>CATQJL010000001.1:77221525-77574027 GCA_958299035.1 Cylicocyclus nassatus
AAGGAAGTACGCGACCTTATTTCAAATGGCTCAATTCGTTTATCAGTCAGCGACAAAGGCGGCGAATTCGTAGTGGTACCGCAATTCCTAGACCGCAAAATTAGTGAAGCACATCTCGCAGACACATCGCTATACAAGCCGGTTACTGAGAAAGAGTATCATGCGCAATGTAAAAGACTCAACGATGCGTGGACTTCCATAGCAAAATCTGCCGGTTTCGACGAAAGATTCATCGCAAGACTTAAGATAGAAAGTCCCTCTTGTCCAGTCTTTTACTCACTTATCAAGACACATAAACTATCCTTGACAGATATGCACTCAACGTCGGCGGAAACTTACAAGATTAGACCTATCATCAGTAGTACGGGCGGCCCCTCCGATCGAATATCGTGGTTTTTAAACAAAATTCTAAGTCAGCTATTAACGCATATCCCGGCTCATTTATCAAACACACAAGAATTTGTCCAACAAATCCGAAGTGCAAAGTTTGATTCGCAGAGTGTGATTGAGTCATTTGACGTCGTCTCACTCTATACGAACGTCCAAAATCATCAAGCTTTGCAGGCCTTATCGGAATTATTGGAAAAACATGCCGGAAATATCAATATGTTTGGACTTAGCAAGCTGCGACTAATGACCCTAGTGAGCGAGTGTTTAAAATGCAATATCTTTCGATGGTCTGGAAGATACTATTCCCAGATCCGCGGGCTCGCTATGGGTCAGCGACTAGCACCGATCCTTGCAATTTGTTTTATGAATAAAATCGAGGAACCTGTGCTAAGTCGGATGCCATTGATGTACCGTCGATACATCGACGACTGCTGTTTGGTGACTAGAACTCAGTCCGAAATGGACGAATGTTTTAGGATTCTTAACTTACAGTCCGAGTACATCAAGTTAACGCGCGAAAAACCACGAGGAGGATGGTTGCCCTACTTGAACACACTGGTCAACTTAACCAACGGCGTTGTAAAAATGAAGTGGTATCGCAAGGATAGTTGCAAAAACATCCTCATTAACGCGAATTCCGCACATCCTGTAAGCACTAAGCGGGCTGTAGTTCGGAATATGTTCAAGACAGCAACAATGGTGTGCTCGGGAGAGGATGAGCGCCGCGAAGCAAGATGCTTAGCCTCAGAAATCGCTCGCAACAACGGTTATTCCGCATCGCAAACACGACCAAAACATACGCGCGATAACCGCATTCGACAAACCCAAAAACTTCCGCTTTGTCTCCCTTTTTTCTCTGATAAAATCAACTCTGCCTTCCAACAATGCATTGCTCGCGCTCAGTTGCTGGATGACGTCATTTTAGTTAATATACCTAATGCGAATATCAAAAAGCAACTTGTTCGAAATCGACTATATGATCGACTTTGTATAACCGAGCAATGCACAATATGCCCATATGGCAGAGTGGGCGACTGCGCAAGAGTAGGGGTCGTATATCAAATCGAATGCCTTGATTGCGGCGCACTGTATATCGGTGAAACTGGCAGAGTACTAAGCGTGCGAATCAAAGAACATCTGGCAAGCAAAAGGCGAAAAAGTTTAATAACACCGCTGGGTAGGCATAGGAATGACTCACATGATGGAAAGGACTTCGAAATCAAATGCACGATTTTGACACACGAAAACGAGATCTCGGCTAGAAAGGCGTTAGAGGCTTTCTGGATCTCGGCAAAGAGTCCAGAAATGAATAACAAGAACGAGTGCTTGTCCATCACTTCTGACTTCCTGCCGTTCGTAGCACTATGTGAACTATAGATGGTAGATAGACTTTATCTGCCTTCGTAGATAACTCTCTATCTGCCCATTAGAGTATAGCTCAATTGTCCGCTTCTGTCACATATTTCCGGTCGTACTGTCATACTCTTCCGGCGCGGACACTTCACATAGTGGTGGTGTAAACGGTTGGTTCATTTCGGTTTTTGAAGATTTTTGCGGATTGAACTAGGAAAGAGGTCGAAACTAGCTAAGCTAGAAGAGACATTTGATGGTCTGGTGTCGTGGATGATGCTTTGTGCCGTTTTTAGGCCTCTGAGGACGGCGAACGCGCCGAAACGTTAGGCCATTCGAATAAAGACACTACCATAACAAACCTGTTCGGCGCAAGCAAAATTGAAGATTATATACAATGCCCAGGTTTAAAGAAATAGGAACATTCAAGCTAAAGTAATTAGATTATTTGAGATGAAGCGTAAGCACAAATTTGCTCTCTGAAAAACGTGACCGAGTACATAATAGGAATTATTGTGTTAGCTGTGTGTGTACAAAATATCATTCTTACATCTAAAGACCTTACTTTCGCAGAAAATTATGTTTTCTCATCCAAGAACCTTAGATATTGCCGTTTAGAGGTTATGTCTGATTTTCTTATTTTATTTGTTTGTTGCTTTCAAGTGGATTTTTGTAATTTTGAGAAAAGCTTTTGTTTGACAGTCAACAACGCTTAATTCTGAACTAATTCTCAAATCTGTGAGAAAAATCCCACAAGAACGAGTTTCGTAATACATTTCAATTTTTAATGGTTAAGTTAGTGCCCTTGCGGTGACGACAACATTTGCGCGGATATGAACGCCACGCCTGTGCATGCCAACCACCTGCGTGCGACTTGCGCGCACATTGCCACCGTATACGCGCAAATGTTGTCGGCAACGCAATAACGCTATACTCACCCGTAAATTTAACTAACCTATAAATCAAAATACTATTGGCCGTTATCCCTTCTAAGCCACCCATTCATAACCTTCCCATCAAGTCAAAGCCTCAAGTACATCTGAACGCGCCCGTACGATGCGCGAGGGCAATAAGCGGGTGCTTAGTTGTACTTCAAGCTTAAGATTGATGGGAAAATTTACCCACGTTCGGTAGCCCGAATGAGGACAACAGATTTATGGAAGGGGCTAAAAAGGAGGGAAGGGTTTGGAAATTGAGCACAACGGCTTTTTCACAGAAATCAAATCCTCCTTGGTTTATATAACGCCCGCCTATCATATATTCTTACTTCTTTAGTGGCAGACCTACAGTAAGAACCTATAAGAGAAAACTTATAAAACGCTAGCACTTTATAATAATGAGATAAGCTGTAATAGAGTAGGTATAAAAAAAGATAATCTCATAGCGCAACTGAATCATATCATTTGTTTTTTCCTTCAACCCAATCCCATGCTTTCCCATAACTTTCTTGCCATACGGGAAAAACTGTACTTGATCGAAGCAACCTTGTATCATATGGTGAAGACATAAAATTTCCATACAAATCATAATTGTTGCTGCTGAAGAAAATCGTCGTTAAAGGTAAGCTACGGTGTGATGCTGACTAACAATAAGATGCTTCTAATGCATCTTTTGAACAAAAGCCTGTAATCTGTTACATTGTCTCAAGATACGATAAATACCATTCATTGTTTGACTAAGAGACACGAGCATGCTTTGACGTCTGATTTACAATTTATAAGTGTGTTTAAACACGTTTTGGATTATTACTCCGTGTGAAAACATGTTCGAATCGTGTTGATTAACCTTGTTCGAACACATTCTACCAAGCACTTGGTAGTAAATCAGCCAAAACGCGTTAGAACTCACTCATGAACTTGTTAATAAAACGTACGCAAGTGCTCGTGTTTCTTAGTTAGAGAATGAATGATATGTAAATAGAGGTCTTGAAAATCCGGATTGAAAGTGAAAAGGAGGATAGTGCAAAGAAAAATTCTCTTCCAAAATGAGGGCGTGCCTCCATCCACCCCTTGTAAAATTAATTGACTGCCCTCGATATTTCGCAAGGTTTTACAAAGCTAAAGTTGAAAACGAAAGAGAATTCCGACCATTTACGCCGGCCGCTTCCCACCACTCCCCTCGTGGCCAACTACTGATAGAAATTGATATGTTTTGATATGCTTTGTCGCTGACAAAACTAATTGTGGTATAGACCAAAAAAGCAGATCATCCTTGTTTTTTTACGACATTCGGATGCAAACGCTGATTTTAGAATAGAATGAGCCTTATCTGAATATGGTGCATCCCCCAAAATTTCCCATAGGTACCATCAACGTGGCTGTCTTGCAATCGTTTTAACATGTTAACTCCAGCAAACTTAAGGCGCTTGTTCGAAAATGACATGTTAAAACGATCGAAGGGCATCCCCGTTGATAGCATTTATGGAAGCAATTCTGAAGGGTGAACGATATAAACCTGATGCCGCGGCTGCTCAACGATGTCAACAGTTCCTCGGAACAGGGTCCAAGCTGCAGTCGCGCCTTTTGTAGTCGTTGTCGGACCACTCTGTGATCGCAGGCAAGTGGAGAGGCATAAAGCTGCGCATGAGAGCGCTTCGCATATTGACTTTAGTTTTTATTGATCGTTGCATACTTAACAAACTAACTATACAACTATAACCGTTACTAACATAACGTTTTCAACAGATCTAGAAGAGAATTCTATGTTGAGCGGTTGCGCTTTGGGTTTTTTATGAAGCGGACGCGCAGTAGCGCAGAAAGAGTCCTTAAGTTTGTGGATGTTCAACGCCACAGAGTGGAGTTGGGGTCGCGCCATCAATATGCAGTGAGCTTTTAGCAGTAGACCCTGATGGAGGAACCCAGTTTCTTGTAGAAAATGAGCCTGCAGTACATCAGCAGCGTGGGAGAACGCGGCTGGTTTTGATTGTTATTTTGGTCGTTCAAGCTTAGTCTGAAGTACAATTTAGTAGTTTCTTTTTTATGCATTTTTGTATTTTGTTGTCTAACACATAAACATCTGATTTAGTCGCGCGTAGTATACGGGTTACCGAAGTGCGCGCCGGTAGTGGACGCGCAACATCCTAGGGTAAGGAGTTGGTAGCGTAAGGCAGTCGAACACGGCTAAGGGTGCTGAGCCCACCAACCTGTAGCACCTGAGATACGTAAGGCCAACGTGACGAGTGCAGAGCACAGGCGTAATTGCGACAATGACTGTGTTATCCAACCCCCAATGGGGATAAAAAAAAGAGAAAATACTGCTTGCTTGTGATCGCCTATGTTATGTTCTTTATGAGACAACCGCGCATGTGACAACTTAGGCTACATTTTTGTGTGATAACTCGCAGTAATTATCTCATTTGCACAAAGTGATGAATGTTACGAACAACGACATCTTAATTTATCATCGAGATTGTTGCCCATAAGTTTTGCCAATACGACGCAGTGTAACAAAAAATCAAGTATAAGTGGTATGTAACAGAAGATAAAGTATAAGTGGTATGTAACAGAAGATGTTAAACCAGCATGCCACAAAACAACGCAAATTGAAGATTATTTCAAGAAACGTTTCTGAGGAAGAAAACCAAAAGAAGGGTTGCTCCATATATCTTATACATTTCAATCCACTATGATAACAATCTTACAGTTAGTCATTACCACATTATATCCGCAGCGCACACAATTTGAAGGAATGACCTCCTACATATCATCTACTGTAGCTTTACGGCGCGTCATCATAGTAAATGACAGTTGGGGATAAATAAATTTACGATAAGGGTCATAAATTTGGAATTTCTGTTGAAGCTTCCGTGAAGTAAATCTGAGCTGAAAGATGGTGAATATATCAGATTTTGTTATCAAGGTAAACAGTAGTCGTATTTCAAATGTACAGTCATTTTCGTCGAATCTTTCTCTGAAACTGGTCACGTTAGCAAACGGTAGCTATTGCACTGTGGAAAATGTGCCAAAATGACTCTCACTTAGATCTTCTAAAACAAGGACTTGTAATATCATGCGTTAGAATATTATATTTCGAAAATTTGAAATTTTTTTGGTTGCCGTTCACAGAAAAATCAGAGAACAATATGTTGCCTATAGATAGCAATACATGTGGTTCTAAGCGGTCATAACAAAAGCGATCCCTAAAAAATGTCTCTCACTCCCCACCCAAACAACTCAGTTGACTCGAAAATATTGAAACACGGAATGTCATAGGCAATCGCTCCTCCTGGGTTATAGCTAGTTATGGGGCTTATGTGTAGTCGAAAACAATAAGCACATAAAAAGTGATGTGTGGGTCACATGAAATACAGAGAAACAGGCAGAGGACCGAAACTTGCAATAAGGAAGTGTCTGAAGTAAAGGAAAGAATCACTGTGTTAAAAAATTCCGAAAGGAACTCCTTTTCAATAAATCATTTGCGGAAATTTTTTTCAAACTTGAACCATAAAAACTTCCAAAAAAACCTGGCCATTGTTTCAAGAAAACTCCTTGGATTGGATAGTCTAAATGTTTTTCTGTCAAAATGCTTGTTTCATTCTGCATAGTCTTTGCTATAGCATGCGCTGTCATAAACTTTGAAGAGCTTCTTGTCACGCACAGTGCTAGAGAAACAAGAAATCTTACAAACAAGATCACATCATAGGCTTATGAAGTAGAAACGAAGAGAGGGCTGCTAGAATGAAACTAACTCAACTTTATATAAGAGGCTGACTGTTATCTAAATTGCGTTTTCATCAAGCTAACCAAAACAAACCATTCATTATTTGGTGAGTTCATCAAGAGGAAAATCCTCGTTAATACTCGAGATAGTAGTCATCACGGAGTTAAGTAGATAAGAAGCTGCGTTCTTTCTTGTTTTTGTTCTACGTTGAATATAAGAATAAGACTGTCGACACAACATCGGCATACCTTTGTATTCTACTGTGCAAAAGTCTTGAATTTTGGGCCAGACTTGGCTTGCTATGTATTGCGGCTTACGTAGCTTTGCCTATGAGAGTGCTCTACGTGACCTCTCCTCAAAACAGAGTGCCAGGAGTGGAAATCGTCGCAGTTTGGCTATTTCGCCTGGACTGCTCCTAACTGCGAGCGGTCAATCCAAGTTGTATATCTATATAGCTGCGAAAAAAATGGTATTTCTTTCGAAATCTTTTTGTAACGTTTGATATGTGTATAGAAGACTCTAGCAAATGATTCTCGATGTAGCTGAAGAACAACATCGGTGATGAAAAGGACTCGCACGCAAGAATGCGGTCGATTCTAATGGTAAACCTTGATTGTATATGGAGACTGATCCTGGGTGAACATCTGCAACACGGGATAAGGGGGCTTGTGATGGTAGAAGGGTTTTGGCTCGCCAGAAAGTGCATGCTGATAGGAAAGCAAGTAGTGGTTTGGAAGGATGTAGTGTCCTGTCGAGCACACGAGGTGCTGAGTCTACGGAGCAACTGCGACTTATTACTATGAGCTTTAATCTATGGAAATCCTAGATTTATTCATGCTTTACCTAATATTGTATTGTAATATCGTAATAATGTATTTTACTCAAGGCATGAAACATACAAGATCTGGAGTTTACCCTATATTGTTTACTGCTTGAAGAGAGCTTACTGCAGAATTCAAATATCTGCTTTTTATAGGTGACATCACTACATATGTATTATGGCATATGTGCCTACATATGTAGCCTTATTGGAAAGATCTATTTCCTTCTTGCTGTGGAATTCTGAGGATAGGATTTAAATCAAGCATGTGGTTCTTCTACATCGTCGAAGTGAAGAGAAATAACAACATAAACCGCGACTTCTTATTTCTTTTTTTCGTTCGCTACTTCATATTTTTTGACTAAGTATGAAATAAAGATTGTAACACTAAATGAAAAGGAGCATTTGGAATTACAATAAGTGTCCATGTTAATAAGTGATTCTCTGAACTCTGCACAACTCGTTGCAAACCGCTCAGTTTTTCAAATCCGTTCTTCTGCAGAGAATTAGCCGATAATGGGATGTTGAGCATGGGCGCTTTATACGACTTCTCGGCTGTACTAAAAAAGTGGTTCTACCCATGCTTGCGTGAGCATTTTGTGTGAACCCAAAGCAACAATATATGACGACTGTCCATACCATACAACCAGCCATTGAAGTGCATCTTGTCTACTGAGTACAAAAACATTGTACACACTAACCTCATAATGCCTAAAAGCCCTCTACAAACTGATGATATTCTGAAAACGAAAACTTTTTGGGTATGAAGAAAGAAGCAGACGTTGACGGAAATTAGATACGTCAGAATAAAATATGACATGCAATCTTCCGCAAAAAAGTACATCAGGTTTCATGGAAAAAAGGTTTGGTCAATTGGTAAACACAGGTAATGCGCGAAAATTGTAAATTCAAATAATTATCGTTATCACTGCTAGACTGGTAACAGAGCTCTTGATATAAGTAAAGAGCCTTATGAAGAATGACACACTCAAAAAGACTCCTGTAGATGAGTTCGAGGCAATTTCCGTTCAGCCTAGCGATAGTGTCAATCAGGATATGCACTGGACCACGAGGTCCTACAGACATCGTAATAAGATTCTACGGCATCAAGCATTAGTGCGAGCACGCTGAAGAGCTTTTTTCAAGTCGAAGGTCCTTATCGTAATAACTCGAAGGGTTATGTAGTCACGAGGAAAACCTTGCCTTTCCGTAAACATATTCTATGTTGATAATTTTTTGATGACCAAGTGATGCCCAAGAAACTTAATATTCAAAATTGCAAAAACAGTTGATACGCGCTCCACAAGCCAAGACGGTACATCAACCAAGATTGATACGACCGTTCCTCTATTATGATTTAGATAGGAATTTTCTAGGGTAAAGGTGGAGACGAGTGGGGTAGTGTTATAAGTCGCTATGTCCCGGAGTGATCAAGATTGGATCCTCCACACCTTCCCTTGGCTAAATCAAGACCTCTATCTACGAGGCGAGGGCTAGAATAATGACTTAGTATACGGCTGAATCCCGCAAGCCACTGAAACTTTGAAAGCATAGAGTTTTTTTTGACTTTGATATAAGATGCGCTTGTTGCATGCTCGCAGAGGATCTAAAAAATGTTGAAGCTGTTTTCATTTTTGATGAAGGTAACGAGCAAATTTCTTACCGAGAGTGTAGTGAATACCAGCCTTACATAATATCTTCAAACAAATATACAAAATGCATAAGAGAAAGGGGAAAAGTTCCGACTTGTGCAGGCGGTGGTAGGTGACGGCCGGAAGCCGGAACCTGGCTCAAAACAACCTCCCTCCTGCGCGGCTGCTTCAGCGCAGTTACCCAAATACTATGGAAAATAAATGCAAATTCTATGAATAGATTCGCTTGAGCAGATCAACAAACACAAAAAGCACATGCTTTTATGGAAGTTAGAGTTCAGTATATCAAAACATGTGATTCCAGCCATTTCCATGGTATTTTGTGAAAAACAGCTGAAAGTAATTGCTTTTCTACGCAACTGTAGAGAAAGAAATTAATGGTGGTGTAAGGATGAATCTCGAAATGGTTTTTTGAACCATTGAGAAGCCACAAGACTAAAAATAAAAATCGGAGTACGATAAATTCAATCATAAGTTACAGGTGAAAGTGGGAAATTATATATTTGCACATGTAAGAGATTTTTTTATCTTCTAGTTATAGAGAGTAAGATCGTCAATTTGCTATAAGAAGAAAATGGTTTGTTCTATACCTCACTGACGCGCGAACACAGTTCCAAGACAATTATACCCATTATAATAGACTGTGTTCTCAAGAGTTGCACTCAAATTTGTTTTACATGCAATACAAGCAAATCAAATTCTGTGTAAAGAGTAGAAGGTTCGTTAGAAAGAATTGTGAATTGTTACCGTAGTGTTCTAGTAACGCGTCTCGTCATTATTGTAACTATAAAAACCACTATGTGTTTCTTGGAAAACAATGCTGGATACGTTTGATTTTGAGACAAAGGCGGTGGAAGTGAAGGCACCCACGCCTCTCCCTCCTTCCTCTTCCTCTCTCTCCTCATCATAAATAACACTGATACTTAAGAAAAGACAAGTACATATTAGTGACTAATGTAAAAGGCCTTAGCATATGCAGAAGGAAGTCGACAGCAGAAAAATAATAAAAAAGTAAAAGTATGAAGACGCGACATCGATGTGAGAAGAAATCCATTCGTGCTCAAAATTCTTGGTATTTGTGCAATGAAGGCTGACCAACCCGATACAGATTCGAACTCTATATTCCAGAGAAGACATCTAAGGTTCTAGATAATCTCATCATTACAAGCCTCTCGTAACCGTCTGCAACGTTCATGAAGGCCACAAAGCTTGCAGCACTGATCTAATTGTACTTGCAAACAGAAGGTTTTTGCTCAGCTCAAGGTCACGCTTAATTGTCTTGACGCCTTGCACTTGATGCTGCTAATTTGTTATGCAAATGACCATTCTGCGTTAACACAATCAAAAGAACGGCTTCCTTTTACTTGAGGCCAAGTCTTTTGTAGGGGCGTAATGGAAGGAGATGTGGCTTCTGGTGAATTTTAAAAATGGGGTTGAAATTGCTTGAATAATAAAATGCTTACTCCAGAAATTTTTTCAGTTAGAGTCAGAGTGGAATTACTCCGGTTTAGTAGAGATATAGGTACTTTTCCGTTATCCGGAGCCATTCTTTTAAAGAAGGAAATTGCCTCCTTGCTTGTATCGTCGACTCTAAAAATCGTGACGACGGTCTGCAGTGCGGCCAGTGCGCGCCGCACGGCACTGTCGCCTAGTGATTCGCCCAAATTACGTGGAGAAGGTGAGTTCTTGTGGTTTTTCTTTTTCTTTTTGCATCTTTTTTGCTTGCAGGAACTTTCATGGCTACCGCAGGGAGCCTACACTGCTGAGAAGCAAGATTGCCTTACGTTAAAGCGGCAGTGCCGTGCGGCGCGCACTGGCCGCAGTGCAGACCGTCGTCACGATTTTTAGAGTCGACGATACTATATCTGGTCCCATCCTCGAAAAATCAATGTCAACCTTCTGTCACGTGTCAAAAGAACTGTTATGTTGTTTACATGTTCAACAGGTTTTAGCAAGAGTTTGTGTTGCTTTACCATAGTTTCCTTAGTTAAGAAGGCACGAAAAGATTCAGGACCAAAGCAGTGCTGAGCCGTCCCCAAATTAGTCACTTTTCAATACAATGCCTTCGAAAGCACAAGTTACAGTTGTGCTTGCTTAAATTTAATCCGTTTTTTAGTCAATAATGACCCCGTTTTTGATTTAACAATTTCAAAAATGACTTTTGTTTCAATAATAATGTCATAATTGTATCAATAAACAGATTAGACTTGCCCAGAATAGAGAAGTGGCTAGATTTCTATTATCTAAGTGGAGAAACAAGTAGCAGCAAGGCACTTCGCGCCGTCATTCATATTCTTCGTAGCTAAATTCGCATGGCCGAAAGAGTTTCAAGGTCAAGACATTTCTATTAGGTCATTCCGAAAGTATTTTCGCTTTTTTCAAACGGGCGCCACATCTGATGGAACAAAGGTTTAAGAGATCTTGGTAGCATTCGAAACAGCATTTCATTCTCTTTCTAATGGTTATGAAATTGTTGCAAAACAGTCAAAACAGTCAAAACAGTCAACAGCTTTCAGAAAATAACCAAAATCTGCGACCTATGCTTTTTGAGGTAGTCAAGTTTCACAATTTTTTAAAAGTTTCATATCAATTCTCAGAAGAAGTTCAAGTGACTTTTTGATAGAGCAAACCTCATAAAATACAGCGCAACTTTTTTCTCTTTTCCATAGCTTGTCATACATTTTTAACAGAATTTTAACTGATGCTACCGATTTCCATACTTGGACAGCTAAATCGTAGTAGAACATCAAACCTTGAGCAGCTCGGGTGTCGATCGATGCAGCTTTTTCTCCTCTTAATGATGGGTGTTTTTTGTTTCTGATTCGTTTAGTTCCGGGGATAAAATCATCATAACTCATTTTTTTAGGAAGCACCAAGCTGTACCCGAAAAACTCGAAATTTGATATTTCGAATCCGTGAACTCTCATTTGCTTTATAAGTTCAATATTAAGTATAGTTATATATCATCTTGAAAGCTTGAAATTCCGAGTAACTACTGATGTTTGATGCGATTGTGGTTGAAGTGGGCTTGCCAAAATTCGATGGTTCTGCTAAAAAATCTTTTAAAAAATTACGGCGAGCTACGAGAAAGGGAAAAAAGTAGCATTGTATTCTACGAGCTTTACTCTATCGAATCGTTGCTTGAACTCCTTCTGAAGATTGATATGAAAGGTTTAAAAAATCGTGAAACTTGACCATCTCAAAAAGCATGGGTTGCAGATTTTGATTATTTTCTGAAAGCTCATTGACTGCTTTGCAAAAATTTCATGACCATTAGAAAGAGAATGAAATTCTGCATCGAATACTTCCAAGATCTCTTGGAAACCTTTGTTCCATCAGATGTGGCGCCCGTTTGAATAAAGCGAAATTACTTAATGATCTAATATATTATTACAAAAAGCAATCAAGGTGTTCTAATATGAATTTTAGATTGCTTTACTCTCATAGAAAACAGTCAAACAGCTATTAGGTCACAAGTATTTTTTACCTCAACGGAAATGATTTTGAAAAAAAAAACATGGCAAAATAGACCAAAGCGTGTCAATTTTTCCCTAAAATGGGGCAGGGAAGCAGTCTTCATGTAATCTAAAAAAACTGTCTCTAGGCTGAAGAACGTCCTTTTCGAGAGCTTTTCGAAAAATTGGGCCCGGATAACGGAAAAGTGCCGAAATATACGATATTAATTTTATGACTATGTAAGGACTGACTGTCCAAAAGTTATGTAAGGTACTAATAGTTAGTGACTTCTTCTGTATGCAAAGTAGGGTCATCATGAAAAATGAGCCAGTAAAAAGTATTAGCCGCTATCTTCGGATTACCTCTGCAAAAAGCACTATATCAAATTAGATTTGTGGAGTAAAAAGTATCAAGGTTAAAGTTCAAATTTGTCAAGGTAACGGTTGTATCTCTCCTGCCCCATGAGTACGATAGTCAACGCATGCCGCCGCAGTCGCCACAGGACCTCCCTTGGTTGGCGCCTAGCCAGCTGAACGATAAGATCAGTTTGCAGCTTTCTCTCTGTTTTCGACCGTTTTCTGTTCTGTTTTGAAGACAGCTAGTGAAGTACGGACAAACTTCATTTTGAACTTTTTTTCAGGCGACGGACGTGGTTTCCTGATGATGACGAGTGTCAACTAAGAAGAAGTGCGGATTAAAACCCATTTTTTGAGTCATATATGAAGCTAATCTCAGGTAAGACTGAACAAATCAAGGAAAGTTGCTTCACATCTCGGAGACACGAGATGGAATTGTATGGTGGAGCTCCAAGACAACTGCATGCTCATTTCGTCAAAAAGTTGAACTCAATGAAAATGATATTAAAAGTGCACCCAAATGGAGGTGGAAGAGTGAAAACTTTGCACGGAGCAAAACGAGAACAAGAAAAACCGATGTTCTTGTGTGACAATATGATGCTAATAGTTGTTGCTATGCTGCAGCACTGATAAAGCCGCTTAATCATTCGATGGCCAACTGCCGAGATTTCTTTTATGAAGCTTCTCAAATTTAGCATGTGCTGTTTGGGTAAGTTAATGAGAGATAAGTAAATCGGACATAGACCTTCTTTACCGCTATACTAATGCATAGAAGCTCTTGCATTTGAAAACATTTCTTTTTTTTCTCACTAGCTGATGTAACTTGAAGCTGTATGGTATCGTTTGCATTTGCAGCCGTGAAGCTTCTAGGAGGATATAGCTGCAGCAAAAAAATTGCTCTAATGGAAAGCATTGCACTCGTAGGAGTGCATCGAAGTGTTACGCAAAGCAGAAATCTTATACTGGCTTTTTACAATGTTGGGGGCTTCCTCAAATGACTTTTGTGAGATAAGAAAACGTTTGTGTTTGTGCAACTAAAGTCGGAGACTTTGAAGACATCATTTACTAAAAAACAGTCGAGCCCATTGCACTCATGAGGAAAGCTACCTTATTAGCTTGACCTTTTTCTGAAGGGATATATACAGGGTGTCCCAAAAGTATGTATGCACTGTTTGATCGTTGATATCTCTTTTCCCAAGAAGTATTTTGCCTTGCTTCAGGTACCTTTTTGTAGAGCTGGCTATAACTAGAATTGCAGTCTAGAATGAATCACCCATCTCTCTTCATTATTGTAGGATTACAGTAGAAACTTCAAAGAGGATTTTGAGCTATGAAGGGCCATATTTTGCCTCAGAAAGGAAACAAAACAGCCTGAAAACTTTTACACTAGGCTAATTAGAGTTGTTGATTATAACTGTAAAGTTCCCAACTTTTTATGATGCTTCATTGAAGAGTTATGCCGGATAAGAGGTAGCGGCCAATTTTTCAATGTTCCTAAAAAGTGCGGTTACACCGTTTAGAAAGCTTCGCAATCTTGTGAATAGTTGAGTATTGAACTCAGCGTCCATAAAAACCCCAATACACAAGTTTTCACAATTTTTTGAAAAATTTTGAAACGGCAGCTTTTTCCACATTGACATCATATGTTTCAAGTTTCTACCGTAATCCTACAGTAATGAAAAGAGATGGGTGATTCGTTCTATACTGCAAATCTAAGTTGAAGCCAGCCCTACAAAACGGTACCTGTAGCAAGGCAAAAGACTTCTTGGGAAGAGAGATATTAACGATCAAACAGTGCATACATACTTTTGGGACAAACTGTATATATGCTCCGAATCAGCTTCAAACGTTTATTCCAAACATGCTATTCCTAGCCGCCGCACACCATTCCGAAGTAAGTTATGGGCTTTCCCCTACGCAGAATTGGCATACTACTGAACATGGAATGACTGCCTGTAGATAAAAATCTGCAAGAAAAAGTTGCTGAGATATCGAAATAATACGAATCCAATCTTTTCTCACTAAAAAGAAGCTTAAAACAAGCGTATTAGCGCTTAGGTGTTAATGCTGTAATGCCTGTGATTCGATGAGTATGCCAATTTCGCGCAGGAAAATACCCATAAGTCGCTTCGGAATGGTGCTCGGCAGCTAAGAATAGCATACTTTGAATCAGCGTTCGAAGCTGATTTAGAATGTATATGGCCCTTGCCAAAAGACCGACCTAAGTTAGGTAGCTTCCCTCGTTGGAATCAACTCTCCAAAAAAGAGCGAAAAGTCTACTCAGATCATTTTGGGTCAATGTCCAAATGTCAATTTATATCTGGCTTGAAACCCTGACGGTGTAGTGCAGCAGCACATGGAACATAAATGACTTATTCTTTTCTTTGCCACCAGCAATGCAATCAGAAGAGGTTAAACCGAAATGGAAAAAATCTGTACTATAACGGAAGTAGAATTTATCACGCATCAAAAAAGCTCATTCTACATAAAGGCTGATGCATGATGAAGGCGCACAAGCAGCATTAGTTGAGCGGGCGCGAACGTTGCGCGCGCGTATTTTCACCATTGTAAATCCTGCGCCTTATGCGTTCTGCAGCTAACGAAACCGCGTTCGCTCCCAAAGATATTGAGCCTTCGTCATGCAGCAGCCTATACTTTGTTGGTTCGAAAATTGCTCTGCCGATGGTTTTTTGCTCACGCAGTTTATCACACTCTGTTCGTTAAAAAAAGTTCTGCACAATATGGTATTTCAATGGCAGTATCCCAGAGCTATGCTAGGCGTCATAGTCCTTAAATAAATAGTCCCTTTGTGCAAACGCACCACTTTCGGCATCTGCAGTGGCAATAGCAGATTATAAGAGACGAGAGTTTTTCCAGCTCCATGCAATCGTCTTCATGTTACGTTTTTCATTTTTTCACACTGCATAGCTTGACAAAGATTGTGACTCTAAGCGCCGCATGCACTAACCCTCCCCCCCCCCCCCTCCCCCGCTGGGAAGGGGATCCCAGCTTAAAAGAAAGCTTTATATTTCGAAACTCCAGATACCTGGATTAAACGTTGTGTACCAATCCATAGGTATTCCTACTACCCTTCACTATGACAATGTTGAACAGGAGCGAGAAGCTGTACGAACCGCATTTTCCAGCTTTTGTATGATCCCTGATGATTCCCGGCGCTTTTCTTCAAAGTCATTTTTCTTTCTCCGAAGTTAACGAAAACCTTCCAAAGTTGTAATGAACATCAAACACAACAGTGCTAAGCATGTTGCTGATGAGAACAAATGAGTTTTTGAAAAGTCGAATTTTTCGGTAAACTTCAAATTTCGACCTGTGGATCATCGAAAATTTCATGACTTCAAAACATCATTTGTTCTTATCAGCAACATGCTTAGGGTTGTCGGGTTAGATAATCTGCACAACTTTGGAAGTTCTTCGTTAACTTCGGAGAAAGAAAATGACTTGAAAAGCGCCGGGGATTATCAGGGATCATACAAAAGCTGAAAAATGCGGTTCGTTCAGCTTCTCGCTCCTCTTCAACATGTTCATAGTGAAGGGTAATAGAAATACTTACGGATAGGTACACAACGTGAAATCCAGGTATCTGGAGTTTCGAAATATAAAGCTTTCTTTTAAGCTGCGATCCCCTGCCCGCGGGGATGTTAGTGCATGCGGCCCTAAGTCTGCTAGCCTTTTCTCACACTGCAAAAGTGGCGCAATCAAAAACCAATTGTTGGAATGAAGACGAATGTGGGCAATTGTTAGAGTAATATGATATTGCACCAAAATCTCCTCACATTCATTACTTTCTTTTTTTGAACGAACCGCTTATTTTGTTCGATCTTAGAGAATAGGAATTATATACTTTCCAACATTTAGCATAGTGTAGAAGCTGATAAAGAGAAATGACCAATTATACAAAGTTTTGCAAAAGAGAGACATTCAATCTGTTTACCCTAGCTTGATCCTATCCTCTTCTGAATATTATCTACTCTTCCAATCAACAAAAAAAATCAGTGGCGAACGTGTATCTCTATGAATAGTTGTAATCTTAGGACTTTTCAATTGACTTTTTGAACTTGTCTAAAGTCAAACTTCTAGCATGTATTATAAAAACTACATCTGCCATTCATAGCCTAGCTTTCAAGCATTATTAGAGCACATGTATTTTTGGCGCAAAACTTATGTATCAGTTCAATATCAGTGGGTCTTTGTAAACCTCTTATCAATGAAAAGACTCATAAGTATCTTTGGAATCATAGGATTCGTTATGTATACTCTTTGATGTTTCACTGTTCTTACGCAGCAGAAGCATTTCCCATCGAAAGCAAATGTGACAAGTGGAAATTGCCAAAAACACAAAAAAGCACGGACAATGCGATCAATCCGAAAAAGTAATGTGCCTGTGCAGTTTTGAATTGCTTCTGCTCTTCAAGCAACGCATCACGAATAAAATATGGCTGCATGTTACACAAGAGAGGCAAAAAGCGTTGAGGGATTTTTATCAGAGCCTTCTTGGAATGAAAATAGTCTGTCATCATTCTCGAAACATCGACAGTTTGAAGTAATATCATGATGGTCTCTTGTGGCGAACGAGGAGACTGGGGACCTTCCAACGAATGCATACAAATACAAGTTTGTTATCATACCACCCCACTGCTTTACATACAGTTCATGAATGAATGAATGAATGAATGGAAAGAATGAATAAATGAATGAATGAATGAATGAATGGAATGAATGAATGAATGGAAAGAATGAATAAATGAATGAATAAATGAATGGAATGAATGAATGAATGAATGAATGAATGAATGAATGAATGAATGAATGAATGAATGAATGAATGAATGAATGAATGGAAAGAATGAATAAATGAATGATATCGCTTGATTATTTATCTAGGAAATACCCAGGGTAAGTAATCTGCCCAGACAATTGCATCGGAAAGTTCGCGGCCTCAAATCATGTTACACGGCGCGTCGCGGCCCTTGAAATTCCAGCCTCACACGTCGCGGCCCATTTATATTTAAACGGGAACACTGCCGCCAAAGATGAACTTGGGAAAAGACTATCGGGAAAGTCGCGGCCCAACCACATCACTCGACGAGCCGCGAGCCTTATCAAAGCCCGCACTTCTTACACACTGTAGATTAAGGCGCAAACCGCGTGAGGAGCGCAACGGAGGGGCTATCCTAAGTGTTTATGAGGTTGGGTATCGCTTCTCGGATTTGATCCTATCTGACAAAGTTGAGTTTTCATGCTTACGGAATGAACAACAGTCGAACAAGTGTTATCGCGGATAGTAGATGATGTCCACAAATGCGCAAACAAATTGCTCAATTTGCACTCAAGTCGTCATCGTGAAAAACGGGCTAAAGGGTCCATTCACTTTATGCCTTACAAGCAGGCTAATCGGGTCAACTACAGGTGCTTAAAGGGGCTTACAGAATGCGCCGGGGTCACTTATCGGGTCCAATATCGGTTTACCGTGCAGCTTGAGGCATGGATGTTTGGTGGTTGGGCAAGTACCCGCGAACTTCCCGATGCAATTGTGTGAGTGTGCACAAATCGTCAGTATTGTTTTCTAGGGGTATATGCAGAGGTAAGGCTGCGCATAGAGTTTGCCCATGCACGCACCGCCGTGCCAGTGCCGCGCCAGCGATGTACCAGAGCCGTAATAGTGTGTGCCAAAAACAAGTGGGGAGGCTTTGTAGTTACTGACCGAGTTCCAGCGCCTAGCAATGTACTAGCATGGCGCTGGTGCTGGGAATCTTAGATACATAAGGGTACTAGATAAACTTTTATAAAAGTGGCCTAGGTACAGTCTTACACTGATATGAACTCATCCACGCTACTCAGCTTTTGGAGCAGAAACTCAAAACCATTATGAATTGATATATGCTCTTCCAAATCATGCTTGCTTGTACGCTGGCCATCATCCAAAAATATGCAGTATTTTTCTAAATTGAGTTCCATTGAATAATGGCAATATATTATTCATACTATCAAGAAAGTTGTACCAAGCTACAATACAGAGTCACTGTATCTGAAAGCATCAACTCATGCGAGACAGTTGATGTGAAAACAACGTAAGACATCATAATTCAAAACCAAGACAATGGGACAGTGGAAACTGTTGTTCACTATAAGGGCAAAAATTACCGTAATATTCAGTTGAAGTGGAAATTTTATTCATAGATGTTCAACATCAACTAGATCATGCAAGATTGAATGTTTAATTCCATGTTTATTTGAGAGTGTGCCATATGATAGCTACTACCACCGCATGTACAGGGTCCCATAAGTAAGTACACACTTTTCAATCGACAATATCTCTCTTTCCAATGGGTCTTTTTTGCCAGGCAATTACCATTCTGTAGAGAAGGCTTCAACTTAGATTTACAGTATGTATCGAGCGAACCACCGATCGCTTTTCTACTGTAGGATTACAGTAAGAACTTTCAGAATGTGAACCATTGCGAAATATGCCATCTGACAAGATTTTTTCCAAAAAAATCTGAAAAATCGTGTAGAAGAGTTTCCGCGCACGCTAATTTCACTAAACAACTTTTTACAAGTGTTTTCAGCTTTTTGGCGGTATAATCACATTTCTGACAAAAACCGGGAATTCGGTCACTATGGTTACCTGGGGTAACTTTGAAAAGAAGCATCACAGTAAAGTGGAAATTTCAGATTCATCAGCGGCTTCCATTACCATGGTATAAGAGTTTTGGCTTAGTTGGTCTTAGGCAGAATATGGCTTCCAATGGCCTGAAATCCTTGTCGAAGTTCCTACAGTAATCCTACAGTAACTAAGATCGTACGGTGATTCGCTCGATACTGTAACTCTAAGATGAGGCCTCCTCTACAGAATGGTACTCAAACGGCGGAAAAAGTCACAATGGGAAGAGAGATATTAACAACTGAAAAGTGTGTACATACTTTTGGGACACCCTGTATAATGAAGAGTAGTAGCAAAAGAACGAGAAGAGACAAAAGGGACAGTAACTTACTATACCTAATCTCAGAAAATCTTCACTTTTGGTGTGGTGATTTCCACAAAGACTTTCAGCAATGCAAAGAAAAGTCGTATTGGTTGCGCAACAAAGCAACATCCTTTTCGTACACTAGAATTAAAGTAGTTCACCAAAGGACCATTGAATATCAGAGTATGAATGTGTTTGGCTAAAAGGAAACGAGTTTTTCATTCCTCGAAGTGCAAAACTACGTGGGAGCTATACTTGGAATCCAGGCTTTTTCAACTACATGCCTCGCTGAACATGAATAATTTCAGCTCTAGATATACTATATCCAGGAACTAGTCTTCATCATTTTCAGTATATAGGCTTCACTGAAGTCGGAAAAATTATATGGGCTGAAAGAGGAAGAGGTGAGGCCGTCCTGTCAGTCTGAAAAAATAGTGTCAAATACCGTAAATATATAGTTGTTTTGATTCGGGAAATATGTCAAACTGACTTCGCCGTTTACATTTCTTTTATTCCCAACCAATAAACATCTCGAAAAGCACATTTATCCAGTTAATTCATTTTACAATATTGTAGCTTGCAGACCTCCAAATACTGTTTCAAAACAGATTTGTGAGCAGTGATTTTGTACCTTTGTTTTGGCACATGTATTTTGTGCTATGGAATATGAGTGATACTACAATTTTAATATGACTTATATTTTTTGCCGATATCGTAGAGTGATATGAGCTTAATTTTAAGCACAGCTCAAATTATAGCTAGGGGATTTTATGTACGTTTGATGCAGAGGGCTATATCCCATTTTCTACTCAGATCTAGGATTTTATAGCTCGGAGATGGTGCAAAAATAAAGACTGGGGATTCAAAACTTTACAACTATGGTAACCTGAAAAACTTGAGCAGAACTACTTTTCCTTGTCCTAGTCAAATTTCCAATTTTTTTTTTCATAGTTGCGAAACCATAGCTGATTGATGAATATTTTAGTACCTGCTCTGTTTTCTCACTATTAGCCTTATGAATACCAAATTAAATTCAGGCATATGGCCGGAAAGTTTATTTTTCTTGGCATTGTATTTCAAAAAAAATTTGCGAAAGTGAAACGTTCCAGCTTTAGCTTCGCTAGAATGAGATCAAAGTTTGGATGAGCGGATGACCAGATTGGACCACACACGAGGAAATGACGAGTGCAAATATATCCTGCAATGTCAGCAGCAATGTTTAATTTCCGCTGACATTGAGGTGTCGTTGAACTGAGACTGAAGTTCGAGCTTGGCCCATAGTTTCAAGGGCAGAGAAAGGGGAGAAATCTTCGATGAAATCTAGCAAACGATTTGATCCCGTTTTAGATCAATTGGGCGCATTTGCCAGCAGGAGTAGGAGAAAAATGCGAGAAAAAAATTTTGCCTCATTCGATGAAGCTAATTATAGATAGTTTAACATTTGCTGCGATGATAAATACTTAGAAAATAAAGGGGAAGCTGCAAAAACTGTTTGTCTCTTGCTTAACAAGAAGATCTTGACAAATGAGGTAAAAAAAATTTTACATCAAAAATTTTAGGAATAGTGATAGTAAGGATTAGAAGAGCGAAATAATGGTAAAACTTTGAATGAAAGTATCGAAGGACTAAAAAAAATTTTTCATTCACGAACAACTAGATATTCCATGACTGACCGTTTTTCGTCTCAAATTCAAAAAATTACAGGTCGTACGATAAAAAAATTGCGAATAGAGATCTTCACGTCCCCCCCCCCCTCCTTCCTCACTTTTGAGTCTATGAAAACCCTTTCAAAGATGAAGACTTTAAAATGTAATATGTATATGAGAAAGGGTTGAAGAATTGTGGAAGTGGAACCTCTGCATTTTGGAGCGAGTGATTCCTCTTTATGAACAAATGTCTGCGATATTCCATGGATGAATTGGCCCATTTCGTTCCTAGGATACGCAGAAAGGTTTTAGATGAAAGTGGCAATGACCCCCACCAATTGTTTTTGTAAAAAAAAGATCATCCAAGCATATGACGTTCTCAAAACATTTTTCTTTCAATTTTTTGCGAGTTCTACTGTAGGTACATACATGTATTAATTATTAAAAGTTCGTTTTCAATATGTGAAAAAACATAACCTTTTTGATCTCAATGTAGTCGTAAGATTCACCTCGATACATTCATGAGAGAAGGACATTTTTCTAATCACCGAAACAAAAAATGTTGTTGTTAGATAATAGCCAAAACTACTTTAAAAATTTAAAAAAAAACTTTTGAAGTAAGAGATTCTGAGTTGTATGTCAAGATTAAGGGAAAAATGTCGAACTTTTAATCTTTCATAACTCTTTTCCGATCCCTTTTCGTTACTGTAGTTTTACGGTGAAAAACTTTGATAGAGTTCAGCGCCAATGAGGCATCACCGTGAAAAAACGGCTGAAATCCTTATGAGCATCAGTGATACAAGCTGATCATGAAAAAGATTCAAATCGTAATTTTTTGGTTTTTGGTTTTCAACTGCTAGGAGGTTCAAGAATTTCTTTAAAGGGCAGAAACTCAAAAAAAAACTATTTATTCGAAGTTTGACCATTTGAGAGTGTAATTGTCATCTTTGGTGACAAAAAATCTTGACTTCTTGATATTTGAGAGTAGACCCTTGAAACTATTCTTTCACAAATCTTAACTGAATAGCTGTCAGGTGAATTTTTATGAAGCTTTGATATTGCATGTCAAAACGAACTTACTTATTGGGCAACCTAATAAATACATTTTTGGTTATGGTTATACAACTTACTCTTTTTGACTGCGAAAAATTCATATTGATTTGTCTGTACTGAAAGCGTTTTTCTAATTTAGCATGATATTTCAATTTTGTTTGGATTTAGGTTTCCAATACACAAATGAATAGACCCCTTGTAGTAAGTCATTTGAATTATGAATTGGGACTTTGTTTTAAGTATTTTCAAGTGTTTTTCAATAATTTTCAAGCAAGGCTCATAAATAATCCAACAAGATCTCTTTCTAGCTCTGAGAGTTCGCCACCAACAAAATGTGTTTAAATTTGTAATTTTCAAAGAGACATTTGCAACCTGTGAAAATATGCGTGATGATGCCGATCTCATTGCGGTGTGGGTACTTTTCTTGTCCAATTAAAAATAATCAAAGTTTTAAGTATTAGGTTGTTACATAAGTTTTGCTACTTTCTTCGTCTTCCTCGCAACATCGTCTGGCATAATTTCATAATTCTCCTCAAACTCTAGAAAATTCGGCAGGATCTCCTATTTGGCATATATGGGAAAGGGATAAAGTGCTATCTGCTGACAACATTTATGCCCTAACCACATGACTTATAGTAAATATGAGATTAAGTCTATAGGAGCAGCTCAACCTTCATTTTTTTCTTTATTTTCAAAAAAAACTCTTATCCTTCTTTTCCAATTTTTTAGATTTTTTACGGATTTATGAGCATTGTTAGTAATCACTGGTCAGCTTGAGAGTTCAAGCTCTACAATAATAAAAGTGGAATTTCTCAATAATAATTCTAAAACATTTCAAAAATTCGAAAATTTGATTTTTTATGTGTGAGTTGTATATATCAAAAATCTGCAACATTACACATAGTTTGGAGATAAGGAAAAATCATTTGACATTGTTATGAGGATCTTTTCAGTTGAGAGTAACAAAACTTATGTGACAACCTAATCCTAAGAGAAATTTAGTTCTCGAACGGAGGCCCAGAAATTTTCTTAGAAATATTATTATTTATTAAAATGTCAACATGAAAAAGAAGCTCTTGAAAGCAAACAAAACGATGAGCTGAGATGGCATGAATGTCTCCTTCTCCGAATATTAATAATTTAAAAGAAGGTGCATCTGGCATAGCATGCGCTCAAAGGTAGACTGCTAGAGTGGCACATTCTCTGGAAGATATCAACATTTTTCTGGAGTACTGAAATCCATAAA
This sequence comes from Cylicocyclus nassatus, assembly GCA_958299035.1. NCBI lineage: Eukaryota > Metazoa > Nematoda > Chromadorea > Rhabditida > Strongylidae > Cylicocyclus > Cylicocyclus nassatus. The sequence continues at coordinate 77,245,140 of CATQJL010000001.1, forward strand.
GCCAAGTTGTAAGCTGTAAAGGGCATATTTCTCATAGTTTTCCTTGAGAGAATTTACTTTCGAAAAAAGTTTGATTCTCCAGCTGGAGAGGGTATTCATGTGGTTTGAAGCATATGTAGCACTTGTGAATAAGTGTCACGCATATGCGAGCATACACTTTCTACTATGCAGTAGTCCAAAAAAGTAAGAAAGGCAAAGTTTTGCGAAATTCTGCCAGTGTGTAATGTTCCGGATACAATACTTAGAAATAAAAATCCAGTGAAAATTCCAAAGAAGAAAAATACTGAACGAGTAACTTGAAATAGATATTCAGCAGGTTTATACGAACACCTGCGCCTACTTCTACCACGCGAAGATATTTTGGTAGATAGGATAGAAAAAAGATGTTGCAAGAGTTGTTCTGTAGATTATTAACCTGGATTATATTAGGTCGTCTCGAAGGTTCTTGCGCACGATTTTCAAAAATTCATAACTTGTTGAATTCTCAACGAATTTGAAAGATCTAAATTTTGTGTAAGAGAAGAACTCATGCTCTTTGCAAATGTTTTTAAATTATTCGTTAGTGTATACAAATGAAGGAGATAGAAGCTCAAAACCAAAATCACTCAAAATTTGAATTTTTCGTGTAGGGTCATAAAAAATCGGAAACTTGCAACAAAAATCGGAGCAGTCAGTATTGTAGGTTCTTGACAAGCTCTTTCCAACAGTGCAAAGTTTGTGCCGATTGAGCATCTCTATGAAAAGTCATGATTTTCGAGCAAGCAATACAAAAGGGCGAATTTGATTTATTTTGGCATTTTTTAGGGAAATCACAACTTTTCACAGAGACGCTTAATCGGGACAAACTTTGCACAGTTGGAAAGAGCTTGTGAAAAAACCTACAATACTGACTGCTCCGATTTGTTGCAAGTTTCCGATTTTTTATGACCCTACACGAAAAATTCAAATTTTGAGTGATTTTGGTTTTGAGCTTCTATCTCCTTCATTTGTATACATTAACGAACAGTTCGACTACATTTCCAAAGAGCATGAGTTCCTGTCTTATAAAAAATTTAGATCTTGCAGATTCGTCGAGCATTCAACAAGTAATGAATTTTTGAATTTGGTGTGAAAGAACTTCTGCATCAACCTAATACTAAATGATAATTATCATTTATCCCAAAAGCAATCAGAGCAGGGATTCACAACCCATAAAAACCAATGGCTTTTCGATGAGGTTTGCTTGTTGATCAAATCTATGGCAATCGGGAGAGTGAAAAATCAAGACAATTAGATGCAACACTGATTTTCAGTGATCCAGAAAGGTCAGAGAACAAAGCCGTTCAAGTCAATTAGTAGAAAAAATTGGGTAAAGCTCTATATAGCTATAGGAAATGAGCACCATAGCCTGTGATGATGTCTCCTAGCTTGAAAGAATGAAAATTTTTATGGTTATCCACTGAGATTAGCTCGATTCTGATTAATTTCATTACATTCAGAAGTTTCGCAGACTGTTTGAATTTCAGAGATTTGGAAAGTCATGCCAGCTCAAAAACTTTATAAGTTTCTTTACCTTGAAACAAATGCATTTTTTTGGTGTTCTCCTAACAAGATTTCAACACCACAAAGTCTTTTCTGAGTTCATAAGCTTTCAAGATTCCAATTTTGAATACTAGTATAAGTCGTTGTGCACTTTGACAATTAGTCATAATTGAATATGTTCTCCGACCCACGAAGAATGAATGCCTTCTAATTTTGGTGGTGTAGGAGAGCAGCAATTAGCTTTTGTCCTACAATTTTCAGCTTTTTGAGGTCATTTTCTTTGCGACGATGTATATTGAAAAGAGTTTAAAAATTGCTACATTTGATACAGGTTTGGAGCTAAACGGGAAGAACTGAAGATAGATTGCTTAATTGCATTATAAAAAAAGTATAGCGTTGACGGGTTTTTCCAATTTTGAAGTTTGGAAAACGTTCAAAAGCTGTATCGACCTTTTCTCACCAAAACAAGAAAACAATTCAAGATTTCCATGATGATATAAATGAGGCATGAGAAACTTCTTCAAATTTAAGACAAAAGGCAGTATTCGCAAGAAGGCCGACCCTATCGCAACACACAAAATCAAAACCTTACTTTTAATTTCCACATTCGAGGTTTACTACATATTTTCAAAGAGCTTAGCAACTGGGGTGAGCGGAAATTGAAATAATTAGGCCAGTCACGGAGATTGGGCCGAAAGAAGTGGCAAGCTTAGTGCCTATTGTTTTCTTTATGAGGATTAGGACCAGGAAGTCCTTTACTTGTTGTGGCCTAGCTCATTTCTTGCTATAAAAGGGCGCAAAGAATATGGTTTCATGATTGTTAGAACGAATGGGGTTTTGTTAAATGTCATGCCGAAATAGTTCGAAAAAAAAATTTATATTTGCCACTATTCGAAAGCAAATTAGTTCTTTGAAGTTGTAAGGGAAGAACGTTCAGCGAATGTTTGCAACAGCCTAAGAAATCTGAAAAATTACTTCATTTTAACTGGTTATCCAGTTCAGAAATATTAAAGTGGAAAAGACGCTCAGAAGGAGCGAGATGGCAACTCAATGTTCGCTACCACAAGGAGGAGCCTCAGCCCTCCAACTGCAAAACAAAAGCGCAGTGGTGCGGGTGCACTTGCTGCTAGAAGATTAAGAGCAGAGTGGGTGAGAATCACAGGTTTTCAAATTGCCTGTGGCATTGGTTAGAGTAAGTTTTATGTAGCTTTCCGAGTACTTGATACAGCAAATTGACGTCTTTCAAGCTCTACAAGAGCTCCACAAGAGGCTCCTACATATATACATGAAGTTTGACCCACATAGAGTTTGGAAAATCTGAAAAGTTTCAAAAGTCCGAGCTTGAAAAAATATGATTCCTTAGTGCTTGAAGGATGTCAATTTCAGGTTGTATCAGGTTGTCCCATAACTTCCGTTCGTTTTGATTTTGACCAGCAATAACTCATACACTTCTTATCTCTGAACAGGCTTCCAAATACCGTTCGAAAGGGCGGAGCAAACTTTACAAGATGACATTTTTGCATTTACATCAGCTTCAATCCACCGACAGCTTGAAGCCAAAAATCAAAAAGATTGAATTGCCCAGAAAATGGGAAAAATCATAACTTCGTCCAAAAAAAATTCTACAAAAATCCTAACTTGCTCACGCATTTACTTTCCGCAAACGACATTTATCTACACCATTAATCTATACTTACTTTGGCTAGCATCTGAGAAGACGAAAATTTTCATGCTCTTGCCAAACTGATGCTGTTTTCTTCTTGCATAAGTAACTGTGTGCTACAAATCTCTTTAAGTACCAACGTACATCAAGAAATATGAATTTCAACATGGAAACCCTACCAAAGGTAGCTTTAATCGATATTTCTCGAGAACCGAATCTTGAGGAAAGCTGAAAATTTACGTTTGTACTTGTAGAGGCTTGTAGTACACAACTATTTTTTTTCAATTTGGCAAGAGCGTGAGAATTTTCGTTTTCTCAGATTCTAGCCAACGTTTTACCCATACAGCAAATAGTTTAGATAATAATCTCATACGAAAAGTGCATGCTTGAGCAGGTCAGGATTTTTGTAGGACTTTTTGGACAGAGTTGCGATTTTCTTCACGATTTTTCGGACAATTTAATCTTTTTGATTTCCGACCAAGCTCGCGGTAAATTGAAGCTGGTGCAAAAGCAAAAACGCCATCCTGTAGAGCTTGCTCCGCCCTATCGAAGGTTATTTGGAAACCTGTGTAAAAATGAGAAATATATGAGTTATTCAGGTCGAATTTGGACGGAACCTATGAGAAGCATGATTATATGAAAAAAATATTAGGTTGTCCCGAAAGTTTTGTCCGTTTTTTTCATTGCTCACTAAAACTCACAGAACAACATTCCATGGACGACTTAGGTACCATTTGACTCAGAATTTTAACCTCTTTCTTATAGCTAAGTTTGCTCTTCGATCTACCCTGTCTTTGCAATGTTATCGCCATGGCTTTTTGAACAGCTCAGCAGTAACCCCAAATCTTTTCTGAATTTTAAAAATTTTTCTGTTGCTACTTTCGAAAAGCGCTAATAAGCGTTATGTAGAGCCATTCTTCGGCTACATCATGCTTATTTTAGATTACATAGGTCACGCTTATCAAGTCCTAAATAATTATTTATTAAAAAAAAACCACCGCTTTTTGATTACGTCTACCACGCAAAAGTACCGAAAATTCCAAAAAGCAGATTTTTGAAGCAAATCAAACTTGGTTATGTTGAATAAATAATATTTAATAACAAGCAAGTTTAAGTTTGCGAAAACTTTGAAAGCTGTCATGTTTTTGCTGCAGTTGCGCGTTTCAGACTTTGCCAAATATCGAGACTTTCGAAGAAATAATTTTTTGAAGCTAAAAACAGCAGATTAGGGGAACCTAAAAATATTGCCATATAGTCCGAGAATTGCTCTATTTAAATCATACTTAAACTTCTCCGGAACTTTGAAATAAAATTTTAAAAAATTATCCGAACTTTGAGCAGATAAAAATGACGGGTGAAGAATTTTAGAAATTATCAGAAAAAGCACTGAGGGTTTTGGTTCGAAAATGTGTTCACAAGAAAGAGAAAGAAAAGCTGCATCGAATGCTTGTTAAAGCTCATTCAAGTCTTCATTATGCGTGGTTTTATAGTGAGTTGAAAAAACCGACAAAACTTTCGGGACAACCTAATATGAGACAATACAACAAAAACACAGATTTCCAGTGTGGACAAGCAACTCCCAACTGCACAGCATCAAATCGAAAAACGGAGTCTGCGTTGTAAATCTTTTGAAAGTGGACATTAAATTCTCCGATTTTCCTACATCAATTCGGGAAAACTGGTTCCTTTTGTGCATCTGGATATTTTTATGTTACAACCTTTTTTCTCTTAGACGTACTTGGTAGTTTCGATTTAAATTTCTGCCGCTGAAAACCGGATATAAAGTCAGGATTCCTAATATAAGGGCTGATAATTTCTTGGATGGAGTATTGTTGTGGTCTTCTATTTTTCCGTGGATCCGAGACACGAATAGTAGCAGTGCTTTATTGACAACTGCTACAAATGGCAGAAGCGAGGAGTGGAGGAATGGAAGAATGAAGAATGAATGTTACCGCAAAAGGAAGCTCTCATATAGCTATCTAAGGATGGTTGTAAACAGCACAAGGTCATACAAGCAGCCTAATTTCACTCTACAACAATATAAATGCTCGAAAACCAAAAAGAAGGTTCAGAACTTCAGTGATGCTGAAAAGCTGTAATCTGGGGCTTGGCTGCCCCCTGAAAAATTGTAAACATGTATGTATGATAACCTAGGAGAAATTCCCAAGTCCAGGTTATATTTACCTTTCAGATAGAAAAGCAGCTGACATCCAGAAATAGTTGAAATTTCACAAACTTTCGTTAGAGCACATTTCTTTGAAAAAAAAGTAATCCGAAAAGAATTTTCTTCCTAGCTTGTTCTCACATGCAATGCTGCAATTTTCCCCAACATTTTCCCGATATAAAGCTGCCATATGGACCATTCTAAGCTAATGCGCTCATACAATGTCACATCAAGAACCCCACATCCTCACGATAAACTCGGGGTTTTTTTGAGTGCTTATGGGCAATGCCCTACAGTTGATGTGAAGATGCATGTTCTTACTCTGAAGCGGCAGAGTAGATATAAAAGTACATGAAGTAGATCTTTACATAGATAAAGCAAGCTCCACAAGATAGTATTATAATTAAATGATCGCAAAAGACTTGATTTTCGTAGGTTTGGAGAGATAATCCAAAAATTTCCATTACCCAAAAATCAAATTTTCTTTTAGTTAGATCCTGCAAACCTTCAACTTAGTCAAGCATATACTATACACCAGTGACGTCTCAAGATTTCAGACAGGGAGGGGGGACAAAAATTTTTCCTTAATGAAGGTGCGTGGCACTAGCCACGCACTCCGAAAATGTTTTTGGTATGCTCCCTAAAATTTTCGCTGGCTCAAAACCGCGAGAGAAAAATTTTTTTTATAGGGCTAAGATGAATTTTAAAAAATTTTAAAGAAAACCTCAATTATTTACATGTATTAGGTCGTTCCGAAAGTAAGTTTTTTTCTGCATTGTTTTCAACAAGCTCTTCAAAAATTACCAAATTCTGCGACCCATGCTTCTTGGGAAGGCCAACTTTCACAAATTTTCCGAATATTTATAACAACCCTCGGAAGGAGTCCAAGTAATGGATGGATAGAGCAAACGCTACAGAAAACCGCACAACTTTCTATTTTTCAGAGCTCGTCATAATTTTTGAATAGATTTTTCAATGAAACCACCGAATTTTAGCAGGCTCGTCTCAGACACAAATGCATCATTCGGGGTACAGCCTGTGGCGCCCTGGAAAACCTGAATTATGATGATTTTATCCCGGAAAACTTGATGAATCGGAAACAAAAAACAACTATTAGAAAGAGGAGAGCTGCGTCGAATGACACCCGAGTTGCTTGCCGATTATTGTTCTGTGAGGTTTGAGTTGACCAGATATGGAATTTGATATCATTGAAAAACTGATTCCAGAAACTCTAAGAAGCAAGCTAAAGAAAAGAAATAAATTACTCTATGTCCTATAAGATTTGCTCTATCTACATGTCATTTGTATTTCTTCACAGATTAGGTAGAAAAATTTAGAAAACTAGCAAAACTTGACCATGACAAAAACATGAGCCGCAAATTTTGGTAATTTTTGAGAGCTTATTGAATATTATGCGAAGAAATCACAACCGTTAGAAAGAGGATGAAATGCTGCACCGAATGCTCTTAAGTTCTCTTGAAAATCTCGATTCCATGAAATGTGGCGTTCCTTAAAAAGCGACATTACTTTCGGAACGACCTAATATAAACAACTCACTTGCCTATTTTTGGAAGCCATACACGTAAATTTCAAAAATTCCCCCTCCCTTCCGGATCGCCACTGCTTTGAATATTCATACGACTTGCCGTAATTTTTTCATACCTGGAAATTGAGAAAGAAAAATTCGAGTTTTTATGTTGAGTTGTCGACAACAAACGCTCAAAGAAAGTTGAAAATTTATTCTATACTTCCAAAGAATTGGTTTATTTTCTTAATTTCTAGCCATGAAGAAACACAACAAGTGTACAAACGCATAGCGGATGCGATGAGTAACTTTTTCGAGCAAGTTGGAGGTTTGTAGAATCTTTTTGGAGCAGGGTCCGATCATTAGGCATTTGAAAATGATTTTTTCTTAACTTCAAAATTTCTAATAATAAAAACTGTTTGAACAACATCTTGTGGGGCTTGCTTTGCGCTCTTGAATGATATGTTTCCTACAACTCCAAAGATTCTTCTGCCGCAGTCAATTAGCGTGCTGATTGACGATGGTTTTGTTATGATGAGAAAGTTGAGCAAAATCGTAAGTCTGAAAAATTGCCATGTTGCACTCCTTTGCAAAAGTCATTCCGTTCCTTTTTGCAAAATGTCCGACACCATTCGGGCCTTTGAGAAATTCATTTTTAGAGGCCCACGCAACAAATAATTTCTGAAGATTTCAGTGGTTTTCTCCAGTCTGTTTCCCTAAGCAGTCACCTTGTTGTAGCGCCCACCTACCAACCTATTTGTAATTCCGGTTTGAAAGCAGGTGAATTCTCCAATGCAAATTAGGCACGGACAGAAAAAAATGTTTGCAAAATTTAATTTTTTCAGAACAATGCGTCTTGCGCAGTTTGGCCATCACTTGGGCAGGATGTGACAAATTATAAGGGGTCGTGGTCTTTTCTTAAAGTCGCCAAAAATGATCACCTAGTCATGTCATAGTCATGAAATATTGAATACACAGATTGTTCAATTCCGAAAATCACCTAAAATACAATTTTACTTTTTTTGCTACATCATTGTTCTTTTCAACACTTCGAATCTATATGCTATGAATGTATCCATTTTATGAACTTTTATCCTCTGCTACGTTCCTCGGTCCGAACGAAATAATAAGCTAAGCTCTATACTATTCTAAAACCATAATACAAGTCACATTCAAAGACCGCGCTTCTTGAAAAATGTTCAACCTATCTAATGAGCAATATTCGACCTCTCTAGGATTCAGACTTTCGTCCTTCAAAATCCTGAATCAAACCATTTCTCATTTGGTGAGTTTTGTCTTGTTCCTTCAAGCACAACATGAAAGAAAACGGTTGAAGAGCAGAACTTCTCCTTTTAAGGAATAAAAGTAGGTTTGAGCATGACTGTACCGTTGTGAAGATATAGTAAGCATATCAAGTCGGCTAAATCTCGAAAGATCTTACCATCTGTTCGTTATAATCGGCAAATGTCATAAATTCAAACCAGAGATTGCGCAAATCCTCGCGGAGCTTTTCCGAACACAAAAAAATTCGACATTGTATTCCACAAGGACCACAATTACATTTTTTGCTGTCAATAAGTCATTCTACTTGAATTTCGTGACAACGAAATGCGGCAAATTCCCAAGAGAAATCTATGATTTTTTTTGGCCATGTCGAGAGTCAAAACACATGAATTTTGAAAAGAAGAGCGAATATAATGAGAAAAAGTGTCGTTGTTGAGGAGTAATGACTTTGTTTATGGTCTCTGTCGGTGGCTTAAAGCTATTTTGAAAGCATGCTTGATTCCATTGTGTGGGCCAAAAAAGGACACAAGGCCCTTCCTGTTGAGATCAGAGTCGGCATCCTGAACTTTTAAGGGAATCCACATCCTGGACTTGGACAGGGCCAAGCAAATGTGGCATCTGTTCCAGAAGTACAAAATTTCGATGTGTTTGAAAAACTGACAATTGACAATGAAAAGAACCACACAAACGCTTAGCCTAATAAAACGAATAAGGATGTCACACTACTGTACAAGGCGTAAAACATCTAATTACCACAGTACCTCATATGTCCATAATTCTTACTGTTCCCTCCAAACACAATTTATATAAATATTTATGCATTTTCGGAACAAAAATACAGCAGCCTAGACATTTTTTTCAATGTGTAGCATAATTTCTTAGCGTCAAGGTGCTCATCATATAACACCTCTGCGCGAATAACTACAAAGAGAAAGTTCAGGGAGAGCGAGAAAAGAGTAGTAAAACGAGAAATACGACCTGTTAAACGAAGGGGGGATGAACATCCACACATACGCAGATGTGCGCGCAACAGCTTAGAAAGCAGATATCACATATCATAAGATAATAGATGGATGCTTACATTAATCAATAATCAATACATTCGATCTCAAAGAGACACAAAGAAGCGTATACGATACGTCATGAGCGGTGGCGATGGGATGAGTCATACACAAATGTATAAATATATAAAAAAATCAGAATGACTGAAAAAGACAATTTTGGATACATTCTATGGTCGTGAGAATACGACCGTAATTACACTAAAATTTGCTGAAATTTGGTACAGTAATATACTGTACAAGGAAAGTGGGAAAAGGAGAGTTGCACCATACACTCACACGCACTAAAAGCTGTAGAGGACTGACAGTCGGACAAAGATATTCTAAAGGACGCAAACAATAGGCTTGGTCTACCGGATCAGTAAAACGTTAATAGGAGAGGCACCTGGACGCGTTGGGATGCTATCATAAAGCCAACATATAAGCAAATACGAGTAGATAATAAGTGGATGTGACAATGTGACAGGTGGGATTATAGGCTGTCTCAATTTCAGTGCCAGAGCTCCAGCAGTTGGGTCCTCGCGACCGCCCCGCTCGAGCTTTGCGTCGCGTTCGCGATGCAAACCCTGGACATTTTCCCACGCTAGCAAGCAATCAGCTACTGCTCAAGCTTGAGAAGATGTCCAAAGGATAGGACCGCAAGGCTCAAGCGACGCGGTCACGAGCACCCAACCGCGAAAGCTTTGAAACTTGCAATGAGATAGCCTATAGACGAAATGGGACTACGAAGAACTCAATACACACGTCATATAATGACGCAGATTATTTCGACAGCGGGAGATAAAGGAAAAAAAGTGGAAACTATACAACAAAGAAACGGATATTATCACAAACAACGTGACTATAAACGATAACAACATGTTTCAGGTAAGAGAATCGATGAGCATATGAATTTCGGAAGAGCATTATCAACAACAAGGAAGGTGCGGTGCGCGAGCACATGCGACGAAGGACACCAGGCAATGTGACTCTCAACATTGACAAAGGAGTGCAGAAAACCTCCAGAAAGAGAGTAAAAAACCGCCAAAATGGGTCGAATAGGCAAATTTCGTACCGAAACAATTGCTTAACCGTACGCACCGACTCTGACTGTTGCCGCCGCCCTTTGGGAAGGGCGCTTCAGCCAGATATGACTATTGTTGATTCGGTCTAGACAAGGGAGAAGATGGTGACTGTGGGAGAGCTGACACGTTGGCTTGTTGCTTGGATATAGGTTCCTGAAATGTCCCAATTTGGAAAGGCTTATGCAGAGAGGTGTGGAAGAGCGTGAGAAAGAAGCATAGGGAAAGTCCATGTAAATGTATATAATCATTTTCAGAGATTTTAGAGATCTGTTGACTGATTTGAATAATAATTCAGTGATCCATAGCGAATCCATTGATGAACTTCGTCGGAACGCTGTGTCGTTGGTGGATGACTCTCGGAATGTTGAAGGGTTGCCGGTCGATAGCTCTCCCAATACTGCACCGCCGGTTGACTTTCGGGATACTGTTGACTTTCCGCGTACTGTACCGTAACCGGTCCACTCTCAGAATGCTGTCGTATGGTTACCGGCCGACTCTCGGAATACTGTACCGTCGCCTCTCGACTCTCGGAATACCGTGTCGCCACCGATCGATTACTGTCAGAGGAGTACTGTACCGTCAGCGGTCGACGAAAAGGTCGCGGACCATATAATTGCTGCAGGTAAGATAACAACATTTGGTCTCTTTTGATGGGAGCTGGTGGTAACTATGTAATTCAACAAAATATCAGCAAAGCAGAATAAGCATGTCAGACGAGAAGAAAACAGTCACATGGTTCTGGTTTTTTGCAAATTACACCGTTCACAGTTTAAAACGAGACGAGAAGTGTAAGCATTTGTTATTCATTATGCGGTTAAGAGACTTGAAACCGCTTCGCAAACGTTTTCCAAGCGAGTTTGAACTTGTTCTTTCGTGTTCCTAACAATTAGTAGCAAACAGTCCTACAACAGATAGATCACAAGCATAATCTGACTGGAAACACAATCACAATGTGTGAAAGCGGTTTCGAGTCTCCCTGCCACACAGAATGGATGCTGTGTGCTTGAAAATCGCGAACGGCACCCAAGAAAATAGAAGAAAAAGCCAGAAAATGATCCAACGAAATAAGTAGACAATTTCGTGCTTACCAAATAAGGATTCTCAGCACTAGTGGATGATGTGGTCGTATTGCCATCTCGTCCAAGTGATGAGCCTGAAACTGCTCACATGTTCAAGAAACCCGAAAAAAATTTGTGGGCAAAAAATATTGAAAATTTGATTGCGCAAGTGAAGTGCCTCTACTTACCTTCAGAGCTTTTACTCGTCGTACTCAATGGCCTTCCGCGATGCAACTGCTCAATATCCTGTTTTGATCCTCCTAATTGTTTTACTGGATTGTTCGACGACGAGCTCGTACTTCTCATTATTGGGATAAGACCCCGTACCTTAAAATTTGGTTGTGAATCTATGAAGCACTGAGTAATGCTCAGACTAACCCGATCGCCAGCAGACTGGCCATGGCTTTGAGGTTGCAAATCAATCATGCTCTGCAACTCGTGAACCGAGCCAGGACCCATATGGACAATGTGCATGAAGTCACTGGGACCGGATATAGGTAGATTGCTTCTGCGATCACCAGGTCTAGAAGCGTTATACAATAGAATGAAGCATGATATACGAGGATCGAAAAAAAATTTAGAAAGAAAACAAAACAATGTGTGAATGATGCGAGAAGTACTGAAACAAACCGTGAGTCATCCTTTCCTGGTATTCGGACAGAGAACTTCCGCCTTCCCTTGTTGCGTTTTCCGATGGAGCCCGAGGTGTTCGATGATGAAGGTGGGATATAAAGCAAATCCTCATCTGGAAATAAGAAGAATTTTGCAATGCAAAAGATTGGAAATGATTTGATCTGTTGCTCAGGCGAATTTGGACTATGTTGGTCAAATTCATGTTCAAACAAGTCTCGTAATTACTAGAAATATATATGTTTCAAACCTGAGAGCACATCGCATAGCATCACTACAAACGGTGCATCATTCACCAAGCACAGCGACAGAAGACCATCAACTGTGAGAGGAATGGCATTCCTTAAACAGTAATTTACAAGGATATAATGGCACACAACGATTGCAGAGAATGTCACTCAGTTCCATTACTCACCGCAAGTTGATGGTTTGGATCCATTCTGCCGACATTACGTTGAAGACATCGATTTCATTTTCGGAGTAAACGCAGAGATGCGGACTGAGGTGAGCAAAGCCGCCAGGTCGCGGTGAGGATGGAAACATGAGTTCCTGGGAACGACTTCTCCTACCTGAAACAAGGTTTCGCAAATTGTTTATCACCTTATGTAGAAACCAAGCTTACCTTGAGCATCAACATAAAGTCCAAGCTTATCGAACACAAGCAGATATTCCCTTGATGAAGGTTCAATGGATTCTCCTGCCACCTCAACCATCAACTGTGCTTCATAGTTGGACTGGCTCAGGAACTGCAGCGATTGATCCTCCATATTCACCAATGCTGAAAAGAAAAATATACCGCATGAATGAACAGAAAGTGAAAGGCTCCTGGAAAGGAATAAAGTAACCCACATATATGTTTGGTGTTGTTCTGATCGCCTAGGGCCCAAGCACGGAATGAGTGAGTGAACCCGACCACAAGCCGACCTCCTTCGATTGCTAGTGATTGTGGAAGTCCTGGCATAGCCAATTCCTGTAACAAAAGCTTACAGTGTACTTTTTAGGGGAAAGAAGGGGAGGGAGATGAGACAAGAATAAACTATGCGATTTCCCGGTTTTCCTTTTTTTACAACCCTCAATTATAAAAAGGACAGCGAAGCAGCAGCCCAATTTTGACATCACCTACTGCGAAATCCGACTATGATAGTATGATCTTCGAATGTTGAAATTTGAAAAACTGATACTATTGAACATCCTTACAAAATTCAATTTTCTACAAGAAAATTCAAGTCATTGATGATAGAGATTTTCTTTCTATTTCTCTCCCCATTTAGTTCCCTCAAATGTAAGATAACAAATGCGCCTCGTTGTTTTCAATTCCCCATCCCAACAAAAAACAAGCAAATTACCTTCCATTTCCTATGTCTTTTCTCACTGCGATCGATTTGGTAAACGATGACGCTCTTCTTGATTGCCACTGCTATGTAGTGCACGTTTCCTGAAGGACCGACTGACGCCGTGCCGGCTATAGATCCTGCGCCCATTGCCATCAAATGACAGCCTTTTGTTTCGGCAACCTTAACATAGGTCAATTTAGAGGTCTTCGAGCAAAATTACACGAAAACTACCCATACTTTGATCCATTTCAGATCGCGTCCATCTAATGCGGCCGATGGAATTAACCGTACATGCCTATCTTTGGGAGGTCCAACCATGACTAACAGAAGCTGAAAAGCAAAAACTGTAGACCAGTTCCGACAACAACAAGAAAGAGGATAAATAAAGAAGACACAAAATACCTGTTCAGATGCGCTGTACTCGACCTTCTCCACAAACCTGCCTTTGTTCTCCTTCTCACCTCCAACTGCTACCAAAGTCTGTAAATTTAACCATTGAGCTAAACCCAAATGGCTAAAAGTTTCTAGTTTCTACTGTACCTCTCTATCCAGCTCCACACAGTACAATCCAACATCAGCAAAGCCTATGACCATTTTTGTTCGGTCGATTACGGTAGCACATTGCGCTAATCGAATGGAAGGTAGACTAGCAACATCAAAGACTTCCTGTAGTACACCAAACTAGACATATGTGGAAAAAATAATATGAAGATAGCACACCTTGACGCTGAAAGCGCTTCGATCTGCTAGCCGTGATTTCTTGAGGAGAGCCTTCAATTCATTCAACGCTATAACCCATTTCTTTCGTTCCTAAAAAACTTGCGATATGATAGTAAGCACTTGAAAAACTGGAATCGAAGGTCTTTTTGCACCGCTACAATATGCTATCGTAACCGCGCGCACACATGTCACCCGGTCTGCTGCGAACTACATACAAACCTCCCAAACATCACGAATATTGCTGGAAGTACCACATGCAAAACTACCCTTCTCTGAAAAGAGCGATTACGGTAGCATATTGCACTTTAAGAGCCTACATCATTTGAACAAGCAAAAAGCGAGCTCTGGTGTACGAGACTTGAAATGAGACGCAATGAATCACCTCTTGACTATCCGCCATTAGCAGCGTGTACTGTCGGTTCATAGCCCCATCATCACCTATGGATATACCCTGGATATGACTAGTGGTGATTCGGAAGATTTTGGCCAGATCGTTCCTAAATCAAATTCAATGATGATAAAAGGTATTGGAATTGCAAAAATGCAAAACTGAAGAAGAACTAAAACAATGACAAAAACCGAATAATTGTTGACTTACTTATTAGCATGGATTACATCTTGCTCGCTTACGCCAGTCACTCCAAAGTCAGGATCTCTCATATCAAGGACCTGAGAAAGGCACAAAATTACATTTCTCTAAAAAAAAAACTCAGAGATTCAGTCCACCTGTCTGATCACTGGCTGGATTTCAGTAGCCTTATTCTGCCGGTCCGTAACGCAATCGTACAAATAAAGCTTGAAGTCACAAACAACCACATAGGTATGCTGCCAACCCTATAAACAAACCAATCATGTCTTAACTATTACCAGAAATTCTGTAACGCATACCTTCTTCACACCACCAGCTCTGGGTGTCCTTACAAGTCCCTCATACGCGGTACCAACTCCTTTCAGGGGATCGATGCCCAGCGGTCTTCGGGCGTCAGGTGGTACGGGACACTGAGGCACGGCTCGAGATGAGCAGTGAACATGACAGGCGTAGTGACATGTTTGACAATACAACCCTAAGAAAAAAAGGTCATTTTTCAAACACAGAAAGAAAAAGACGGAAAAAAATAAAAGGGAAAATAAGATGGATAATTACGACAGATGCTTGGCATACCTTGCCTATCCAGCCCCACCAAGATTGATGTGCAGTGTCCGCATTTGGTCGGCGCGTTCAGATGTACATGTTGAAATTGATGTCCTCGCCCACTCAAAGCATTATTCAACGACTGAATCACCTGAAGACGAAGAATTTGAAGCATGATGTTGGCGAGAAGCGGAGGCAAAAATGTAAAAACTTGGGAAATACATTTTGTAAAAAGTGGAGGGGCAGGGGTATGGAAAAACTTGTCAATTGAATTTTTTGTGGGAAAAATAACAAACCTTCGGGCTTGCGCCTCGGTTTCCAACCAGCATAGTCGAAGCCGTAGATGGAGTTTGGCTATGCCTGACCGTATTCTCGTAAGCTGGAGGTGGTGGAGCTGGGGATGATAACCTCAAACACAAAAGTTCATATTAACCCAACAAACATTATAAATTAGCTTACGGGATGCCAGCTGCATATCTTCTGCTATTTGATATTTCATAATCGGTATTGAATGAATTGTGCACAGAGTCCCTCGGTGTTGATGTTCTTCCTAAAAGAACCAGGACTCAGAAATAACAGAAAACATTATGAAAAAGATTTAACATCAGTCAGAAAGCATGAAAAAACAAACCTTCAGAGACCATGTTAAAGAAAGCTCGTCCATCTTCAACACTATCACGTCCACCACCAGAACGTAACTCAGTTTTTAACGCTTCGTTTTCTCTCCTAGACGCTGCTAGCTAAAAAATTAAACAAATAGACGAAAAAGATAACTTAAAGCAGGTACACGAGAAGGTAAGTGCAAATCCTACACAAAAGAAAAACAAAGTTTTTCAAAAACCAACCCTCTCCTCGCACTCGTCGAGACGAGCTTTTGAAGCAAACAATGCTGAGCGTGTCCGGCTTAGCTCCTCTTGCAGCTCACATTTCGCTCGAATTTCAGCATTCAGTGCTTTCTTAGCGTCTAGGATCTGCAACCACTCAATCAACTTCACATTTCATCTACAAAACAGAAGCTTGTGCTAACCTCCATCTTGGCAGCTTTGTTCATTCGTCTTGATCCCCAGCCTGATGCCGGTGTTGTGATATTACTATACTGACCTAAATTACAAAACTCAATGTCTCGTCAATAAAAATTTCTTGGGCGGTCTGTTAAGCAGCAGCCAGATTTCGAAAAAAGCTAAGGCTGCAGCCGAACAAACCATTTGGCGTACCGCCGTTGGTGCCATTCTGAAGTTTGAGCGTCTCGATATCTCCGGTTATTCGCCGAGTCAGCAGCTGAAATAGGAATTTCATGGCCAGGGAGGTAAATATGTCATTTCACTTATATAAGGCACATAATTTATCTAGAATTCTGCAATTATTTACAGCTGCGCAAATATTCTTTGAGATAACATTATAGGACTTCACGATTTCACAACAGAAGAGCCTAACTAACTCCAACCAAAAATTGCATATTTCAGCAAAATGAAAGTTTAATGCCGAATACATAGTTAAGTTTGAGAGAAGAGAAAACCTAGCAATAATGAAAGTCTAGTTACCTCCATCTCTTCCCTAGTCGCTTTTTCCTCATTTACCCAATTGAGAATCTCATGTAGCTGCTGTTCGTTAATGCCAGGTCTACTCATTTCACTAAAAACGAAGAATTTAGCGCAGTTTTTCGAATGTTGTCAGAAAAATTGAGCAAGTTGTTTATATACTGACATCTCAGCATGCAGTCGAGAAAGCTCAGCTCGCAAGGTGTCATTCTCCAACTTCAATTGAGCAGTGTTCTCTTCATAAGCTTTTTGGAGCCGATCATATTGCACCTAAGTATTATAACATTGGGAAATATTCCATAAAAATTCTATGCAAAATTATTCCGAAGAAATTTGCATTGATGCTCTAAGTTGTATCCTAAGTTTCAAACCACTCAACCCTCACTTCCACATTCTTTGAGTTTTGCTCTTGTTGCAGTGCAAATTGCGCACGTTCTTCTTCAAGCTTAGCACGCGATGCTCTCAACTCATTGTCTTTCTCCTCAAATTGAGATTGAAGTTCAGCCAATTGACCCTAAAAAAAGCACACTCGCTCAGCTTGAGAATCCACAGGATTTACGACGTACCTGGTAGTGCTCGACGAGCTGCTTTCTCTTCTGATCTTCTTGCGCAACAATTTCAGCATGACGCTCATTCAGTCGTTCAAGTTCTTCACCAAGGCGACGTGCTTCTTTTCCTGGATTTTCATCCCCGAACGCAGCCAGCTTAAAAAGCACTTTCAAATAACAAATGCTTCACACTATATTCACTACTGTCAAAAAAGTTAAAACGTTTGAAAGAAAAAAACGAAACTTCTGCACATACCTTTGCCTGCAGTCCTTCTTTCAAAAGACGCTCAGACTCGGCTGCTTGCTTTGCTTTTGTGAGCTCCATGTCAACCTCATGCCGAGCTAAAGTAATTGCTCATAAATTTAGATGTTAAATGGCCCCAACAACAAAAATCGACAACAATATTTCAAGACGACAAAATGCTGACGAAAAAAAGGAATGCACTATCAAAAAGTCATAGCTTTCCTATACTCATTTCACCAGAATAAATACAACCTAGAGATATAAGGCGCAAAGAAACTTTTCAAGTAGTAAACAATCTATAAAAAAAACCATGGCGAGGCTACCATTTGAAAATTATGATAAGAACAAAATTTGTTCCAAAAATTCTAAACACATAAGCATGGTAAAAATAGCGCAAAAATAGACACTAGAAATATATTTAGCTCTGGGCACTCACCACTTTCAGCCTTTCGCAAATCTGCTTTCAGTGAGTCGACACGGGACTGCAGCTGAGCAATCTTCGTTTCCACCTCGGTTGCTTCTTTTTCCAAACGACGCGTTTTACTGCGTTCATCGAGCAATTCATTGTTAAGCTGTAATGACAAAAAATCATAGATGATATACACTCTGCCATGGTGCAATGATACCGAACCTCTTCAAAGTCAGCTTTAGCCGATTCTCTATGTTTTATGGCTTCTTTATATTCTTTCGTCTTTAATGTCAACTTTTCTTCGGCTTCTTCAAGTTCCTGCAATCACAAAGGCATTGAGGAACACTGCACTCTTATTATAGGAATAGAAAGTTAGGCTTCAAGGTGGCCCTGAGAATCTGCGATAGTGAAAACTAAGCGCTGCGTAGAAGAAAAAGCTATCTTAGAGCAGAAAGCATGTCCATACCCCGGTTGCTTCCAATAGATTTTTTCCATCATTTCATCAAAATCTAGCATTTACGTCTACCACTGTTAAGGCAGTCAAACTTTCATAAGCTTAGTTACAGCTGTGCAAGCTTTTGTTAAAAAGATTGGCCCAAATTAGAGAGGTGGCGGAGGTCGGGAGGCACTTCAAACGCACAGCAAAGGGATACAATATTTGCATTGAAAATGAATGAGATTATATATATCGATGGGGAAAAGCAAAGGATATCACAGATCAATTCATATGTGTATTGTAGGTGTCATAATTGTGCAGATAAGGACACATCTGGGATGAATAAATGTAGTAAGCGTCGAGACATTCGCCAAACAATGGAGGGTAAACAATAAGTGAAAACTCACTAGTTCATGCTTTATGAACCCATGATGTGCAGAAAAAAATACAATAATTAAATATTGACGAGCTAACGAAAAGTGAACTACTTCAGCACTTCTGGCATGCTCATCTAAACATCACATCAGCCCTTGGAACTTGTTGTACATAAGCGAAAACCATACTGTACACACAATCATTCCGACTTCACACCTTTATTGACTCAAAATTCGGATCATACGTTCACACACACGTAAATATTAAGAAAGAAAAAAACTTGAACGATCAAATAAAACCAATGAGCGATAACCAAAGCATTAGGATGCAATTCTTTTTGTTCTCTACACGAGAGGATATGCGATACGAAGGGACACAAAAATGTATATGCTGGGAATCACAGAGGTCAAACACAAAGTGTACTTACAAAAGCAAAATGGGAAGAAAAGTGATTATAAAGTGATTATAACACCAGAAGCAGCAGTACATCATCACTGGGTGAAATGGATTATGACGTCACAGTATTGACACCGAAACATGCATGGCATCGGGGAAAGGGACCCATCTTTTTTGACAACACAAGGCTATCATGGAGCAAGTGCATAACCAAGGACTATTATATGCGACTCGGCGGCTTGCTGTTGTTCGAGCCCTTATAATTGCTTTAGCCTGATTTTGACAAAAAGCTCTACTCTTCATCTGAACGCAAATGTCAAACGATTTTACTAGAAAAGGCGTCTCAATTTTGGGCCACAGATTGCTTCAATCGAGAAACTGCCCGAGTAACATATCACAACAACTTCTGTTTTAGCTAAAAAAAATAACTAGTTCATCATTGTAAAAGAGACTGAACATGTGACATTGCTGACATAAGTAACCGGTAAATGCAGAACGTATAAAAAAATTGACGCTGGAAAGACCCTACCAACAAGTGATCACTATCGAACTAATTCCTCGTTTCTTTAAACTTAACCAAAGATCAGCTGTATTTTGGAGCATCACCACTGGTACCTAACAGAAGTATGTCCATTTATATTTTGAATGAGGGGCCAACAAAAAAGAATATTTTCTAAGATTGTTGTACCAACAGCAGAATATGGCAGTAATAGTAAAAAAAACCTCATGATTTGCGCATAACAATGCAAAAAATGAAAACGAGCGCTTCAAGCTCGAACACCAACAAGCTAATCCATCAGCTAAACAATTAACCCATCACACTAATCTACCACTTTTCTATATAGTCGACTTTTCTCCTTTTGCACGAAGTGACTATGTAAAAAACAGCAAATTCAACGCAAAAAAATCAAAATGAACATCATGGAACCATGCAATGAAAAGCAACACAGATCACACAGTCGTCGCCACAAAAGCTATGAGAGTGAACCTCAAAAAGGACACAAGTGAAATGCTACAAACATGCTAAGAGGAAGCTTCGCATGCTCTCCCGACCTCT
The DNA here is from genome assembly GCA_958299035.1 of Cylicocyclus nassatus. Lineage (NCBI taxonomy): Eukaryota > Metazoa > Nematoda > Chromadorea > Rhabditida > Strongylidae > Cylicocyclus > Cylicocyclus nassatus. The sequence continues at coordinate 77,265,299 of CATQJL010000001.1, forward strand.
CCAACTACAGCAGCTCCGGGAAATAACCACATCCACTGACTGCATATAAATCTCACGCCGTGTTGGCAAATCTGTCGCGCCCAACCCCATAATTCCCGTGCTAGAAGTTGACTATACTCTATGGTTCCGCCTATGCCCATATAAGAATAGTGATAAATAAACGAGAAACCCAAACAAAATAGCACCCATAGAAAGTAGGTACGTCTATGATTTCTACGACGTCTTTGCCCTATGAATACCCTATCATCTGCCGGGACTGAAGGCTGCCTTGCGCTCTGCTCGTTCCTTCTATGTGTAAGCGTACTATCACTAGTGGTACAATGACAGCAACATTGCGGTGCTGAGGGTCTTGCCGCGAGCGGGTCCGGTGGAGCGCTTTCGCCGGCGCCACCACCATTCCGTGACAGCTTTCGCTGCTGCTGTTGATTACCCCCATCTGGCACAAAGTCCGGTAAATCGCCTGAAGCCTTCAGCGAGTCGCTCACCCGCTGCAGCTCCGCTTTTTCCAGGATTAGTTGTCGATTCTTCTCTTTCAGCTCTCGAACTTTCTTCTCCAAATCTTCAACGGCCGGATCTTTTGCCGTCGCTGCTCGTTCTTTTGACGCCGTTTCATCGGCCAGGCGAGTTTTCAAGATCTACAATATACCTATTTCCATGCAGCAGAACTAGATTCATGGAAAAAAGATTTTGATGACTTTTCTACGACCCTAAGTCATAAAATTGATGTGACAGTCAAATGTCGAAAAATCTCTTGTCTGAACGATAGAAAGTAAAACTGCACAATCCAGTCCTAACTTCCCTCAAATTAAAAATTTTCTATACTACTTGGAAGGATGTAAAAATAGGAAATAAAAACTATTTACAACAATAGGTGGTGCTTTTTTTAACAAAAGAAGGGTAAACAAAACGATAGACAGACGAGAAGTAAAAACTACTTCATTAAAAATTCGTAATAAAAAAGAGTAAAAATATGCTAATTTCAAAACAAAAAGACAAAACTTACTTGGATCTCATCTTTCAACTGAGCAATAGTTTGCTCATAATTCTTATCTTCTTCTGATCGTGACTCACCCGCAAACGATTGCACCAACTGGTTTGCTTCTGAACAAAAAATGCACTCACAATCCTCAAAATTTTAAGCATTTGAACAAACCTTGGCACTTTCTAGCCAACTCTTGCTTCTCAACTTCAAGTTCTCGCAGCCTTTTCTCGTACGCCTCTGTTCCAGCTGTACGGTTCTGGTCGTTTGCGGACACATCACGAGACAAACAATCGCTCAGCGATTTTGCATCAGAAAGTAAACTGAACATACAGGATGCACTAAACAATGCACAAAAGTTGAAAAAGTTGCTCCGAACCCACCTCCCGTGTGTATATGTAAAACCAATAAACGGTAGGTGATGACCCGTAAAAGCGGCAGTAACTCGGGGTGGTTGAGTCTCCTGCAAATTGTATGTAATAATACATGTCACAGAAATGTCTTACAACCGCTGAGTGCACTTACACAGGGTGTAAAGTCATCTTCGCAGATGTCAACGTCAAAGTTAGACGTATCGGTAGGACTAGACACTTCTGGATGGTAAGGAGGGTCAGCTAAAAAGAAATTATTTGTCTTTATATATACTCAACCTCCCAGAGTCACATAAAAACTTACAATCTCTGATTCCAGCCCAATCGACTCCAGCGAAAAATGGATGATCGCGGAAATCCGCAAAACCTCCCTTGCCAAGCCGAACCTCAAATATGGAGCATAGCAAATAGAGAAACTGGTTCGCACTTCAACTTTGGAGTGGGTAACAAAAATAGAAAATAGCACCTACCTCCCTCGGGCAGATCAATTTCCGTATCAGATCTTTCGCTTCCTCAGAAATAGTCCAGTCTATATCTTCATCCGGAAAATCTAACATGTCCTGGTGACTCATAATCTTCCCGTAAGTATCAATCAGGCGTTCCGAATAAAATGGCGTATTTCCATAGAGCATTTCATACCTAAATTTAGCATAGTAACAAATTCTGGCGCGCAACCGAGCCTCAACGCAAATAATGTCAACATTTTTTTCTTATAACCCACATGCAAATTCCTAACGACCACCAATCGCATTCTTTGCCATAATGCCCTTTTCCATCCTCCATTGCACGCAGGATCTCCGGTGATATATAATCCGGCGTTCCGACTGCGACATTTGAGGCCACCGTACCTGAAAAATAAATTTATAGATATTTGCAAACATATGTTTCAAAGAAACGCAATCAAAACACAGGAGATCCCAGAGTGATAACTTACCATCTGGTAACAGTCGTAGGCAACTCCCAAAATCAGCTAGTCGTATATGACCTTGTATGTCAAGTAATACATTGTCTGGTTTTACATCCCTAAAACAATCAGTTATAGAATGCAGGGACATTTTCTGTCATTTTAGTGGCTTTCTTGAAGAAAAAAAAACATGAAAAGGGCACACAAGGATGTGATTATTGCACCGTCACAAAAAAAGTAATGCACTGCACGAGCATGATCTTTTTCAGCTTAAAGGACGCAGAAGTGCAATTCTTGTTCTATTTTTATATCATTGAGATTAGCTATTGCTTGTTTATAGCTTGAATTTCAAGAATCCCTTTTGAGAAAACATACAAAATCAATTTAAACGTTAATCAATAGTCATAGAACGAACCTGTGAACATAACCCAAATTATGTATGGAGTCGATGGCTAACACCATTTCAGCTATATAGAATCGTGCCATTGTTTCTGGTATACGATCCTCGAACTTTGACAATAATGTCAACATGTCACCGCCAACATAATAGTCCATTACGAAATACTGGAAAGAAATAAAATCATACAAAACCCTTTTTCCCAGCAAATCAATTTTGCCTCTCACCAAATTCTTTTCATCTTGAAACGCAAAATGCAGATTGGTAATCCATCGCCTGTCACCGTAGACGAGCACATCGCGTTCTTCGCGAAAGCATGCCGTTTCCGCTCGTTTTAGCATCTCCCATTTGTTCAAAATCTTCATTGCATAGATCTAAACCATAAATATAAGCATAACGCTGTACAATGTCACAAAAGCAACAGTACTCAATCAAAGGTCAGATTTGGATGATAAGAGCCCACAATCATACAATTCACTTGACAAAGAATTTCTCTTAAAATTTACCACGATTCATGAACAACATTGAAACGGCGTTACGACTACTTAGAGAAAACCTTCTTACAAGGAAAGGATACTTGGCGACCCCGGCCAGGAATGCGATGTGTACCATAAGGTGCACCTCAAAACGCTGATTCTAAATCTGTGCTCGAAATCTGCGAAACGATCATATGAAGGCAGTTATGAACTTTTTTCGTAGAAAACTTGCGTACTTTTGGGTAGTTAAAATCACCCAAGTTGATCTATGTTACCATTTGAAGCTATTGAGGAGAATCTTGAAGGGTGTGACGTTGCATTTATACCTATCTAAATCATTTTTAGCATTTGAAGAGGGAAGCAAAATTTTTATCAATGATTTCCACCCTCCACAGTAGCGCAATTTATTTTTGAGAAAAATTAAAATGACTCCATCCAGGTTCTCGTTTCGCAGATATGAAAAACAGTATTCGAACCAGCATTAGAAGGCGCATTTTTTAATGTACAAACCATTATGAATGACCGGGGTCACTAAGTATCGTTCCCTGTTTAGGCAAAAGGATCAAACCATCTCTCCCCGATGAGGTTTCCAACTAATAAACCAAAAACATACCTCGCCTACGCCTCGCATTCTGACAACGGCTACTTCGCCAAAAGCACCTTTGCCGATCACTTTGAGCAGTTCGAAATCGTCCCGGCATAGTCGCAGCTCTTTTGCTTGGGTCACAACAGTTTTGACTGCAAAGGAAACTTTCACAACGAAGAAAGATAAAAACATTTATTGGTCATTGGTAAACAGGTTATACATGGCGAGGAAACGAATCGAAGACAGTGCATGAGGATTTAGTCAATTATTCTAACCTACCTACACCATATCTATATCCGTAGTCAAAATCTTCCACCGCAAGTTCTCCATTGGCAGTTTTCTTGCAAAAATAATTCTTCTCACAAGCACCAATCTCGGTGCGCTCTAGTTTAGCAACAGAAGTGATGATCTTCATTGCTAGTCAGATGAAAATTGGAAGGACAATAACGCAATAACGTCCAGCAGCAGCACAATGATGACTGACGCGTTAAATCGGCACGGAAATAGATGACCGGTCGGATAAGCTGCTAGGCAAATCCGAGTTAGCAATAGCGACCGGAAATTGGTCCGCAATAAAACATCAAACCACCAAATCCCGCATTCTGCGACAGAAACAGGAAATAGTCACAAAATCTGGGTGGCGTAGGTATGATGGTAACCGCTAGCTTTCAACAAAAATTTCTTAACCTGCGATCACAATCCATACAATTTACTCATTAAGAGGGCAGCAACTAATCCTGACTATATTAGAGCCATGCAAATGACTTGAAAAATGAATCCTTAATCTGCTCCTTGCTCACGCCTCCAAACCGCCTCTTTTAAGCACTACCACCATTTATTACATTTTTACCCTTTTCATAAATTCGCTTTCGCTCATCATAAAAGCAGCAAACAACGGCTGAGTCTCTATCATCTGCACATTCCTGAGAATACACGGAGTATCTAGCGCAAGATTTTTTCCAAAGCGTGCACATGTGTTTTTTCCGACATTGATTGACCCTAAGCCCACTAGTCTAATCAAATCATCGATTTATTTTAAAAACTCGTGCAGCAAGATGATTTGCAGAGAATGGAGACGCTGTATTCCGACAGATTAATTTCGAAGAAATCGCAGTTGCTAGTAGACGCATTCATAGCTTTAGTACTCATACTCGAACAAATATTTTCATTCCAAACCCTGAGTCAGGAGGAGACAATTTTCTCACGAACGGACTAAGAGTCTTACGACACTTCTGACGCAATCAAAAAAGCACCAGCCAACACATTCATAACAGCAGCAAGCACGAAATCGCTTATTCATCGCTTTCGCAACCAAAAGTCGAAGGGAAAAAACATGAAGCTGCTAGATTTGCATTTTCGCTATGATGCAGTGCGATGGAAAAGTGATAGATAGAAAAATTATGAGAAAATGAAGCTGAAAATCTATAGCTCAAAAGACCTACCAGATTCAACAAATTCAGCTACGCACTTTTCTTTTCGTAATGTACTGCTACAACACTCATCGTATAGGCAGATGAGAGTATCTGAAAAAACTAGATAAGAAGAAGAAGATTTCAGGTTTTCTCTCATTTTTGTCACCCTAAATGTCAACTTCTTCAAGACCATTTTCAAGAACACTCTTGGGTAAATTCACTTTACTAACTTGAGATAAACTTGATAGAGAGTGCACTTTTCTCAACAACCTGCATCTCATTACAGATTAGTGTTAGTTTTTGTAGTCTATCCCACAAAAACCGCCCCCGAAATGTTAGCTTCGTTCGCCAAAGATCTCAAGATGTTTCGATATTGTTAGCTTAGCAAACTCATAAAGCGTAGAAACGCTCCATAAAGCCTAAAAGCTTGCCTCATACAGACACTAAAATCAGAACGAAACCAAACATGTGAATAAGTCGAAATGCAAACACACCGAGGAGCGCTTCAAACGACAATGCTGTGTTGCTCTTCGACGGTCCATTAATATAGTTGGCCTCTAGCTGTGACAGACGGCCCACCCCGCCGCTGTCCTCCGCCTCGGCCATCTGAAATCGAAGTATAAACGAAAATGAAAGAAAAAATACAAGGTAAGAACGTGGATGGAATTAGATGTGAGAAAAGTACAATGGAGGGATCTAATATGAAAAAATATCATAGCACCAAATTAGCCGATGACAAACGCACACATCATCAAATTTACTTATCGCAAACAAAAATTTTGAGAACGGACGATGATACTGTGCAAAAAAAATGTATTCCCCATAGTTTGGGGAAAAGCACTTTTAGCGTTGCATCTTCGCAAAAAGATGAGGCTGAAACGCAAAAGGCGTGGAGTACTTTCAAAGCTGATTATCATTTCCAAAAGTAAAAAATAGAAAAGGATAATAGGATAATGAAACCAAATATTCAAAAAGATACAAAGATACTTAAGAGTAACATCCTAATTCCGAAAACCCTTCTCTCATGATGAAAACAAAAAATCACAAATTCCAAATTCTAAAGACCTAAAATTCACGTATGTCGTACCTAAGCGACACGATAGAACTACACCAGACACATTGAAGAGGCAAAGACGTTCGTGATTTCCGGCCGAGTCAACATAACCCAAAAAGTTCCGAGTTAAAGCAGAAAAAGCAATCAGAAACGACCTGGTTCTATGGGTCGGTGTACTGCGCTGATTATCTGAGCCAGATGTTAGACGACGTCAAAAATAAAAAATGTGAATACGACAATGGAGTTTTCAAGAATCTCCAACACTTGTCCTCGCTAAGCAGAACAAGAGATTCCACTTTTTTCACAAAATAATTCATCCTGTAAGGATTTCATCCAGTATATGATTCTGCGTTGAACATCCGCAATTTCGGAAATGCACCAACTAAAGCATGCAAAAGCAACCAAAACATCTGATCAGACTTTGCTCAAAAGCGCTCAAAAGCACTACAATTTTTTTGATCTCTTCTCGCATTCCTCTCCTCACACACGTTCAGCGCTACCTTGCTGGCGCTTTGAGCTGGCGCTGAATGCTTTTGAGAAATATGAGAATTTTGAAGAAAGATGAAGAAATCCGAGCGTTTTGCAGCGCTTTTAAGGGAATTCTAACAGCTTCCTTAACAAATATGGAGGAGGGTATAAAAGTCTCTTTTTGCAGCCATGATAAGTTCTTGGAAAGTAGGGAGATATTTATGCTAGGAGTTACCCGGTAGACGACACAATTGAGTCAAATCCCCAATATGGATATAAAAGTTTGAAGACCAATCGCGGAATCCTACTTATTCTGCGACTTTATTGTTACTAAAACGCTGTAGTAAAGCAAACCAAAAAAATATTCATCAACTTGTCTGAACCCTATGCTCACAACCGAAAAAAAAAGAATGGAAAAGAGCAGAAAATGGCGAGTTACAAGGATATAAGCCGTGGGATGTGGTGCACTTGTGCAATGCACATATCAAGTTAAAAATGTTCTGACTGCACGCAGTTTGGAAGGAAAAATTTTGACAGACTTATAACAAAACAAAAACCTCAAAATGATTGCAAAAACTGTAAAGTATGAAAAAAATGCAAACTGAAACCGCACAATATCAAATCAAAACTTCAAATGATTAGAACCTGTAACACAATCTCAAAGAGTTTGTGCAAGAATGATATTCTACTGATACGCTCCTGCAAAAACAAATCAAATTCAGCTCAAAAACAACTATTACATCCATCTATTGACTTCAGCGACAACAATTATGAATGGAAGTATCAAAACAACGCGAATGCTTCGAATTACTTCAACACACAGCAGTTCACGACCACCGCTGCTCCCCAAAGCATTAGTCACGCAACAACTGGCTTGTTAGCAATGCTTCGAAGCAGCATGACTGAACAGCAACATGCGAAATCAAACAAAGTGTTGAAGGCAATTATTCAGCTTCATTGAACTATACGTTTCCTAACTGGAAACTCACAATTCTAACTAGTAGAACATGAGTGGCAACATCTATATCTGATCTCGCATCTCTAGAGGACAACAAAGCAGCAAAGCAATAAACAAAGGTTACACGCGCTGCAAAAGCGCAACTCGTTTGTTTCCAGTAGCAGAGATTCCTAATAAGATATGCGAGACTGAGAGCGATAAATCGAAACCAACAAGAGCGCGAGCGTTTCGGAGCGCTCTGTGCTAGCCTCTCTAATGTCTGTTCTACACGCTAACGACGAAAGCGAGTACAAGCATTTCGATTCTGGATCACACATAAGAAAAACACGATAGACAATTGTAAAGGCTTGACCTCAATAGCTGATGTTCGCGCTGTTAATCACAAACGTTGCGAAGTCTACACTTTACGATTTGTAGAAAAAAGTCCGGATATAAGGATGCAATTGAAGTCCATCTATAACGAACTTCCAATCCAGATTAACAAAGAAAAGAGATATGGAAAATCTTATGGAGAACTTCGAGAAGCACAACGAACTATAGTATCTTCGCGAAAAATGCAAGGGACGAGCAACAGTTGTGGCCATAAAAACAGAAAGAGAGAAGCCAAAATGCCAAAAAGTGCAAAATGAGTTGAGGATGAAAAGATTAACATCGTAACAACAAAACTTTGTAAACTGTTGCAATGATGTGCTGACGCAAGCTCACTTTAATGCTATGAAAAATATCATTTTAAAATCCCCAAAATCAGTAGTACCTCCACTTTCTTCTACCTACCACTGCATATTTCAAGCAGTCTAATGGAAAACAATAGAAGCAATATTCTATGAATACAAATGAAATGCAAATCTCGCGTTCATCACATCGACAGATTTGAGATCGCAGAAAAACCATTGAGAACGATTTATGAATTCTTAATGTCGATGGTGGTCAAGAAATCAAATCGCATGCAAACGTCCACTTGTGAGAATTGGATAAATGGTAAAAACTGCTGAATGATGAGTCAACAATATGTTCGATAAAAATTGACAAAAAAGAAAAAGAATTTATGAGAAACTAAAATCTACTAGCAAATGAGGCCAAAAAAAATTTGAATTAAATAAGCAATGAGACACAGCACATAACATAGCGATAGCAATGAATTTTGAGTTCTTATGAAACTGATTGACATCATTCTGTGACAGGCACGCACGAAAAATTAGTCATATTGACGTAAAACAGTAGAAAAGAATACAATATGCTAATATGCGGGGAACCGTTACTGTTAGCTCGATTTGTCATAGAAAACACATTATCTCAGATTCAGAAAATGCAAATAGGCATTGCCTATTAGGGGAAAAACGGGGTATACGCTCGATATGACAATAAATTCCAAAAAATCACCTCTAATCCTCAAAACGCGTCAGAAGTCAATAAAGCGCAGCGCTAAGCTACTCCCCAGAATGTCACGTAAATCTGAATGCACTTTCGAATAGAATCGAAGTCGAGTACTACCGAAAATTCTGTATTTCGCTCTAGAATTCCGCATTCAACAAAGCACCAACGATCGATAGAGGGCGACTACGGGGCGACCGACAGGAGAGGGCGAAAGCGCCCCAGACACACGATGAACGACGCACTCGCCGGGGCAGAAGGCGAATGCGCTGCAGCTCCTTGCTGCTTTTCCTGCAATGGACTGGCGGGGGGGGGGGGAGGGGATAACGATGAGCACAGCGTTGGAGAGTGCAAATTGCTTGTTCCTAAGCTGCTAGTCATCAACTTTTCCAAAAAGCAAAAGCGCCGCCGCACTTCCTCATGGCACCGCGTAACTCCGCGAACAATTTCACATCGCTCGTAAAAAAACACTGCAGCCAATTCAAAGAGTACGAATTTTCAGAACTGGACTCATAAAGAAGGCTGTTAATGGGCAAAAACTGCAAAAAAAAAGACAGAGTGTGGCACACACACTGCTCATCCCATTCTATCATCAAAATTTTCTTCTCATTCCCCTCTAGGGAAGCATGGGTCGATTAGGAATGGGAAGCCCGTTAAGGTAAGCTATTATCCTACGAGTTAGAGAAATAGCAAGAAATGCAAAATGCAAGAAATATGAAGTAACAGAACATACTTGCAGAACTCAACATTGATCAAGTTCTCCAAAAACAAACGCTGCGACCTTCACCCGTAACTGCGCAGTAATTGAAAACAGAAGAATCTTCTGTGAACCTACGTATGTAAGAACAAATTGCAGTTTCCTATTCATCGCTCACCATAGTTGACATGGTAAAGGTGAAGACTTGACTGTTCAATCCTTAGCCAAGAAATTGTTTTAGCTGTATGAGCAAAATTTGCTAGAGTAGGAAAAACTCATAGAGAAAGTGCAATCATATTCACTAAATCTAGATTAGTCAACCAAGTTACCAAAACAGAAAACCACACTTTAACACAAACGCTATTTCTCCTCTTTTGGAACGACATGAAAAACTGCAAATGCAGAGGTTTCATAAAACAGGGCCTGCGTGCTGCACTGTGCACTGATTATAGGATAGAACCAGTTCATCAGTCATCACCCAGGTTCGACAATGCGATCGAAGGACAACTCTACTGTGAGTAGACAGCCGTCCACATTCAATGGGGACTGGTTTTGAAAATAAAGCAGTAAAGTTAGTTGGTCCAGGCTGACAGCGCAAGATTTACTAGAAGAAAGAATAAACTACAGAGTGTCCCAATAAGATGTGCACACTGTTTGATCGTTAATAACCCTCTTGTTTTCATGTCTTTTGCCGAGCTTGAGGTACCATTCTGTAGAGCGAGGATGAACTTAAATTTACAGTATGGAGCGAATCACCAATCTCTTTCGTTACTGAAGGATCAAGGTATGAACTTTCAGCATACAACGTCATTATGGAATAAGCCTTTTGATGAAATAACCTCAAAAAATCTAAAAAGTTGTGTAGCAAGGTTTTCAGGCGTGCTGATTTCACTACATAACTTTCCAACAGTTTTTCGAGCTTTCTTGATGGTGTATTCATATTTTTGACAAACCTTGGAGATTCAGTTATTACCCTAAATCCGAAATAACTCATGAAAGAAACAGTGTACTGATTTGCAATTTTCATATCTATAATCAGCAACTTCGATTAACCCACTTCAAGAGTTTCTGGCTTGTTTGTCTTTCTTTCTAAGGCAAATTACCGCTTTCAGTAGCTTAAAATCCTCCTCAAAATTCCTACAGTAATGAAGAGCTGCTGGTAAGTCGCCCCATACTGTAAACCTATGTTGAACCTCGCTTCAAAGAATGGTATCTCAAGCTCGGCAAAAGACATGAAAGCAAGAGAGTTATTAACAATCAAACAGTGTGCACATCTTTTTGGGACATCCTGTATACTTGAGTGGAACCAAAATGAAAAAAAAAACAACTTATTTACACAGCAAAGGTATGAGGAAGATTGATCGCTGATATAAATACCGTCAAAATCATGATCACTTGGTGAAAATGCACATCACAGTTTGTAAGATTTGCTGTAGAGCGCTCTTAACAAGGAAACAATTGCTTTTTCTCTTCGACGCTACCACGGAAATAATTCAGGGGACTAAATTTGATTTCTTGGATTAGAAGTTTTCGAAACCTAAACTTTTGTTGTATAAGCTTTTTGCACTTATGATTTTGCATAAGATGTGATTCATCCTCTATTGGAAATAATTCAGGGGACTAAATTTGATTGAATGGATTAGAAATGTCTTGAAGGTTTCCACAGAATTTCGAGAAAAAAACAATTTTTACTGACAAAATCTCGAATAGGATGAATCAAATCTTATGCAAAATCATAAGCGCAAAAAGCTTATGCAACGAGAGTATAGGTTTCAGGAACTTGAAACTGTTCGGAAAACAATACAGCAGTGAGAATAAACAAAGACAAATTTTGTAGGCAAACCTCCATGAATTTGAATTCGCGTGCATCCACACAGATGAAACAGGATTTGACGGCACAAAACTCTAAACTGTCAAAAAGCAATTTTGATAATATTGACTAAAATACACTCTTCAACACAATAGAGATCCAGCCCAGCACAGCGAACAGAACGCAGCAGCCTAACCACTCTAGAACAATATGCACCAATACCTGTCGTGCGAGCAATCACCGCGTTCTCTCTACTCCTCCTCTTCTACAGTCTCGTGCAACTCCCCACTAATAACTGCACTGTCAATAATCTGCTATAGGCAGTTTTTTGTAAGCATATTGATTCGAAACAAGTTGTCCTATGCATGTGAAACCGCTGTAGCCGTGATACTCCACATGAGCGCGTATTGACAGAAGGTTACGAGCTACTAAAATGGCGATAGCACCAGATCTGGTCACTTTAGGCGGTCGACAAACTTGAAACAAATTCTGTGCAAAAAGAAATCAATAAAATTATCAGTTGCTAAGAAATGAAAACTTTCAAAAAGAGAAAACACAAATTAATAACCTTGCACACACATAAATTTCCGTCACAATCGCTAATAAAATGGCGATAGCAGCGGATTCGGTCATCTCATTGACAGACTTGGGAAGTATTTGTGCGAGGAAGTCAGTAAATTCATCAAATGCTAAACAACGAAGTCTACCCGACAGAAACCACAAATTGACGATCTTCTCATTACACACATTCTGTAAAACTTTTGTAAATTGAAAAAGTTTCGAGCAATCAGATCATTGATAGCAGCAGATTTGGCCATTTCGAATAGTCAGTAAACTAGCAAAACAACTTTAAAAAACAGTAAAATCATCTCTAACGAAAAGTCACAATCTGTGCATGACACACTTCTTCTATCGAATTTCAGTCACAATCAAAGAAGTTATGGCTACAAAAATAGCGATAGCAGCAAACATGATTCTCTACAGTCATTAAACTTGCAAATGCATATGAAAAAGAAAATCAGTCATGCAAAAAAAAAGAAATTATTCCAAGCTAAAGTATGAAAATAAAAAAATGCCCGATTTGGCAAATACCCAAATTTCCACAAATATATGCACACAAAGAAAACCCTGATCTTCTTCTCGATTCATAATAGTATGATCAGAAAACAAAACTGCAAGTGAAGTGAAAGATTCGCTTACCCGCTTCACTTACCACAAGTACTCGAAAATTCTGGAATCGGCTATCTTCCCCAGGCTTTTGTGCCTGTGCGAGTATTGATAAGAGTCTAATGCAAATACGAAAGTAAGGGATACATACATGCAAAAGTAAGGGATCCTTGCATTGGAACTCGTTGCCAATGCAAGGAAGAGAAAAGTGGGAAAAAAGTACAAAAACGCGGTATAAAGGTTTCTTTGAGTCACAAAAGATCAAATTCCAACGAATTAGCGCATCAAAGCGTATAAAAGATACAAGTTTCTTCTATACAACCGATAAGCATCAGAATTAGCGTATTTCTTCCCATCTGCCCATTCATCCAGCAACCCTTTGTCAAAAGCCAGTGTGTAACGCACTAGTTCTCTCTCATCAAGCACATGCTCTTACTGACGAACAGACAAAACCGGAAATTCGTGCAGCAATTAAACAAGAGTCGAAAATTTCTGTTAGAAATCTGATACATCGCTCTGCGTAGAATTTTTTTCAATCCGCTGCAAGGTGTAGGGCGTGCTGATTTACAACCAGTCAAATCTCATTTTTCAATGGCACACAACTGCTAGTTGATGTGTGCATAAAGTATGCTAAGGGAAGAGAAATGCATTCGAAAAAGAAAAACAGAAAATACGAGCTTCTTGAATAAACTTCTCTAAACGAATGGAGAAGCCTTACGCTGACAAACAATCCGCTTATAGAGAAGACTGACATTCCTGGAAAGGACAAAGTGCTGAACGTTCCTAGCAGAAAATGACGTGGACATTTTGACTAATGCTACCGAAAACACACGTCTACAGAACGTTTCGCACGCATACAGGATAACGAAGCCATCTAAATGCAAAAGCAAGGGGGTACGCAAACGCAGAATAGAACTCGTCAATGCTCGCGATTTCACAAAAACTTCTCACAGTTCTCGAAAGCGTTATACTGCATTTCTAGCACCTGTTTCTGAACAGACAAAAAGGAAAACCCATCTGAAAAATCCAGAAATACTAGTCGAAATGAATTTCGCTCATAAAATCTAGTGCGAAACAGTTTATTTTAGCAAAGTACAAGAAACTCTTCGGTACACAAACGTGCTACGAATCTCTGTTTGGATGAGCTCGCGTCTGCTGTGTGCAAGAAAGAGTGCACTCGAACACTCTCGATCAGGCACACCTTCTAGAGCAAATAATTTGAGAAAACAGCTATTGATCACTGCTAGCCATAAAAAAGCCATAGATATACATAGCATATTTCGCAGCTATATGATTTTTGTAAGAATCAGAAATTTGCTGAAACAATTGTGCTATCTTACAAGACTAAAAACGTCATACTGCGCGAATTTGATAGAAAAAATTGGCAGACTCACGCGGATGCATAGAACGGAGCTTTTACTGTCAGCAAAAATCAAATAATTTCTGGCACGAGTCCCAGATAATATCATAAGCTTCTAGAACAACACTGGCTCGAGAATGATTTGCATTTGTAACCCTAAGATATTAGACAATGAAGTGGAGCTCATAGTTATCAGTCATAAAAAAACATTGATCACAGCGGGAAGCAGCCACTGCTTCCCGCTGCAAAAGTTAATATCAATAACAAGAAAAAAAACTAGTTACAATGAAAGTCCAGCTTGATAAGCATCTATTAACAACTATTTACAGCCTATCTGCAGCAACATTCACAGCCGGAAATATATTATCACTAAACACCATAGGTGCGATAGTGTGAGAATTTGCTCACCCCCCCTTCACCCCTGAGCCGGAAACCAAGGTGACCCCCTTCACCAAAACCGACAAAAAAATCAACAGTGAGGTAAGGTTATGCCTGATAAAATGACCACGCTATCAACCTATTTGTAGGCTCTACAGTCAAGAAGCAAGTGAAGGGCAATCGTGGCATTCTTCCAGTTATGTCCTTAGACCGATTTTATGAGGACCGATTTTATGAACGGTCTGAAAAAGTGAGTATGGTCAAAATTATTGGATGGTACACAAGTGCAAAACTGAGGTTTTTGCAGGCGTAATGTTCGAGAAGGAAAGGTTATACAACGCTTGTCACTTGCTTCATACGAATTTGCCGTTTCATGCTTTGTAATTTAATGAAAATATTGAAACATGACGACTATCAACTATTGTGAGGCCATCAGAAGTTGTAATGAAAGTGGTTCTGAGAAGTGTGATGATAGGAAGTATCAAAAATTATGAATGATGAAGCACGTAGAAAGAAGTAAAATATTGTCTGCCCAGGAAACTCTGAAAGATACAGTAAAATTATTGCATGTATAAATGGCCATTCTTGGTAAATGTGCACGTAAATGATAAGAAGGAAACACACGGGAGCAGGATTGGAACCTTCTCGTTATCTTCTAAAGAAGGCATTGGATGACAATGGAAGAAACAAGGACAGGAAAATCGGAACGCCTGACTGCCACGGAAAATTTATTCCGCTGAAGACTACTGGACACTGCGTAATACTGAACTTGTTAACTTCGGCAATTGGAAAAATTAGGGTTGTTGAAACAAAGTGAGGTTGTAACTACTTCTTGTTTAAATTTAGATTTAGCATAGGAGATATTTGTACGAAAATTGTTTGTGTATCGGAAAGGAGGGAGAAGATTTATGGGCAAAATTTGAAAAAATTCAATCAAAAATTCATAACGTTTGTAGATGAACAGCTAGTACAAGGAAATGCTCACCATTGAAACCGTTTCTTCCTCTGCTTTCAGAAAATATATAGTTTGTCTGGGATCCGTTGAAAAAAGTGCGTGGTGAAGGGGGTGCCTAGAGATTTTTGGAGATTTTCGAGTTTTCAACATTAAAAAATTCATAACTTCTGTAGATGAACAGCTAGTGCAAGGAGATGCTCACCATTAGAACCGTCTCATTCTCCGCTTTCAGAAAATATATAGTTTGTAAGGGATCCCTTGCAAAAAGTGCCTGGTGAAGGGGGGGGTGAGAATTTTATAACGGGAGTTCTCAGGTAGACGTCTTTTTACAATGATGAAAAGGCCTCTGCCTGAGAACTCCCGTTATAAAATTCTCACCCCCCCTTCACCAGGCACTTTTTGCAAGGGATCCCTTACAAACTATATATTTTCTGAAAGCGGAGAATGAGACGGTTCTAATGGTGAGCATCTCCTTGTACTAGCTGTTCATCTACAGAAGTTATGAATTTTTTTATGTTGAAAACTCGAAAATCTCCAAAAATCTCTAGGCACCCCCTTCACCACGCACTTTTTTCAACGGATCCCAGACAAACTATATATTTTCTGAAAGCAGAGGAAGAAACGGTTTCAATGGTGAGCATTTCCTTGTACTAGCTGTTCATCTACAAACGTTATGAATTTTTAATTGAATTTTCAAATTTTGCCCATAAATCTTCTCCCTCCTTTCCGATACACAAACAATTTTCGTACAAATATCTCCTATGCTAAATCTAAATTTAAACAAGAAGTAGTTACAACCTCACTTTGTTTCAACAACCCTAATTTTTCCAATTGCCGAAGTTAACAAGTTCAGTATTACGCAGTGTCCAGTAGTCTTCAGCGGAATAAATTTTCCGTGGCAGTCAGGCGTTCCGATTTTCCTGTCCTTGTTTCTTCCATTGTCATCCAATGCCTTCTTTAGAAGACAACGAGAAGGTTCCAATCCTGCTCCCGTGTGTTTCCTTCTTATCATTTACAAGGCTTTTCAACCTGAGAGTCGCAAGTTTCGCTTGCGCGGCTCCTCCAACGCGGCCGCCTCGCTCAGGCCGCGCGCGGCGTTTGCTGCGTATCGCCCGGATTTCGCCAAGCTTCAGTCGACGCGCAGCCAGTGCCACGAACGCTGCGCGGACCTAAGCGTGGCGTCCTAGCGGGGCGGGTGGGACACTCAGGGTGTAAAGCCCTGTACGTGCACATTTACCAAGAATGGCCATTTATACATGCAATAATTTTACTGTATCTTTCAGAGTTTCCTGGGCAGACAATATTTTACTTCTTTCTACGTGCTTCATCATTCATAATTTTTGATACTTCCTATCATCACACTTCTCAGAACCACTTTCTATTACAACTTCTGATGGCCTCACAACAGTTGATAGTCGTCATCTTTCAATATTTTCATTAAATTACAAAGCATGAAACGGCAACATTAAGACAAGAATATAGTCATCGGTCGGTCCGGTCCTTCATCCCATATTCGTATGAAGCAAGTGACAAGCGTTGTATAACCTTTCCTTCTCGAACAACGCCTGCAAAAACCTCAGTTTTGCACTTGTGTACCATCCAATAATTTTGACCACACTCACTTTTTCAGACCGTTTATAAAATCGGTCCTCATAAAATGAGGTTGTGAAAGGAACGATGCCGTTCCTGGCGGCGCGTTGTGTGTAATTGCACACCCACATTCACACACGCACTCACCCCCCCCCCCCCAACCCCCCCCCCCCCCCCGTCCCACCCCTTCTGACCCCCTTCACCCTGGAGGGGCTGCGACCACCGTGACCCCCTTCACCCTGGAGAGGTCATTCTCACCTTATCGCACCTATGCTAAACACGATCGATTAAAAGGTCCTAACCTCACTACATTATTTGCAATTGGTTTTGTGTGACTCAAAAATACAAAATAGGAACATAAATAGAAATAAAACATTGCCACTGTTGCTTACAGGTATCATCGTTTAGCGAGGTCGCTAGACCGGATATCAAAACATACCCTGCCAGCAAAGCAATAACTCCCTTGCAAGCATGGTATTTGAGCCATTCGTAAAAATTGGCGACAAAAAAAAAAACAATAATATGAATGAAGCCCTCAGTGAACAATAATATGGATTAGTCAAACTATAAATGTAGTAAGAAATTCTAGAAACTCAATAAATCAAGTGTACACGAAGTTCCCCCAACTCGTTCAAAACAAAAACAACAGCCCAACTGGCTTGAAGCCTCTTTCAACAAAAACTGCTTGCGTAAAATCTCTAAAATCAATCAGTACTCATCTTTTACTAGTCATTCCGGTTAATGGCTACGTCAAATCACATCAATTAATCACTCAATTTCCTTTAATAATGCCATAAATCCTCACCTCAAATGCGGCGGTAACAGGACAACAGGTGTCGTCGAAGCAGTGGTATCAACGCAGAGTACTCGTGGCTCAATGGTCCTTGAGCTGAGAAAATTGCATTCGACACTCGAATCTGGAAAAAAGGATTTGCGGATTTCATTTCACATCGCATAGACAACGACAAAAAATTCGCGAGCATGGATAAAGGAGAAAATATAGGAGCGATATATAGTTACAAATTGAATTTGGAACTACGAACGTGCCAAATAAGGCAATCTTCTGCTCGAGAATAGTAAATAAAAACTTCTTCGTCTTGATGAACCCATTTCGGTAGTGAAAAGTGCGAATCTTAATTCAAATCGCGTGCACTCAACAACGACGCAGAGCCGCTGACACGTCAAAGCGACCGCGCGAACATTGCACGCTACATTAAGAATCGCACTTTGCATATTTTGTGGGGGTCTTCAACCAGAAAACGATTTTGTGGATTAGCTTTGGCACGTATCGATTCGATTCTTTGTCTGAGAACGAAAAAGGGCCTACCAAATTTTGTTCAAAGTGATTCTACTTTTAGGGCCGCATGCACTAACATACCCGCGGGGAGGCGATCGCAGCTTATAAGAAAGCTTTATATTTCGAAACTCCAGATACCTGGATTTCACGTTGTGTACATATCCGTAAGTATTCCTACTACCCTTCACTATGAACATGTTGAACAGGAGCGAGAAGCTATACGAACCGCATTTTCCAGCTTTTGTATGATCCCTGATGATCCCCGGCGCTTTTCTTTAAAGTCATTTTTCTTTCTCCGAAGTCAACGAAAAACCTCCAAAGTTGTGCAGATTATCTAAACCGACACTGCTAAGCATGTTGCTGATAAGAACAAATGATGTTTTAAAGTCGTGAAATTTTCGATGATCCACAGGTCGAAATTTGAGGTTTACCGAAAAATTCAACTTTTCAAAAACTCATTTGTTCTCCTCAGCAACATGCTTAGCACTGTTGTGTCAGATGATCTGCACAACTTTGGAAGTGTTTCGTTAACTTCGGAGAAAGAAAAATGAATTTAAAGAAAAGCGCCGGGGATCATCAGTGATCATACAAAAGCTGGAAAATGCGGTTCGTGCAGCTTCTCGCTCCTGTTCAACATGTTCATAGTGGAGCGTAGTAGGAATACTTACGGATAGGTACACAATGTGAAATCCAGGTATCTGGAGTTTCGAAATATAAAGCTTTCTTCTAAGCTGCGATTCCCTCCTCAGCGGGGAGGTTAGTGCATGCGGCCCTTAGTTTTCGCTAAACACTTCTATAATGTAAGTTCAGAATCATTCTAGAGGCATCTCCACATCATTAGTAAGATACGTTGTTAAGAATTACATGTGGGATATTGTTTAAAATCCAAAATGGCGTGATGGGCATCACAATTTTTCTTTCAAAAAAATGTCAACTTGGTAGCACTGCACTTTGCTTCAAAAACACGAATGTCATCGAATTTTGCAGAAGAGGAATTGAATGGGAAGGGAGAGAGGGGGGAGAGAGCTAACCAGCTGCGTCACACCCGCCTGTGTGTCGAAGCTGTGCCAGCGCCGTTCCAGCTCATTCAAAGCCATGCTAGCGCCGTGCGGGGACTCACGCGTCCCGTATTGATCGATCAACGTACCGGCATGGCGCTAACACGCCCTGGAATTGCGCTGGCACGAGGGATAGGGGAAGCCCAAGCATAATTCCAATTTCTGCATAGATGCAATTCGATTTTTTTTTGCTCTAAGTGCTCCTAACCATTCAAACATTCCGCTATTGTAGAAGTTTCAAGTAGGGCTAAGGCAGGCGCTATACTCCTCGAGGACTACAGCATGGCGACGATCGATATGCATCAAATACCGGCGATTTTTGCCGCCGATATTGGCGATCGCCCGTCGTAGCGACTGGCGATCGCCAATATCGGCGACTACACGTTTGATACGTATCGATCTGACGTGTGGTAACTTGTTTGGCGATTGGCGATCGCCAATTGATAGTGTTGGCGACTACACATGAAATGTGCATCGATTAGACGTGTGATAACTGTTAGCGATCGATACGCATAGAAGACACAGTCGCCAGTATTGTCGACTGGCGATCGCCAGTCGTCGTAGCGATTGGCGATCGCCCATCGCCATGCTATACTCCTCGAGGAGTATAGCGCCTGCCTAAGGCCCCGGACAGATTTCACGCGACTTAATCGTCGCGATCTAATCGCCAAGATTTCCATTCATTTTCATTTCACATTCGAAAATTTCGGGCTGGAAAAGTACCACAACCGAAATGCAAGCTGGCCGGCATGCAATGAACTCGTATCAGTTGTTCGTCGCGATTCAGTCGCGACGATCAAATCGCGTGAAGTCTGCCCGGGGCCTAAGAGGTTTGCTTGCGTAAATCATTGACAGTCGATGCATCATTTGCGTGCTTTAATACTCAATATCATTTAGCCTGGGTCTTCTGATACTTTGTCCATACACTTTTTTAATGAAGCATGATCATACGAGCATTAATTTCAAATTTTCTTGTCAATGGGGAACAATGGCTATAAAAAAACACTATCACTGCCTTGTCAAAAAAACGATTAGTGAGTCGAGCGAGATCTTGAGTAAAATTTAGAGGAATAAGCTCCATTAAAATACAAAAGTTAGCCTGAAAGCCTGGAACAGAAGAAATCCAGACAGAGCCAAATGGCCAAATAGAAGGTCGTGGTTTGATGTCAAAGCTATGCAAGTGAAACGGTTGTCAGGAACCGATAGCGGATAAAAACATAGAGACACACTAAAGGTGAAACCACCTCATTCGAATCAAATTACTGGATACATCAATCGAATTATATTTAACGGACATGACTTAACAAGACAAAAAGGCATGTAACAAGATGTAACCGGAGAAAGTAACCCATCACCATCTGTAAACGGAAACATGGTAAAAATAGTAGGCTTCCGCAAACGGTAGCACCAGATAGAGTTTCGGTGGATTGATAGGAGAAAGCCATTACTAACTATCACTATTGATTTCATATTTTCTTTATATCGTACTTATTGACTACCAATCAGACCATTCAGAGAATTCTATCACTCTTTTTTTTGCGACAGTCACATATAGCGAAAAAAATGGAAGAATGATCTGCTCTGCCAAACCACTGAAGAGACAGAATGGGTTTCGACTTTCATAATGTTTTAGTTTGAGGTTATTTGACTGCCCGATCAAAAGATAAGAAATTTCAACAGATCACTGACAAAAGGAGAATGAGGTAGTCATAGGAACCATATCACCAAGAAGATTTTCTGCCCCTGAAAACTAGGGAACTCTCAAAAAGTAAGCTATCATAGCAGCTAGAACCATCTCGATTGTGAAACTGATGAAAAGCAGACTAAACATACAGCAGACGGTTCTGGCAACATGCCATGACTATGCGAAAAAAAAAACAAACATGAAAAAGCTGACAGCGTCGATGTGAAAAATGAAGCACGAGCGACAAAGAGATGAATTTTTCAACGGAAAGGACGCAACTACAGAATAAGAATGCGGTTCAGACTAGGTCAAAATGAATGCTTGCCGTTCAGAAGTGAGATCAAAATACTCGATCTTCTGTTTTTTTTACACAGATTATGAGACCGTTAAAAAGTAGTTCTCCACCAATTACCGGAGGAATTACTGAATAAGGTAGAAAAATGAGTAAATTCCCTGTAATGAGTAAATTTCTTGCGAATGTGGAAAGAGAGGATAAAAACACCAAAAAAGTAAGCTTGACATGGAGACGATTGCACGCCAACTTTTGCACAGGGAGTCCTGCAACGAAATAGCATTTTACATTCGTTGGGAGCTTTTGCAGAAGCAAGTGATTGTATCCTTTCGTGATTTACTAGTAGTGCTGCATTTTTGAAAGTTCTGATCGATGTAACCTTTTCAAAATTTAGTTCATAGGTTCTCAAAGCTACAAGAATAATCACAGCAGAAGAAAATTGGAAGAAAGTAATTGGAAGTGGAGAAAAGAAAGAATGCTTTGACCGAGAGAATACAAACACCCACATTACAGATGGATTGTGAGACATTAATGATTTCGTATCGAACGGAATAACAAATGAGCACCACATGGGGGCATCGTGGACGAGCAAAGCAGCGGCACAACCGCTTACCTCCTCCCCCACGCATTCTCCCCCCCCCCCTCATCATCATCGCTCTCAACGTTTTCGGGTAACCACGAAGAGGGTCGACAACGATGTCATTCACATCGATTAGGGGAAACGAACGAACGTTGAAGAGGTGCCATCGAGGGTTTTTTCGCGGCTGCGTTTGGTGTATGAATCGATGGCGAAGGGAAAGTGAGATTTTTTTTGCGAGCCCAGGGAAGCCGATGGTGACAGATTGTTAGGATTTTTTTCATGAACGGAAAGGACGTAGACACCTCATTGACTAGCATAGTGCAGAAGAGGGGGGGGGGGGTATGGCACTTCTACAAAAAGCATTGTTAAACCTCGGCCAAGGTCGTCACTAGGGAAGAGGGGTGGTCGTAAGAGTAAAATATGGCCAGCTGTTTAGGGTTTCCATCTCGCAAGTGAAGTAAGATCGAAGCGGAGAGTACTATAAGCTTAGGATTCCCGCGAATTCGTTTTTGCGAGAAAGCTAAATTTGTTTCTAGTTCATGTAATTTGAGAAGAAAACTTCGAAAAAGCAAACATTTGTAATGCATATGACATTTCACCTAGATATGCAAGGCTCAATAAGTCGAGAGCCATAAAAAGAAAGTCCACGGTTTAGGGTAGTATATACAGTTTGTGTCAATTACGTACCTCCTTTAGCGTAAGAACTATGCAATCGCAACGCAAGGATCTTGCGTGCGGACCTCCAATAGTTGAGCAAAACCTGACAAGGGAAGACCGAAGTGGCCTTTCTAAATGAGATCTACATCATTCAAAGAGCACTGAACGCCGATTTTAAATCTATTTTTGCTATCTGCCAAGCGCCTCTGGACGCCGAGTTATGGACGTTTTTTTGAAGCGAAAAATGAGTGCAGAAAAAAGACAAAATAAAAAATTGAGGTTTTCACAGCGTTCATATGGAGCAGTGTTGCGTATGGCTGTATTAAACATAAGATATTCATTGAATAGGGTGATCTGACAATTATCAGTTGAACTTTAAGCAATTCTGAACAATTCTGTCATCATGCGCGTACAATTCGAAACGCTTATAACTCGGACTACAGAGGCGCTTAGCAGATAAGAAAGACAGATTTGAAATCACCGTTCGATGTTCTAAAAGGTGTTGTAAGTCTCATATGGAAAGGCCACTTCCACTAAGAAGACTCCCCTTGTGAGGGCCCATCCCATACGCACGCAAACGTGGCGCGAAGATCCAGCGCTGCGATTGTGTTGATGAGAAAGGGAGTACGTGAGTGACACAGATGTGCGAGGAAAAGGGAGGAGGGAGAGGTAGGAGGATAGAAAAAGAGCGAATGTCTTTATACTTCGCTTAGTTCCATCAGAACTTCATGAAGTCCTTGCCTGCACAAGATCTAATAAGATTTTCTTTTCCTAGAGATTTTTAATAAGATCTTTCAAGATATTTTCATATTTCTTGTTTGGCGTAATTTTTAGATGATCTGAGTTCTGCTCTCATGGGGACAAAGTTAACGAATTATGAGGCAAACATCACCATTTTATTGTAATGCACTTGCATTAGAGAATAGAAAATTGACGAATATAAGTCAGCTGTTCATAATGATATATAGATATGAACTTTACGATTATTACTTTTCAAAACGATTCATACAGATTGACAGTAGGAGAAGCGTAGAGAAAACAGAGAGCTAACCAGGGCTCCGCACGAGGTGGCTAGATGAAAATGGAAAAAACGAAGTCCCTTTTGACTTTTGGGAATTTTTATGAAGACCCCTTTGACCCTCAACTAAATTTTCCCCTAAAAACCTGAATTCCCCAAAATCCCCCCCCCCCCCAAAAAACGTCGCCAAGTCGCCACTTTTGCGTGTCTTCGTCCACAAAAACGAAACCCCATTTGCCTTTTGTCTCAAAAACGATATCCAGCTTGCTTGTAAGCCACCTGTGCCGAGCCCTGGAGCTAACATACTGCAGAAAGTGACCAAGTGCTTTTTTTCAGAATAACGCGCTATGGGTTACAACATACGAATTTAGTACTGGATGTTAAAGCAAAACCCTGTAACGCCATCATTGGCAAATGGAAGGACAAAACCAGCAAAATCAGTCTTCCACGTCGACAAAGACTAATTTTGAAGAAAATATCGTATATTAGAACTTCAAAATGCTTCCCTATCCTTCCTTAAGGTTATATAAAGAGAGATTGCCATGAGTCATTCACAGTAGTAATAAGGATGACATAATTCTATCTTCTGAGCAGGGCCCGGCACGAGGTGGGCAAATGACAAACTGGAAATCGTTTTTGGTGGAAAAAGCAAGGGGGAAATCGTTTTTGCAGGGACCGGGGCGGAGCCCTGAAAGAAGATTCTAAGTGCAAGCAAAAGCAGGTCGAATCATGCTTATTACCTTATACATCTAATTCATTGGAGTAGTTTTCATAAGCCTCAACGCACAGCAGAGTTCGCGCGCGCTAGGCCGCGCCGCCGCTAATTGCCGCGTGCGCGACGTCACATAAGCGATGCCGTTGAACAGCATGATTACATGATCAGTTCTCAATGCGTAACGATATAGCACCAAATTACGAAAACGAACGAAGAGAGGCTAGTAGAAACAAAGTATGAAATATTATGAAAAACTTATGTGAATGGGAGGAGTAATAAGCATTTTTTCCAACAATTTTGCAAAAGTGGTAAATGAAGATGTGAATTTAAAAGGCTCGTTCGCAGCGCACAGATGACCATACGGTATGGAACTTGGTAGATACATGAACACAGGCCTGCAAGGCTTAACTTAGAAGTTTCATTGAAAAATTATGTGACTGAAGGTTGTGGCAAGCCTTTTTTTGAAAATTTCCCCCTAGCAAGAAAATGGAAGAATGGCTCGTTTGCAGCGCAGAGAAAACGAAATCGCGCGAGACTAGGTGTGTATACGTGCAGTAGGCCTAAGGAACAATGTATGAAAAATTATGAAAAACTTATGTGAATGAAGAGCGTGCTCAACTTTTTTCAAAATTAGGTGGGCAATTGCCCACCTAATGCCCACTTGAGGTGGACAAAACTTTCTTCACATAATTTTTGCAAAATTTTTACAAAATCTGTTGTACACCTAAAGTTTACTACATGGTGAAATTTTGGTTCCGAAACTCCTCCTCTTGTCCTTGTTATAAGCTCCTGCAAGACGAAGGCGGTTGGTTCGAGGTGCGACGTGGCTGTGACGCGGCTGTGACGCTGCTGTGACGCAGCCATGTCGCAGCCGCGTTGCACATCGTACCAACCGCCTTCGTCTTGCAGGGGCTTATAAACAGCCTAGCTTTCTAAGATGGAAAGCGCGTCCCAATCAATCGATACGCGCGGGAACGGCGTCTCTCATTCCTATGACTGCGTTACTTTGATATTTTCTCATTCCTTCATCATTTTTCTTGCTTAATTTTTCCTGTTTTTTATCTTGATAAAGCTGAGGAGTAATTTGAGGAATCTTAGCACTTTGGGCGCTTTTGAAGGCTTTTAGGCGAAGTGTTGCCGGTACTCTCATTGCACAAGCACAAAGCGTCATTTTTGGGCTCAAGGAGGTATTCGTAAAAAATTGAGATCAAAGGGGAATTCGTTTTGGAAAACCCCGTTTGCCCACCTCGTGCCGGGCCCTGCTTCTGAGCAAAGCGAGTTAGAAAGGTATAGGACATTCGCTAAAGTATGATTAATTGTACTAGAAACCGTTTTCTACAAACATGAATACCAGTTGAAAGTATGGGTGATTTGCAATTTTATGAATTCAAACACCTCACCAAGATATAGAGCAAAAGGCATATGGACGATCTATAAGGAGAAAAAAATATGGTGAACTGAAAAGATACTGCGAAAAATTGTAGTAAAATGATAGTTCATGCTGGAAAAGTCAACCGCACAAAAAAAGCATTTTATAGACACTTTTATCTACTGCTGAAAAGTCCAAGCAGCTTACGATTTGTTGGAACTGAACCAAAAATAAATCGAAGGATAGAGTTGTACAGGTGAGCAAAAGATTATCATGTGTTAAGTACATAAGAAAACACAAAGGATTTTATGACAATATGTTGTTTCGCACCGAACAGCTTTTGAAAGGTGCAAAAGATGAGGAAACTTGTCTGAAAAACATGCAAGAGAGAGGAGGGGACCACTTTTCGCTCATAAGATAATATTTTGCGTAAAGTTTTGGACGACTTTAGGAAGCCCTGGGAACATCTTTTCAAGTATCATTTCATCAAAAACTAATTTCTCAAGATCTGGATTGTAGATCGTAGATCACAAAACGGAGTAAAGTGCTGTTCTTTTCAAGAGAGATGCTAATTCAAATAAAAATGAGTACTTTCTTTGAAAAAAATGAGGGGTAGTACTACCTAGACGATAAAATCAAAGGAAAATAACAACGAAGATAGAAAGCCCAGAATGTGAGAAAAGCCCGTAAATGCCTCTAAATAGTTGTCCGGAAAACATTACAAGGGAAAAAAGGACCAGTTGTCGCCTACTGTGCTGTGCGTAAACTTTTGGATACTTCTAGCGTTCCAAAGGATATTTCAAGAGTACTTCTTATTGTACTATGTTGTCTAGCACCAAACAGTCTCTGAAAGGTGGGAAGAGGAAAAATTTCTGAAAATATACAGGAAGAAAAAGTTATGGACAAGTTTCCGTAAGCAATTTGTACAGTTCGCGAGGGCTACGATATTTTGAAAGAATATTAAAGATTTTTTGCAACAAACAAATCTTCAAAAAAGTTTTTTTTCGATTTTTGCAAGGATAGAATGTGAATCCTAGAAAGAGACAGAGCTGATGATTTCTAGATGAAATCGACTTCGACAATCAGAAATTCAAAGTTATATAACCATTGATCTAAGTGGAATGGCGGCTGGAAGATCATTCTCTAGCCTTGACTAGGTCACGAAGCCCCGCCTTCTAGCCGCCAATCCAGTTGAATCAAAAGGTAGGAAACTACAGAGCAATACCACAGAGAACCGTAAAACCAAGGGACAAAATGACAGACGAAGCCAAAAAGCACGAGACAAGAACTCGCGAAAAGTTTAAGTTAGCTGAGAAAAGAAGTCAGAAGTACGTCGCGTCTCCGTACGAACTCGTGGTGGTGTTTGCAAAGACGCACTCAGTCAGAACACTGTATCACCAATGAACATTTACCCCCCCCCCCCTGACGTGGGACCGACAAAGCCAACAGTAAAGAACGAAATTAGAAATGCATAGGATAGAAGAACGAGCTTCAGACAGATGAATCGCGCTCTACAAAGGCTTCGAGCGTTAGTCATTGATGGAAAGGCTGAAATTGAATGACGAAAATAAATTTTCGATTAGAAAAAGTTTTCGCTTTGATCGAACAAAAAATGAAAATCCATCTTAGCCCTCCTGTGTTCTCAAATTGATTGATAATCGGATCTTTAAAAAAAAAAGACTGGAGAATGATTGACGCCTTGATAAGAGCAAGAAAGAAAAAGAGTTCAATGTGACACATTAAATTTGCAGACAACTAAACTCATTATTTCTCGAATTTTCTCAATCAGCTAGAATATTTCAAGCAGTATCTACGAACAACGGCAACGCGAGGAAAATATTCTTTCTAGAACGAAATTGACGTTAGCTTTCAAAAACAAGCTTTACTATATTTTTTGATTTTTACAAGGTTTCAATATATTTCGGAAACTTCCTGACTTGCTCAACAGAGAAATAACACTGTGCATCGTAAAATAGCGCTCTTTTTTGTGAAACTAAAAGCTAGCTATGGAAAAAGTTAGATTCAAGGAAGTCGACTATGACCGTAATTCTCAATGGCCTTGGGAAACGGGGAGGTGATATTTAAATACAAATTCCACGAGAAAAATGTTAGGAGAAATGTCCTAACAGTTCGGAGCTGATGTTGTAGAGCGAGATAAAAATTATAAAATAAAAATAAATATTTAGTGCATAAAATGCTTAACATAAAACAATTTAGTATAATGACGCGTGTGGCGGAAGTATGAAAGAGAAGTGTGGAATAAAAGTTCTGATATGTGGCCCTCTCCTCCTCTCTCTCTCCGAGGGATTTCAGGTAAAGCTAGATAAAAATTTTCTTCAAATTTCTTCAAGTATGAATCAACCGTATCTGGAGTCCTATCATGCATCTCTTAGTACAAATAACATGTCTTTCTCATTTTTTCTCTCCTCTTCTTCTTTCAGGAAAGTCAGGTAAAGCGTTTTTATCAAATTCTTGATGATATATTCCAAAAGCACCAGTGACTAATTTACGAGATAATATTATAGGGTTGACACCCATTGTTAAGATAACGACATTAAGGACAGAAAGGAGATACGAATAATGAGTCAGATTGCACTGATGTTTTTCAGACTGGTCTACAGGATAGATCAACACAATTATATAGGGGATAGAGTGTCTAGCATTGAAGGAAAATGATTAATAAATAAAGAACGATAACATTTTATCTTCCACTTTTAATTTGCAGTTCCTTTTGAAAATTTTTGGTAAAATTTAGGGCTACTCAATAGAGCTGAGAGTTGCAGTTTACACTATGTGAATGTGTTTTCAAAGATTCTTGACCTTTTATCAAGGCCAAAACTTTTTTCAAAACCGTTAATCTTTAAAAGAACAACGTAAATAGCGGCAAAGCTGCAGTTAGTTGCGCTAAACGAACGAAAGTTGCGGAGCGCACGAGTGCATACTCACGGCGCTCAAGCACCTGCACGACTTCTGTTGACTTTTCGAGTCTCAACTCTGACATACTATCAGCCATATCAGAAGAAAAACTTATCGAAAATTTGCAAAGACAACTACTAGAAGATGTGATGCTATCATAGTGCTGCAGAAGTGTAGCAAGAGCAGAAAAGATACACAGAAATTGAACGAACGCTCATTAGAAAAGTTCCGCCGAAATAAAAAAAAGAAAGGCATAAACATATCTTTGCAAATGCTCGCCATCGCATTGTTTCCAAAAAATGCTTGTTCCCAGCAGACTTACGGCAGAAATATCATTGCTCGTCAAAATTTGTGTCTTTTCCTTCCTTTTTGCTGTTGAAGTAGGCAAACGACGATTAGAGAAGTAAAAAACCCAAAGCCTCCTTCAAGATGCCGCTCAATGCCAATTAATGGTGCTATATTAAGGGTGTAATTTTTGAAGCAGTTCTTTGAAAACGAAGCTTACGCTCAGCCTTCAATTCACTGAAATTCTTGTCAATCACTATATTCTTCCTTCATCATAACAGAATAATATTTAATTTTTTAACGAATGCCAACGGCAAAAAATTTACGAAGGACCCCTCCCCATTGGAAAGCAAGCAGAAGCAAGAGAGCAAGCATACCAGAAAATGACTTGTGTACGTAGATCAAAATTGTCTAAACAATTAATTCGGCAATAATCAAAACAGAGATTTAGATTTTACAAAAATGATATAGTTCTGTGAGGAACCCAGAGATAAAAAAGGTAGAACGTCTCGCCCTACTGAAAGAGGTGATTGACGCTAATCCTCTTCCACAACCATTTAGTTTACCCACTGGTGAAAAAAACGGCTGAAGTATGGCAGTTTTATAGAAAAAGTTTATTTTTGACGCATTACGGAACGATTTACATGAAACAATAGCACAGTCGCTTTTGCATAGATAGACCAAATCCGGGATGAGGCACTGAATGTTAGAAAAAAAAATTGAGAACAGGAACGAACTGAGGGATATTGCAGTCAGTTTCCGAAGAATTGAGGAGATTTGGTGGGCATTGAGGAGAAGTGCTTTTGCTTGCTTCGCAATTTCACCTGGCATATAAAGTCAAAATTGGATGCAAAAAACTGAAGTTCGAAGATTTCGAGGACTAAAGCGTAAAGAATCGTACAATAAACCAAACGTAAATATTTGTAGTATGAGTAACATCGTCTAAGATGTCGGAAGAATTCCAGCATCGACAGAGAAGAATTTCTATCGCAAAAGCGATAAACCGTCAAAGCTATCGCGGAATTTATGAGCGAATGGCGAAGGCATAAAACAAGCAAAGAAAAAAATGCATATGGGTGGGGGAAAACGTTTGCATAACGGTTTCGGGAACATGCAAAAACAAAATGTTATGAAGGGAAAGCTGAAAGGTAAAGTGAATAGATTGAGAAGGGTATTGTGAGAGAGTTACAGACGAACAGGAAATATGAGTGGTGGTTGTAAAGATAAAGCAAAAAAAAACCGAGTTCGAGAAAAAAGGCCGAATAAAAGTTTGTAACAATCTTTGCGTGGCTGTAACAGTTGAAAAGATTATCTTAAAAATGACAAGATCTTGATCACGGGATACTATCAAAAAGTAGTACTTCTCTTTTTATGGGCTCTCAGTGTCATGTAAGCCCCGCGTCTATCAATCAATACGCAGCGCATGCTCGTGCGTGGCGGCACGAGCGACGTTGACACGAGGTTGGCACAGCACCGGGACGTAGAAGTCCTGAACGCTGCAATAGGACAAAAATGCTAGAAAAGACGAGGAAACGATGAGGAAATGGAATAGAAGGAGAGGGGGAGGCCGTAGGAATAAAGCGAAAATAACAAAGTTTCGCAATTTCTTCAGCACTTTCAGAGCCCAGAGCAGCGCCTAGTAAGCGTCATGTCGGAACGCCTGTTGATTAATGGCTGCTCTTAATTCCGGCACGGCGCTGACACCGTGCTGGCAGAGCTCCGACACGCGAGCAACTCTGAGCGCTGAATGTAGGACAAGATAAGTGCATTCTTATTTCACAATATAGAAGAACATCCGCCAGAGGAGATGATCAATATATAACTTTTTTAAATCCTCTCAAAAAATATCTGTGCAAATCATTTTAGATCCTCTTTCCTTGCTAGGGAATTTCAAAGGTCTAGAAATCAAATATTTATCTAAAGAAAGGGAAAACGGAGATTAATAACGGTTTTGTTTTTTGCTTATATAAGAACAAAAAATTGATCAGATGCACAATATTGGACTCTCCTATCACAGATTTTTGGCATCTTCTCCTCCCTCCTTCTTCCCGCCTACCTTTTCCAGCTTCGGCACTTCACCAACCCTTCCATATACTGAAGCGCGAAACTTCAAAAAGGCCATTAATTGCGTACAGGAATTGGCAGTGAATTGCCAACGACTCGTCCTTGCCGACGCTGCGCACAACTCTATTGTGCGCTCAGTTGAATCGTCGAACGGGGGTGAAATTTATTGGATTGTGGTGGCGGTAAACACAAAAAGAGTAGACTCATAGGCTTAAAAAGTTGAAAACATTTGATTAGGAGCTTTTACTGCGAATGACGATAAAGTAAACTATGCGTGGGGATAAGCTATTATTTACCCTTTGAGTTGATAAATACCGCGAGAATTTCAACAATTTGCGCAGTTTACCGAGGCAGACGAGGTCGGGGAAGAAAAAGTAACCTTCAAAACAGCAATTTTCAACGAAAAAATGGTTGGAAATAACCGTGAAAAGAGTAAAACATCCCCTATAATAACACAGTCACAGGCTAGTCCAAGTATTGTATTGACAGTTTCTCATCGACACGCTTGACCGAATTACTGGAAACGAGAAAGAGCTGAGGTGACAAGGTCAAATGAGTCGTAAAAAACGGTGATCAAGGTTGGGTGCGTGTGCGAGATGGTATAGATTTGAGTTTTATGACAAAAACGGCTTGAATACACAAAATGTTGAGAAATTGTCCGAAAAAACAGCAAAAACATTTGAAAATTTGTTTTAGTAGTATCCAGAAGGTAGAAATTTCGCCAGATATTATAAAATTGATATTGAAAAAAGCGATATCTGAAAAGGAAGACAAAAATGCGGTAGAACAATAGTGAAAGCATTATTCTCTCCCCCCTCCAAACAGCGAAATACGCAGTTTCACAATTTAGGTACTACTCAGGGGTGCGTGGCGTTAGGTACCCAGCCGAGGTGCGGGCGTTAGGTACCCAGCCATTAGTGGTATACACTAAGCCACGCCCCTTGGCTGCTTTAACAGCGGGTACCTAACGATACACCAAATTCTAGCTGCTGAACAGCCCACCTAGCTCGCTGAAGCGCTGGGGCTTGCGAACCACATGGAAAAATAGTTCAAGAAAATAAAAAAAAATGCGCGAATGAAAGCGCAAGTTTAAAACTCCTTTTCTATTGTTTTTTTTGAATCAATATTAGAACCACAGAAATTCGGGATGAAAGCTGAAAACAAGGTAAGGATTTTATGAGCACTTCACATAGTTTTGCAAAAAATTGTGATAATTTGATCTAACCGATAAGTCAGCGGAAGTTTCAAAAAAGTAAACTTTGTGGAATTAATTTTATGATATTATTGAAGCAACGCGCACTTTTGGAGACGCTTCTGGCAAATAAGTTGCACGAAATATCCCTTTGTTCCAAAAAAACTGCAAATATATTTTTGACAATGAGAAAAGGAACCGATTGAAAGAAGAGCTTCGACAAGAACTGTCATCAGGAATCGGTTTAAGGCGACTATGTGGCCTTTTGATATGGGAAAGGCACTAGCTCTGTTCCACTTAACGAAAATTGTAAAGCTATGCCAATTTCGGATGAGTGTCGCCAAGAGAATGCAACAGGAAAAAGCAGCAACTCTACTGAGAACGATTGTTGGGAAAATCTTTCGCTCTTTGAGGAGTTACAAAAAAATTCGTAGCTTTGGTTGGATAAACTGAGCATATTTTGGCTGCTAGAAAAGAAAATGAATATGAAACAATTGCAATATGAAGGCCTCCAAAAAAGCATTATAGAGAACGTAGGCATGATAAAATACAATAGCTCAATGAAATTTTCACACGAGAAATCTTCCAAAATAAAGAAAAATGTGTGCTTATCAATGCCCCGTAAATCTGTTGGTCTTGACTATGACCGAAATAATAACCTTAATAATCTACGTTGACATAGTTCACGATTCCTGTGGCAATATTAACGCAAGTGTTACGACCCTTTACTTCACACCTTGAAACGAGCCTGATGACAACATGTGAAAGGAATATTCCGTTTAATATTTGCCAGGGGCGCATCCGAAAGTGCGCTTTTTTTCATTAAAATCATAAAATTTTGGTTTATTGGTATTCTACAAGGTTTACTTTCATAAAATTCCCTCTGACATTATCGGTTCAGGTTATCACAATTTTTTTGCAAAACTATGTGAACTGCTCATAAAAGTCTTACCATGTTTTTAGCTTTCATCACTGAATTTCTGTGGTTCTAAAAATTATTTTTAAAAAAGCAATAAAAAAAGCGTTTTAAATAAACTTGCGCTTTCATTCGCGCATTTTTTTTTATTTTCTCGGACTATCATTTTTCTGTGGGTCGCAAGCGCCAGCGCTTTAGCGAGTTTGGTGAGCCTTTCTAGCAGCTAGAATTTGGTGTATCGTTAGGTACCCACTGTTAAAGCAGCCAAGGGGCGTGGCCTAGTGTATACCACTAACAGCTGGGTACCTAACGCTCGCACCTCGGGTGGGTACCTAACGCCCGCCCCCCACCACTCAGGCGCTTGGTGCCTGCGTATCCATTAACCCCAGGTCTTTCCTCTCGACTCGGAGGCGCCAGGACTGCGCCGCAGCCGCAGCTCATGGGAAAGATCTGCGCTTGGAATATGGATGCACGAAAACTAGCTATTGCGCAACTGACATGTAAATCATACATTTTGACGGCCTATAGGGATATTTGAGGACAATCATTTGCAATGAGTGACTGCCGTGTTATACAACCCGGTGGGAATATATCGACCATTTTTCGTGTTTCAAATAGGCCAAAAACTCAACTAATTGAAAGGACATTTCCTCATGGAATTTACTTTCAAGGGAATTGAATGGCTAAGTTGCTGCTGTACTGTGTAAAAAACAATGGGGCTGGAAAAAATTGGAATGTAATCAGAGGCACAGAAGTCAGGTGTACAAAAAATAATCATAATCAGTAGAATCTCGAATTACAGTGACAGCAATTAAAGTCAACGCAAAGACACAACTGAAACCAAAAAATAAGTCAATTACTCATTACCAAGATTTCTTTTTTTACATTGTTAGTACGATGAAGAAGAAAAGAACTGAGACAAGACGCTCATTTCTTTGGCGAAAATTCTATAGAAAGAGTAAGATATTACTTTGTAAATCTCGGAAGAAAACTGAGAAGATGATAAGTTTGTGGGGTCGCATATTTGCAAGCTTTTTGGGTTTAATAGAAGGAGAGGTTTAAGGACAAGGATGGAATGGATGGAATGGAACGGGGGGGGGGAGGGAGGAGAGAAGAATTTATGGAGCAAAAAGTGGGTGAGAGGAAGCCATCAATCAAAACTAAATACTAGTAAGGAAATTTTGGGCGAAAGAGTGGCTTGAAGACAAAAGATGGAAGAACAGATTCTTTACCTGAAGCTCTACAGAGGGCAGGAAATCCGCTGCAAATTTGTGAAAAGTTTTCAAAAAAGGAGCAGTTAGATCGGCCCACGAGCTACTTTAAAGACAATTTTTCTTTCCTAAAGTTTACGCATCGCCGAGAGAAAAAGAAACAGCGAAAAGAAAAATTTCAGAGCGGTTTTTGTCAAAGAGCATCATCCAACAAAAGCGTAGATGGAGCAACGGATACGGAGAGATAAATGAGTGTGTGTGTGCGTATACGCGGGGGTACTAGAGGGGAGCGAGTGTGGGCCGTCAAGTTTTTCTGTACATCTCAACTCGTCATTGCTCATCCGGCGTGGCGCGGGTCTGCTGCTGCACTCTGTCGCGCGCTCCGCGATATCGCGCGGCTCGGCTCCGTCGTCAATCACGTTCACCGCCACTTTTTCGTCGTTCTTTCGCTCTACGGCGTTGTTGCTGCTGGGCTGCTGACCGGCACGGACGTACACTTTTTGACAGCTGCGCTTTGTCCGTCAACCGGGCACCGGGCCTCCGGCTCGACCAGGTCGACGATCGACGCGGATTTGTCGAGGACCAGTGAAAGTGTGTGGGAACGCAATGACGAGCGAGGGCATAAGAGAGATTTCTTGGCAAATTGGTCGATGTAAAAAAGAGCCGAGAGGATGCTGCTGACGCAAAGGAGAGGAGACAAGTGCTCGTGCCGGAATTAGGGAGAAAATGCGACGGGAAGACAAACTATGAGAAGGGGATTTCTGGCGACGAACTCCAACAACTTGCTGACTTTTCTGCTTTTTTTCTGAATAGATGAGGCAAAGAAATGATTAGTTAAACCTTCAAAAGATAGATGAGAAACACTATGAAGAAAGATAGAAAGGTGAATAAAATCTAGGAAAGACTATAAGAAGCTATTACTAAAAAATACAATCCTTATAGCTCTTTCAACGAGATGAAGGGCTTTTGGAGAGAGATTGAAGCAAAGAATAATGGAAGAAAATGATTGAATAATAAGGCTGGTACAGAGTTGCCCGTCTAACCCGTTTAAGCGCCATGCTCAAGTCGTGCTAGCTCCGTGCCAAAGTGGATCGATCGATATGGAGTGCGTGCGTGAGAGTTCCGGCACGGCGCTGTCACGGAGGTGGCATACCAGCACGCGGGTCGTAGTCTCTGCCAAAGTGAGAGGTAGACAATAACCATCAAAATTTGCTGAGTAGGTAGTTTTGTAACTTCAACTTCGTAACTTCGAAAAATCTCGATAAATTGTCAAACTTCTCAAAAATAGAACATAATATTATTGTATCAAGTACGACTGATGATAGTAACGATTGGAAGAAGTATTCAACACCTTTGAAACACTGGGAACAGTAACTATCGATTTATTGATCGGAGGATGACTGGGCGCTGTTTATAATCACAAGTGAGTGCCCGATCGGGCGCGTTGCCCGATGATCGCCCGATTGGGATTTTTATGGAAAACCGATGCATTAGAATTTTGTGGTGTTGCTTACCGAAACATCTGACAGTGCTTTTATTGAAATTGAATAATGAAGTTAACTTTGTCAATCTGGGATGATAGTGATAAAAAATCTGAAAAAAATGCAAGACTATAATCAGAATTCAAAATAAATCATATGTCCCACAATTTGAGTCAGGCCACAAAAAAAACTTCGCACACCACGATGTTGAAAGAAACTAGACAGATCGAATGTGTTCTAGCCATCTCGTCAAATCGAAACTCCAACAAAAGGAAACGGAACCAGTTGTAGAGGCGTTGCAAGTACAAGAAAAACGAGAGAAAAGTAAATAGCGGCAGAGGTGCGAAAAAGCCGGCAAAAACCGCAAAAGAGCAGACGAAGTTTTTGCTCTGTGTGGCGCGTCTTTGCAAATGCTACGCGCTCGAGACTCGGGCCGTGTAGCTTCGCAAGTGCGGCTTGAAGTCGTAAACATGTTACAGGCACTTATCCAAACGCTGATGAGCAAACAAAATCAAGCCGAACGAACGATGCCGAACGAGCAGCAAAAGTACTGGAGAAAAGACGAAGCAGCGAGTCATAAGGGAAGAGGGGTGAGGAGAAATCGCGCAATTACCTACCTTTTCAGACAATCGCAAAAGGGGAAAACTGAACTTGTAAAACTTCCGAGGGGACACTCCTACTGGAGCT
This sequence comes from Cylicocyclus nassatus, assembly GCA_958299035.1. Classification (NCBI taxonomy): domain Eukaryota; kingdom Metazoa; phylum Nematoda; class Chromadorea; order Rhabditida; family Strongylidae; genus Cylicocyclus; species Cylicocyclus nassatus. Next base: position 77,301,654 of record CATQJL010000001.1, read on the forward strand.
GCAAGGCAGAGCGGGGTCACCCACACGAGCTAATAGGAGCGTCCGCCCCGGAAGTTTTGGAAGTTCAATTTTCCCCGGAAGTCATTCGCGATTGTCTGAGTAATACGATAGAATGTATAAGATGCAAATCAAAAAAATAGAGAAGGAACGAAAGAAAAAATGGGGAGAAAAAAATCATTGCAACTCAACCACTGCTAGAAGGCATTTCCAGGTCTTCTCTTAGTGAATTTACTCCAAAAAACTTACAAGAGTGAAAAAAGAACAGGTAATTTATGGTTCTGGATAAGAATTCCAAGACATAGATATCCTTGATTGATTAGGAGAACAGGATTTTGATAGTTTTAAGGCAATAGAATTAGTTACATAGATAAATAAAGGGCTAGACAAATTAAAATAATACATATTACTAGTTGTTAGCGAGTTGAAAAACTGGAGAATAAGAACAAGGTCGAAGGTATTCCACGCCTTCTTCTTCGGAAAGGGAAATTCGGAGGGATGTGGTATGATCATACACTAATAAGAAACAAAAAAAAAACATTTTAACACTTTAAAAAATGACAAAACAAAGTTCGAGTGGAAAAAAGAGAAAGAGCAATATGGGTCGACAAATGTGAAAAGAAATTTTCGAGTCCTTCTCCTCAGGTGATTGAATCGAAAGTAGTGTCACACGATTGAGGAAAGAATGTGAACAAATAATCTGATTTAGATAAGCAATGACTGGCCTCCTGAAGCAGAAGATAAATAAGATGTAAAAAAAAGTTGATGCAAAACACTCAGCACTCATGTGCAAGACTCCGCTTTAAAAAGTGGCAAACTCCAACCCTATTTGCCACGAAATTTCCTAAATTTGAAGTATCCAATTCTTTTATAGATTCCTACTAAAATTTGAACAGGGATACAGAAATAAATCTTAATAGTTCCAATTGCATAGGAAAAGCGAAGAGCAGACGAATCAAAATTACGCGCATTTCCCTTTTCAGCGCTAATTTTTTAAAGAACGTCTATCGTTTGGAAAAAGCAACACACTTTTAAGCATAGAATCAGATAGGTTTATGGATGGAGTAAATTGTTTACCGTAACATAAAGATCAAAACAGAAAGAATAATAGTCGCCCATTACGACACTAACCATTACGACACTATTTCGGGCATTAGATTGGAATTTGCGATAAGCGCATTTTCTAATCTGGCACAGACGGGAATGCTGCCATAACATAGAGAAAACTAACGATCTGTTCACAGGATGGGAGGGAGAAGGGACAGGAGGAGGGAGAGGGGGGAGAAAAAATTTATCAAAAGAGGGGAATATGCTTTCATAATGAAATGCGGTGGTGGTGCCCAGAGGAAAAAGCTGGAAGCAAAGAACAAACTTCGTATGTTATTTCATAAATCTTATACGAAGTGCAATAAACAGAGTAAAAATCTTTTTGTTGGAATTTATGAGATGTTAAGATTATACTACGAAAAAATGCTACAGAAAATGAATTAGACGAAATGTTAACGAAAGTGAACGAAGTGATTCTTTTGCAAAGTGCGTTAACCGAAGTAAAAATCATTTTATCGGAATTTGAAAAAACGTTGAATTTTTATTATGATAAAAATGCCACAGAAGATGAGAAAGGCTGTTAACAAAACTAAACGCAGTTCCCATGCGTTTTCGAATGTTGCCATATCGCACGAACAATTTTGAAACAAAATATTGTCATGAGAATTGCTCACATAGCAGCGATGTATCATCAGGGAAACGAATGTTCCTTTCGCTGGAACAGCAAACCAATAGCACATACCAAGAATTTATAGGTGAAAAGGAGGATTAACCGGTGATATTCATGATCCCCTTTCTTGAAACTTGGCGATGACTGTATATCCCTTAGTGTTTTCGCCGAAACGTAAGGCTCAATAAAGAGTTCCGATAAAAAGCTGTTGTGGCATAAAAAAGCTAAAGAATGCACAAATTAAGAATAGTTTTCTGTTCAGCGAATGCCAAAAAAAGTGACAAATCAAGATCCATTTGCTAGAGACTTTCGAAACATAGAAAAAACATGAAGTGGATTTATAATTGGTTAGCATCAGTATTTTTAATGTTTAAGACCAACTTAAGCAATTATCGAGATACATTCACATTTGAGCTCTTAATTCCGAAGAAATGGAGTTCAGTGATTTTTTTGTCGCGACGTGTTTATCGTGACAGGACCGTCGGAATGTTATACTTTTTCTAAACCAGTACATCACTAAAATGAGCATAATCACTTTGGGCTTCGATGAAATCGAAGACGCAGTGATTGGGTAAATGCAAAAAAATAAACGAGAACGTAATGCATTCCGAATAGGCAAAATAGTGAGAAAGGAGTATCGAGGAAAATGCAAGCAAAAACTTGCATCCATTTTGCAAAAGTGCAACGGTCTCTCTCAAAGTGGTCCCTTGGGATATTAACCGGCCGGATATGATTTATGAGGATCAAAGGCTCGCACAGAAATAGATACCTTTAGTAGTAAAATAGAACCTTGGAAATATCTTTTGAACTAGGAAGGTCTCAGCTCAATGAGATTTTAATCAACCTGGGAAAAAGGATCTTGAAAAGGAACTTAGTCTCGAATTCCCATAAAGTGCAAACAATCTCGCCTCATAAAGCCATTATGCCAGAAACTTCAGATAATCAAAAAAAAGCGTTTGAAATATGGAAAGCAATATCGGTGAGAAGAAGAGCGGGACGTCCTCCAAAAAGATTAGAATCTTGGAATGCGGTCAGCGATGAAACTACGAAACTTCAATGCCAAGTTGCCGCCTAGCGGTGCAAGGGTGACGAGTGGGAAAAAATTGGCGAAATTTTAGTCGAAAAAATGGAGAAATGGAGGGTGTAGGAGGGGTTAAAAAACTTGCAAAAAATGCGATTCTGTACAGACAAAAAACTGTATTTTTTCGCTGCAAAAAAATCAATCAATAAACGAACTAGTCAGCAAAAAATCTTTTATGTAGGTCCGCTCTTCGGCAATGGCGATGTTGTTCCGATCACAAACCGGCACAATCGGCTCAGCTGCATACATTTGATGGGTTTATCATAGCATCTGTGCGTCCGAATCGCTCACATTATAGCCGGGGCTATTGGCCCCCTGGTGACTCGTTACACGTTTGAGGAATCCGCCAGTTGATTTAGGAGACTATAGGTCAATCAGACATTGATAGGTGTAATTAGAGAGTATATAATGACTACTACTTGACGTAGTTCCTATTAATCATTATTACTCATTGAAATATGGAAAATGGTCCAATATAAGCAAAAGATTAATTTCACAAAGCTTCGGAAACTCATCGAGCTCAAGAACCAACTGTAAAAAAACTCAAATCCAAAAGCTAGAGTCACAGGTGTAACAAAAAAGCGTCTATAGTTTTGTCTCTGCCAGCCTTCCATATGTATACACCTCCGCGACGCATACGCTGCGCGCGCTCAGCTTTCCTTCAAACCGCTTTAGAAAGTTCATTTGAGAAGACTCGCCGCTTTGTAGTTATTCTCTACGTTTTCTAGACAGTCTTTGCATTTTAGAAGCCCGTGGCCCACAAGTTTAGAGTCTTCAAGGAGATTTTGATGCTTTCAGACTTGATTTCAAAACAAGTTCTCAATTAAGAAAACTCTAAAATTCTGCCTCCACCACTAGTGTAATAAATACAAAGATTTTCGAGCACTCTTGGCCACTTTAAAGTTGTGAACATGTAGGGAGATTCTAAAAACATTCTTTCTGAAGTTAGCCACTTATTTTCTAGGTAGATAAATTCACATGATATTCAAGATTGAGGCCCAATACTATGTTATTTTCAGGATTTACAAAAAAAATATAACAACAATAAAATTTCTTGTATATACAGGGTGTCCCAAAAGTATGTATACACTGTATGATCGTTGATATCTTTTCTCCCAAGAAGTCTTTTGGCTACCACCAAGCATAATTTCTTAGAGCTGGCATCAACTTAGATTTGCAGTATGGAGCCAATTACGGATCGTTCTTCACTACTGCAAAATTACGGTAGAAACTTTTAGCTTACAGCGTCACTACGGATTCGCCGCGTTTTAAAAAAAAAGTTTCCAAAAAATCTTAAAAGTGTGTACTAGGGTTTTCAAGCTCTCTGATTTTATTATTCAACTTTTTACTTTGCAAAGCTTTTGAAATGGCGTAATCACAATTTTATGGAGTTTTGTAAAAACAACTATTGCTGTCTACCTGGCATAAATTATGAAGTAAGCATTGCGGTGAAGTGCAAACATCATATTTGGTTTTAGCGGCTTCAGTTAGCCTAGCATGGAAGTTTCCTGGTTTTTCGCGTTGCTTTCTGAGGCGAAATAGGCTCCTTGATGGCTCACAAAGCTTCTTAAACTTTTTACCGTAATCGCACAATAATGAAGAGCGACCGATGTATTCGCACTATAACGTGAACCTAAGCTGAAGCCAGCTCCACAAAATGGTGCTTAGGGGTAAGCAAAAGAATCCTTGGAAAAAGAGATATCAAAGATCAAACAGTGTATACATACTTATGGGACACCTTGTATAATATATTATTCTAATAGGAATTGTTAGAAATTATTTTGCGTTTCAAAATGTCAGAAAAAGCCCACGAGCACGCTGCAGCGTTAGAATTTCTGGTAACTTTCAAACATCGATAAGATACTACGTGGAGATACTACGTGGAGATTCCCTAAAAGCTTGTACTAAGTATTGGAATTTCTTTGGGGCATTTGGCCATAAAAAATCTTAGCCACATAAACGACAGGATATCGACGCCGTCACGGACAGATAAGTTGTCAAAGCATGCTCGTGTTTTGCTAGACGAACTATCACAGCTCAAGCGAACACCCAACAGCAAGACGTATTCGAGGGAAGGCTTGATGAAAAAAGAACAGTAGTGAAATGGAGAAAGAGTAGGAAGAATCTAGTAGTAAGTGAGACTTGAAACTTTCGAAATTCGATGTGTTGCAAACAGATGTATCAGTATTCTTGCCCACATTTGTAGATATACAGAAGCAATAAACGTTGGAACAATGTGAAACCTCATGCCATAAATTTCTTGTCACATTATGACGTTCGATTACATGTTTTTATTAGTATTGCAAGAAATCCTGCAACAGAACATGAGTCATGAAAAATCACCGGATTTTGCAAGTATTAAAGAGCAAAAATAATTCCGAAAAAACAATGAGGAGAATTTATATGTATAATACGCAGATTGTGACAAATGGACTATTCGGAATCAGGAGCATGTGTGATGTAAGAAAAACTGACATTTTCAAAAAATGTTATATCTTGAACATGTTCCAGAATATTCAGCTAGGTATCTCAGATCATAATGGGTAGATTTTATGGACCAGCAACAATTCTAAAAGCAAGTTCGGAAAAGGCAGTTATTTCCAAATAGCTATAAATATTAAAAGAGCATAAATCAAGCCAGTTTGATGGCGTAGTCACGAGGATTCGAATCAAAGAAGTGGAAAATCAGAGGAAAAAGTTTGAGTGATGCGCTATTATACTTCATGATGGAATTTTCAAACTAGTTGCAATAGCGCTAGAGACGCAAGTAAAGACATTCATAAAGAATTCCATCAAAATGAGTCCATTACTGCAAATTTTGACTTGAGTTGAACTAGAAATAGGCGGAAGAATAGAGAGGAGAAGGAGGAAGATAAAGCTTGAAAGCTTAGACATATGGCTGCCAGATGGTATCCCTGTAGTTTACAACTAATTAACGAGATTTTTTAGTAGGGCTCGAAGCTCTGAAAAGCCAGCTGTATGACGAGAAAATAGAGAAAATACAGGAAACGAGAAAAAGTGCATGAAATTTGAGTTGACAGCGTCGCTGGAGAGATTTCGAGTGTAACAAAGTCTATTCGCTGCACTCAAATGGGTCATAAAATTCGGATAATCGATTGAAGTGCCGACAAAAAGAGCGACCTGTCTAAATCCACTAAAAAATCAATAAATCAATCAAGTGGAATGAGGCGATCGATACCGATGACAGTTAGGGGGCGACGAGCGGGTGGGGAGCGACGACGAAACAATTTCATTTCTCGTCTGCTAATCACCGCCGTCGCGATGGTGGCGGCGGCCGCGGAGGGGCGAGGAGGAGCCAGACTGTACTGTGCACGGGGGGGGTGCGAGGTTGAGGGTCACGTCGAGGGTAGAGAGCATGCTGGACGGGGAGACGAGGGGTAAAGCCCTCGTTCGGGTCAATCCTCTACCCTCCTCTACGCCCCGCACCCCCGAATTCTTCCTCTTCTCCCCTTTCCCCTCCCCCCCCCCCTCCGCGTCGATCGGTGTACACGTCATCGATTGCGGCTTACACCACGGATTATAAGACGTCGAGCGATTTGTAGAACAATAGACACGGCTACCGGTTGTAATCCATTTGAAAGATTTTTGTGTAATTGCACAGCTGTCGGTGTACCGTAACACCCGACAGCGACATACAACTTATGCATAAATCACTAGTGGTAAAGATCCGATTACGATGGTGTCGCCACGGCTACGGATGAGCGGATGGGATGCTGTACCCAAAAGGTTTGCGGTTTGGGGGGGGGGGGGAGTAAGGTGATATACCCTCGTTCGCAATGTTGGCAACCATTAGACTACTCGCGATCAGATCAGATTTCCGGAATCATTCAACCGATACGAATGGCGAGAGGGAGAGCAAACGGAAGTAATCGAGCCACTAAGCCTCGACTGACACTCATAGCTGTAGTAGGTTTAAATTTGGTATGACATGCAAGCTTCGAAGTCGATAATTTGATCGTAAAATGATTTTGTAGCAGATGAAAGGTAAAAGACTTTATCTATTTATTCTAGATGCTATAAAGCCGCTACATTCAAGATCGCGTTCCACTTCAGAAAACACATTTTTAAAAGGGAAGACAAAGTTCATACCACAGCAAGTCATTACCAATTCAGGTACATTTAACACTGATAAAAGTTATTATACAATCACCAGGCTGCTTAAGCAGACACTGCCAGGAATACATGACACTTTGAAAAATTTGTGAGAATGATTAGAATGCGATTAACCCATTATTAAGGTACAAAGGTTATTCTTTTGTAATGACAAAGCATTCAGAGGGGGATGGGAGGGGGGGGGGGGAGTCAAGCACAGAAGCTGCTGGTTGCGTTTTAGAACTAATATTTCCCGCCTCCTTTGGTTTCCTTCGGAATATTTTTATTCCATGTTATCAAGTATGTATATATTATTTGTAGATATGTGAATAGAGAAGTAGATCTAAATGACTCCATAAGAAAAGTTGTATCTAATTTCCAAACTTTGAAAATTCTAATTACAAAATTGATTTTGTCGCTTGTAATAAAGTATTGTCAAAGCACTGATAAAAAAAGAGCCTCAAAGAGAAAGGTGTTGGTTACTTACGATACTCATCTATTCCAAAACAATACATTTTTTGTGTCGAGATGCGATATCGAGATTTGAATTTATAAGAAAATTTATGACTCTCCTCCGATGCATTGATTAAGGTTTCACTTGATCAAGCAATGAGAAGGAGGAGGCGCATAAAAAAACTTTTTCATTCCAGAGACCGATGGTTTGGAATCAAGTCAAATTCATTTAGATATTGAACAAGGTATAGATAAAAACATTAAAACTGACATGAAATTACCCTAATTTCACGCGAACAAGGCGCACCTCTTTCGATTTTTCGACTAAGCCCCTCAGCCACTTTAAATTATTTCGGAAAGCGATCCTTATGCCGTACGATTCTCTTAAGCAATATACAGAAAGGCATAGGCCTTTGGTTGCGAAGTTCTTTGGCGTATTTGGGCTGGTCGATTTTGGAAAAAAAATCCCCCGCGCCTTATACGCCTGAAATTAGGGTACTTGAAAAACATCATTTGATTCTGAAATAACTTGCAACTGAGTGGAATGTAATGGATAGAATTTAAACAATAATGGCAAAGACCCAAAAAACTCATTTGCTTGCCAAGATCGTTCCTTCCGATCGGAGCCATTGTGACACTCGTTCAAGAAAACAGGAATCAGCGCAAAGATGGCGCACGTTTCTTGCAAGAAAACCAGAAACCCCTCAGTTCAAAGGTGAGATGAGCTGAAGGCTGAATGCTAGTGACGGCAAAGACTAAGAACACAAGTCGAGTTGTTCACGCTTGCTTTCTGAGTGGATTAACAGTGCCCGACAACCGAGACCGGACCACCGACGAGACAAATGCGCGGCAAACATTGTTAACACTTGCCATTAGGATGAGCAAGCGTTAGAAGAGGAAAAGGGGAGGGAGGAGAGATTGAACGTTGAGATTTTAGTCACTGTTTGAACGAAATTCTGTTTCATATAGCTTGCAGATACATTGCAAAAAATAAATTAATAATCATAACTGAAAGGTTCGAGAGAAGGACCTCATGTGGCTTAGAATGATCGGACGGAACTAACAGAAAATGACCAAAAAGCCAAGGAATGATGGACGAGATGAGATGGATGGAATGAACAGCAGTATAAATAAATGGTAGAGGTAATGATGAAAAAAGAAAAGATAGGGTAAAGAAAAGCGACACGTCTAGCGAATGAATGAATAGATGAATGAATGAATGAATGCGTGAACGAATGAATGAGTGAAGTGAATAAAGTGAGGATGAGCAAGCGTTAGAAGACGAAAAGATGATGATCTCTGAATTTTAGATTGATGATCTCAGCTGGACTATAGATTTATGAATGAAATGAAGGAATGAATGAATAAATGAATATGAATAAATGAATGAATAAATGTGATTGAATGGATGAACGAATGATTTTGATTATAGGAATGAATGAATGAATGAATGAACGAATACATAAATAAAGTATGTATTTGGTGAGCAATTGAATGAATAAATAAATAAGTAAATAAATGCATGTATTTATAAACAAATGAATGAGCGAATGAATGTACCTATTTGTGCGCAAATGAATGAATGAATGAATGAAAGACTTTATGTATAAGTGAATAAATGACTGGGTGGATGCGTGGATGAATGAATGAGAGAACCTTTTTATAGTTCTTGTAAATTTGATAGAGTAAATGAATGTGTTGGATAATCTGCTACTAGATATAAATATAAGATTAAAAAAGTGATGATTTCACGGAAAAAAAGAGAATAAGTGTATCCACAAAGGAAACGAATTTTCTAAGCAAAAGTGTTCACTGATCTCATTCTTCGTTTATTTGGCCGCTCGATCTTCGACCAAGATAAACTTTGGCGGCTTTCCTAGAGTATCTCCCAGCTCAAATTAGAGTTAACGGGACAAAGCTCAAGTGATGTTGTACACGGAAGCTCTCCAGACTTCACTCGACCGTGTTCAGGTTGATAATCCGGATCTCACGAGAACGTCTATTTACAGAAGGTTTTCAACATTGTCATACATAAGAAAACATCGTTGAAACATCTGTAAACATTGTACAAGAAAATAGAATTGAATGGAAACAAACAATGTAAAGACGGTAGATAAACAAGCTGGAGGAAACTAGAAATTTCGGGTCAGGAAGATGTCATTTGATACTTTTTGCTTAGATTCCAGGAAATATCTTAAACCAAAGTAAGTGCTGAAAAATCGCGTAAATGGAAGAAAGGTGGGATGGAATGGATTTTGACAATTGTTTATGATTTTGGAGTTATCCCAAATGATCTTTTATGCCCCCCCCCCCACTTCAAGGCGAGATAGAAGGCTAGCATTTGCGAAGCCAATGTTCAATCAGCAATTATTCTTATAAGTTTTTGTTCAAAATGAAAAAATGAAGGAAGAGATTGAGCCTCTTTAATCCCGACTGCGATTTGAAAGTGAAGTGCAAAATTTGATAGATTGTGAGCAAATGTGATGAACATTCTCCAAACATCAACATTACTAGTGAAGTCAGAATTCTGTGCACATAATTATATTCACATTTTTCTGCAGGATCAAGTTACAAGAAATTATACTATGGAGTACTTTTTTGAAGCATGTTTTGAATTACCTTCAATTCAGTGAAAAATACAGGAAAGCCAAAGGTTAGTTAAATCACCTTTGAGTATTGAGAGGACATAAAATACTCCATGGAATAACCATAGAAGAGCACAAAACAAAATTACATTAGTTACTGTTATACCAATACTAAAGTTAATTTCGGTAAACTTAGGTAGTAAGTTAAAATTTCAAGGTAGATTCGCTTTTATAGAGACTCAAGGCACTTTGAAGAAATAATGAACATAGACATTGGCTGACGTAGAAAATAAGGTGAATTTCCTTAGGTTAAGAGTGACAGACCAAAAAAAACTTTTTTATTCTCGAAAATTGATGATCGAAGTGGAGAGGCCTGAGCACACGTAGTTCCCACTTCGTCGCACAAGAATCTTTCACTTGTTTTGCAACTCTGGAGTAGCGAAAATTTGAAAATTTGAAAAAAAAAACACGAAGAAAAAGAAGAAAAGGAAAATAGAAGTTCGAGGGCATCGATGTTCAGGAGCTTCTCGAATGATTTTTTTGGCAGCATGCCACGTTGACGCTGTGCGCCGAGGAGCAGAAGTCTATGCCAGAGCGCAAATAATCTTGCACCCGTATCTTTGCTCAAAGTGCAGCGCTGACTAACATCCATGAATCAGCTCACTATTCAATAAACCGGACAACCGATACACACAAAGAGATTATATGTTTGTGAAAAATATAGAAACAGCGTTATTATGAACACACTTATGCATTTTTGTGATTTTGCTGAGCTGTGCGCTCAAAATGAGTCAGCGATCATTTCGTCGTAAATCTTACGTTGCGAATGCGCTGTATGTGCGTGAGTGTGACAGATGGGCGCAGATGTGCTTCGATTCGACGTCCGCAAATTCGCGTGAATGTGTGCAAGCTTTTGTTTCAAAGCTCGAACTGTCAATGACTCATGCCCGAGCTACTGGAAAGCGGCGGTGGAGAGAACAATCAGAGGTGACGCCTGAACTTCGAAGGGATTAAGAACTCTGAGCTGTCGGGGTGAGTCGCTTCAAATCAAAATGTCCATTGTCAGCACCGATGGGACATACATAGAGGGTTTCCAAGGAGTAAGTGCAAAATTTCTAATTGGTAATAACTCTTTTTCCTTTTTCGTGTTCCGTTTGGCTTCAGGCACCATTCGGTAGAGCAGACTCTTACCCAGACTGCAGTACGCAGCAAATTACCATCATTACTGTGAGGGGTTAAGGTAGAAATTTCGAAGAAGGTTTTAAGTCATCAATGGCTACATATTGCCCCAGATTAGGTACTCAACGAGCCAATCATATTATTGGGCTAAACTGAGTACCTGATTACGATGATAATTGCATTTTGAAGCAAGGCTTTTTTCAGTAAGTTATGCCAAGTAGACAGCAAAACTTTTTTCAGTGTTTTCAACAATGTAATTAACTCGTTAAAGGTTATCTGTCAAAATCAAGTCCTAAAACACTGTACACACCTTTAGAGAATTTTTTTATACTTTTGTCTCGAAGGGCCCATTTCACAATGGTGGTGTAGGCTGGAATTTTCTATTGTAACCTTACACTAATGAAGAACCAGAGAGTCGCTCCATACAGTGTATATAAGCTTAACCTTGCTCCACTGAATGGTACTTGAAGCTAAGGGAAGAGAGTTACCTTTGATTAGAAAGGTATGTACTTATTAGGCACTAAAGGTTGTGAAATAACTTCGTTCGCATTTTCGTTTGAGTTCTTTCTCAACGCATTTTTCGTTCTAGTTCTTTCTCAATAATTTGCGAAGCGTTTGGCAAAATATTTTCATGCTTCAGAAGCTTTAAGTTTACTCTATCAAACTAGAAAATTCCATTTTTGACAACTATGTTACGTTGCACAAACAGGTTTGAACACTTGAAAAACAGCTCGAAAAATTTGCGACGTGTATGAATAGAACGCTATACCTCCTGCAAATCCTTGTAAGGGCTAAAGTTTTTAGAAATTCATATTAAAAAGCCAAAGAGATGCTTTTTGACGTCTCTTCAGCGTCAACGTGAGCATTTGAAGACACCCTGAGAGAGGATTGTCGCCGAATAATACACAGCTGGCAGACAAGGTGGTCTTTGATCATAAAATCATCAAGTATATGGGTTACTTACTCCAAAATTCAAGCTTTGAGGATCATACAACTCAAGTATGCAAACGACAAATGCATAAACAGTGACACTGAGTGCATAAGTAACTGGTCTATTGTTTTCAGCTTGTCAGGCTTTTTGAATGAATATTGTCAATAGCTAACAGGAAAAACTAAGTAAGAGAAAAAAGGATGTTGAAATTTCGCCTTTTCGAATTTGTCGGTTTGAAGTCGATTTTTTGATCAATATTTCAAGAAGAGAAAATAATTATGGCATTGTAGTAGAGTAGACTAGAGCTTCCGAACACGTACAAACATTTCGCAAAGTGCTTTGCAAAATATTGAGAAAAAACTGAAGAAAAAAATGCGAGCGAATTTATTACACAATTTAATACATCCTCTCCTCCACCGCGTAAATGAAAGGTTGGAAAAAGTGAGCATCAGTCGAAATTGTAGAATCCAGACCGTGCATCTATCGTAAACCCTCGAAAAAAAAATCCAGTGCAAATGATGATCATTTTGTGATCAGCACGTTGTACGCTCCTGTACCATTCTATCTGTGATGTTGATCTCCTAGCATTGCCTATGATAATCCGTACAAAATGGCCCTTCATTTGCTGATAGTTTTCGTGTCAGCATGTGACCCATAGCCAAAGCTTAAACAAAATTCGTGGACTTTACTCTCCATTTCTTGACTTTTGATTTCTTCTATTTTTCGGATAATGTTACAGCCATCATTCTTTTTGAAAATGCTTACAACACTTTATTTCGTACAGTAAATCATAAAAGATTGATATAGTTTAGGGGAGTGAAATGATTATTCGTACCTACCAGTGGCGAAGGACCCCCCCCCGCGCCCCTTGTAAGGATGGGTCGCAAAATTTTCTAAATTTGCTTACATGGGTTATAAGAGTGTGCAAGTAATTTGTTCATTCTTGTAAATAACTAAAATAAATTTTTCAATTATTCAACAATTCAATTGTCTGTAAAAATTCTTCGGGGCATGGCAACTGTCACGCCTCTTTTTTCGAATTTTAGGGATTGTGAGCCCGCAAAAATTTTGAGAAGCACCCCAGACAGCGAAAATAGTCAAGAACACTGCAAATGAATTGCACCTCTTTCGTTCTCTTATTTCGATTATCCTCTTCCCGCTCCCTAGCCCAAGTACTTCATCACCATGAGGAATTGATAGCGATCGTTTTGTAGAATCTGCTAACCCACTGCTTTTATCACGATTTGTCGGTTTTTCTCGTACTAAAGTTCAGTATGTGAACGAGCAAGAGCAATATGCTTGTGTATTTGTACAGAAAAAGTTTTGTGCACACATGGAAAACTCTAACAATAAATCCGGTAGCTTCTTCATCTTAGTACAAGAATAGCATTTCTGACTGTTGTCGAAGTTTGTTGAAGTTGGCAGAACATGACTTAGCCAAAAAAGAAAGTACCTTATGCAAGGAAAACCGGAAAGGTACGAATCCGTACGAGGAAGGGGCTTTGTCAGCGCCAAAGTGGCTGTTAGGAATGCAGCTGAAAAAGTTTATACGGCTAAAACAGCCTCCCTCGAAAACTGGATCGCATTAGGTAACGTCATAGCGATTAGTTAGAAAAAGCCAAAACTCGTTATACCTCAGCAGTTTTGCATTGCAAGTTGTTTGTTTTCCGTAGCTGTACGTTTTATAATGCGAATTTTTTCGAATTTGGAAGGAGATGAGACCAAAATATAGTCTTATCCAGCTCGGTGAGCTTATGATTTTTTCTGACCCTAGGGGCTCAAGGGCAGCGCCCTAGCCTATTAGCGGGCCTCAAAAGTGGGGCATCTGCGTCGGTTCGATTTTCCAATGTGGCCTCTAAATAGAAAAAATGGTCCTGGAATACGCGACAGTGCTGTCAAGCCACGCCCACCTCATCAAGGTAAGCCTACAAGACTAAAAGTCTTCTGCTCCTTGAGAATAGGCTCCCAGAAATCGGGTTTTTTGGGATTTCGCACATTTTGCACTTCATATTTGTAATCCGTGCCAACAAAGGCGGCCCCAAGCGACAAAAACTTGAAAGCCGGAGATTCGGTTGGATGCTGCCTTAACTGTTTTTTTGGCTAATTGTTTTAGTTGGCTAACAAGCTTACCGCTCCGCCCCCTCCCCCCCCCCCTTCAGCTATTACCACTTTCGCTTCTCCCAGCAGCAGGTTCCCACTTTTCCACTTCACGCATGATTTCACAGATAACAAGCTGTATTCGAATTTATGTTAGCATGTCGTTCAGTCAAGTCCTTTCGTTGTACGGTATGATATGAATGAATATGTTCGAGTTTTTTCAACATTGGGCAGGGGGGAGAGGGGGGGGTGCTTAGGGGGAGGAGAAAAGGTGTAAGCTTTGTCTCTTGTAACTTTTACTTGTTGGCTTGAGTTATTTCCGGACGTCTAGACTCAGTGAAACCTAAAAGATAACGGAAATGGACTTTGAGATTTTACAAGTAGGGAACATTATGTGTGTAGTTGCACATAATATTACGAGTGAGCTTGAGTGTATTTATTGTACGGCTCAAATCCATCGCAGTTCATGAGCAGCTCGCTTGGACGAGAAGCTTTGGTAGTTTACGAACAAATGTAGTGCGATATTCATCTTGTGTTGAACAACGTAGGGAGAAACAGTAGAAGGAAGCTTTCGTAGCAAAAATCATAGCAAGTTTCAAATTTGGGGAGGGGGGACAAAAAATTCCTCCCTGAGTATGGGTATGGAGCGTTACCGTGGACATCACTGAATTTTTACAAGACTACTTTTTGATAATAAATTCTATTATTATCTACATACAAGCATAAACAGTTGCTTGCACACTTTTATAGCTCATGTGAGTAACTTCCAAATACCACCCTTCCCCTCCCCCCCCCTTGCCCCTCACCTTTGGTTCGCCACTGCGCTTCTGATTTGCCCTTCTCCTGACCATTTTCCTGCAATTCACAATTACGCTTCTTTGCTGTTTTCTCGTAACTGCTCAAACAGATGGATCAAATGTAAGACTATAAAGGATCGACATTGGTACTCGATAGCAATAAAGAAAGGAAATTCATCAAATGTTCGAAACTAACGAGGAAGAGGAGAGAAAATGAAAGTTAACTGCTCTTATTTGCAAGTGCGCGTCAAGATTGCTTATTCTCCAAGCGAAAAAAGGTTTGGCTAGTTCGTTTTCGGGTTCGAAAAAACGCCTATTGAATTGGGCTACAGCACTAGCGGAGAAATATATAAATAAATTCCAGAAAAGAAATAGAAAGTATTGCTTTGCTATGCTTCCACTCCGTGGGTATCATAATCAAAAACAGGATAATCAAAGCTTATTCTGTCTTCTCTTCTATTACTGTTGCCTCAGATGCCTTCAAGGAAAGCTTTTGGAACCTATCCTCCACTTGCTGATTCTCAGCCCAGCGCAGTACCGAAATAATCTTGAAATCTCGTCCAACCTCTAAACCTCGTGCTATGAAAACATGGCTTAGTCTTCTTCTCAGAATCTTTGTTGTGTGTTTGAAGTTTTATTTTTCTTGTCCTAAGATTGGAAACATGACGCTCTAACCGCCATAACAAGCAAGAAAGAATATTCACTAAATGTTGTAAATGATCCCCCTTCGGGAAACACTTTCTATCCACGAACAATAATGTGAAACTGATGAGATAGCAAAGAAAATGACTTGAAGAAATAATTATGAATGAAAACTACAGATCAATAGATGGCATAGCACGCGACACACTGACGAATAAGTGACTTGGCTTCATTAGGAACATGATGAAGCAACTTGGACCAGTTTGACGAAGGCTGTCGTTCTACGTCACATCTCGCTCTTTCTCTATCGCCATCACTTTCGCCACTTGGGTGATTTGGAGGGCGCAAATGAAAAGACTAAGAGGATTCTGGCAGTGAACAGCAGATTCGCATCTATAATATAAATCATTCTGTGGATTGAGTCGGTGGAAATAACCTTTCTGGCTGAGTTTAGCGTTCAGGTCTTCCTAATTGCAGTATTGAAACTCGCTTAAGTATAACAATATTTGAACCTACTGCAGCTCCTTCAGTTAGTAAATTATGTAAGCGTGAAGAAGTGTAGCAGAGCAACGAAGTGTTGAATAGAAGACTAGTTAAGCGAAGCGATTCAAGGTTTGATTAAATACGACTGAGTTGGCCATTTATGGACTCAAATCACGATGGAACTATGCTGCATCAAAATAAATGGATCTAGGAAGAAAGAAGTTCAACGTGGAGACCACAATGGACCAAAACAAACGGGACTACACGAAATTTTGACGATAAACGGACCCTAAGACACCAAGTTCAAAAACTGATAGAAATCATCTCTTATTAAGCACTCCGGATCAACCTAGTGAAAACAAGTCAAAAAACTATCGAAAATTGAATGTTTGAAACTAAATATTTGAACTGTAAATCCTGAAATCGATTTTATATAGATAGATGACTTATTTTTAATTATAGCTATCCTTCCTTACTGAGTTCCGCAAATGGCATCGAAGCAATGCAATACTCCGTCTAAGAATAGGAACAAAACGAAGTTCTCAAGTTATAATATTATGATTATGAACATTATCCAATATTACTACCCATACTTTCATAATAATATGCTTTTCAAAGACTTTTTCCGTAAATGACTTCACTTCCTACATACATCTGAACGAATTGGACACGGTTTTCAGAAGAAGTATTTATTTCATTTATAACGATAACTACCAGAGATGCCCAGTCCATTGATCTCCTGGACCCATTTCTCGCACTTTTCGTGGCACTCTATATATTCCAGATAGTCTGATACATCTGGTCTTTTCCTGCATTGATGCAAGCACTGCAAAAAGACAACTCATAACAGCAATCATAAAGGTAGGGGTTCTAACCGTAGTGTATAAATCCGTGGGAGGTAGCACAAGTCTAAATGTACCATACACAGATATTAGAAATACGAAGAGCAACAGTTTTTGAAATAGCATGTTATGTATGTGAAAATCTGTAAATATTTGTGATTATGATGACTGCGGTTTCGTCGAAATCAGACGAAAGAATCTGACTGAAATTTCACGAATGAAGCGCAATGGAGACTTGTCTCCATTGCGCTAGTGGAAGGAATGAAACGGAATTGGATATTTTTTAATTTTATTTTATTTTGTTACTTTCTCATTTATTTTAGTTTTCTTATTGGGTAGCTGGAAGAAAGGGTGGAAGAGGAGATAGAAATAAAGGGAGGAAATTCTGTTCAAGCATTATTGATGTTCCGAGACTTGGTTCCTCTCCTGCCCCCAAAAATCTTGTTCATAGCCTGCTATCCCGACAGTTTTCCGAAATATTCAGGTGCCATTTTGTAGAATCTTCAAGTTAGACCCGCGGTCCGAAACGAATCATCTATCTCTTGTTGAACTGTAGTAAAGAATTCAGGCGCAACAGAGTCGTGATGGATGCCATTTGAAAGAATTGGCAGCTTCATAAATGGTAATATCTCTGAACAAGTTCTTTAGAGCTGCTAAACACAAATTTTCGCAGAGTGCCGCCTATGTGTGCGACTCAATGAGGGCAAAGAGAACACAGTCGACGTACCTTGGCATCTTCAATAAGGAAGTACCTTAGAGCATCCATTCCACAGCCGAAAGCTACAGGTTTATGGCAGAAGAATTTTTAGCTCTTCGGGTCTCACTTGCTGCATTTTTCATATCACAATGCATAAAAATTTCTCGAATTCTCGCTACTGTCATAAATAGAAAGTGAAGGAGATGGGTAATTTATGCACTAATTCTGAGTTGGAGGCAGCTACAATAGGGTACATAATGTCCACAGAAGCTGCTAGTGAGAAAAATTTGATAACGACCACTCGGAACATTTTGGAAAGTCGGGTAACGCAAGCAACATTACAGACATATCGCGTCATACTCAAGCAAATACAGGACGGAAAATGGATCCTTAGAGGATGCACTAAAGATTTCTTACAGTATAGCTTAGCAATAAACGCCATTTCAATTGTGGTCTATCGCTAATGAATTTGTGTGGCTTGTGTTTTGAACTGAGCATCCGGTCCAGGTATGTTGAATTTATCTATACAGCGTAATATGAACTACTTTCTAACTGCTATCAGGTTTTACTTACTTCCATTCCAACTTGAGGACATAAATCTTTTCCATGGCTCAAAATCTAGTTTTATGAAGAAGAATTCTAAGCTTACTACTTTCGTTCATTTAAAATGCTTACTGGCGGATTACTATAGACAGAATACTTTCATTTAAAATTTAATGACGGATTACCTTAGACAGAATACTAATAGCAGATTAAACATGGTCGGAAGCCCAGGGTACCGACCCCCTAAAGAAAACTAATGAGAAAAAACCCCCGCCATGACATTGCAACTGTCTTTATACCAGCCGGTAGCAAAGAACGCTCGTCTCTGCTTTTGCGGAGATGGTTTGTCATCATGAACGGAAGTTCATGACAACTTGTAAGTGTACACAAACCAAATACGAACAACCACGTGGTTCGAAGGTATGTACACACTGTTCAATTTTGCTATTTCTCTCTCTGCACGAAGTGTGGAACTTCTGGGTATCACTCTCTAAAGTTGAGTCCGATTTACGTTTTACTGTTTAGAGCGAATCACCAATCGTCTTCATACTGTAAGGATGTGCTGGAACTTCGAGGATTTTTGAGCCATTGTTTGCCATATTTTGATTCGAAAAGCAAACGAATTATACTAGGCTAATAAAGTTACTGGCTCAAGAAATGACCCACGTATTTCACCGTGATGCTCATTTCACATATGTTAGGCGTACCATAATATCTACTTCCTCAGTGTCCCGTAAAAATGCGGTTACACCATTTTAGAACATGTTTTGTCGCTCTGGGGCCTTCTCATGTCCTTTCCGAATATGAAGTCGAGAATCCGCGGAAACCTGGCAATTCCAGCTCCAGGGAACACGCACGCCGATTCTGCGGAGCGATGATTGGATGAGCGCGCACGGAGGGGCGGGCATGGATGGGGAAGGCGGTACCGTCTGCGGGTCATTATGCATCTTTATTATTCCAAAGCGATTTTCTCGCTTCCGAAGCGACACTTTGCGCCGCAACTGGGCATTGGCTTGATAGGGGGCCCTTCTACATATGTTGTCAAAAGCTCGAGACTCTCAACTTAGGGTGAACGGTGCCTTTAGACTTGTGAAAGCATTGATTAACTTGCGAGAAAATTCTGTTGTACAAGTCTTTGGATTTTTTGGATTTATCAGCAGCTAAACAATAGTAGTGCGGTATGCTTTGAGTTCTTACCGTTATCCAAGTAACAAAGAATAACCTGCGATCACCCTTACTAGCACTGTAAATCTAAGTCAAAGCCAGCTCTACAAATTGGTGCTTAAAAGTCTGCACATGACTTTCTAGAAAACGAATATCAACGAACAAACATTGTGCATATTTTGGAAAATTCCGTATATCATCTGTGTACACTAAATGCGGAGGTGGTCCTTGATGAGTGCTAAATAGGCAGTCATGAGTCACTATTTCACTCACAAATTAAAGCAGCCTGCCATGCCATATGACTGAACTCAAATACTATGTAATTCATAAAACCGACTAATTTTAGTTTGTAGCACGTTGACGACCACGCGCTTTTTGATCGTCTGTCTTCTGAGCAAACTTTCCAAAATTTTTCGTATTCAATCACGTAGATCATTATTTACAGTATAACTACAAAGCTTTAAAAGGCCATCGAAAAAGAAGAAAGCCATTTCTAGCGCATAAGGAAACTCTGGAATCATATCCACGAAAGTCCGTAATGGAGAAAAATGTACTCACCCAGATGAGTATTCGTTTACGGTAAAAATTGCTTCATGCGCTATCGCTTACGTTAGCTGAAAAATTATATGCCACTGCAACCGCAAGGCAAAGCGGTGGAATTGAAGCAACTTATGCCTATCCAGCAAGGGAAAGTGCCTAAGTCAGTTTGACTTTTCGGCAGACGATATGATGGTGAGGCAAGCTTGGTGACGTCCGTCTTAGCAAGCATGTTCGCAAATCCATTCCTTGAGGCTAGCATATTGTTGCATTGTTACAATCCTTTTGTTCATATGCATAATGATTCTTTCTCATTGCAGTTATGCTGATACTTATCTTCCATTTTGTTCTCCGTCACAAGAAAGGCCAAAAAGAAAGGACGTTCCTGTTAACTACAACACTAACTAGTGCAAAACACAGTTCACTAACTTAACTAGTGAACTGTGTATTGCAGGACATGTCTAAACATGGTGGTTTGACCTACCCATTTATTGGGTCTATTCCGCATTTGTAAACTGCCTTGAGATTGTTGATGCTACCCAACATTCTTGTTTTCAATTCATGAACCTCTGCCTACAGCAAACATTGTCATTTGGAGTTATTTGTCCCAAAGTTTGGGAACGGATTCGGAAATTGAGACAGCCTAATTTGGCTTCGTTGATTCGGCTCCTTACTTGGAATTTTTACTTTTCAGCATCAGCACCATCAACGAGTGCTACACCAACTCACAGCTCTTCGAACGTGCTTTCTGTTATATGTCGTTCGAATCAATGTCGAAAGGCTTGTATGTCAATCTTTTGCTATTCTTTTTCATTTCTCTGCAATTTTGTGGTTTAGTACGCAAAGCTCACAATTTTGAATCTTAAAAATGAGGGAGAGTGTTGTGCATAGAAATCACCGGAGTCAAGCATGTGGTGTGGCATGTCATTCCTGGAAGGTCGTATCGAGGTGTCAGAGAGGGAATGGGTTGGTTGTAATTGAGGTGACACTGATGTTAGCGATAACACGTTACTCGTTGAAAATGTCGATCAAGCCCACTAAGCATCCATGAAAGATTAAATCCATATGTTGGTAACAAAGACGTACCGAGGGAGGGGGACACCTCCCCCCCCCCCCCTCCCCTGAGCGGAAATCCTGGGTACGCCACTGTTTGGTATACATAGTGATGAAGCTCTAAAAGAGCATACTAAGTAAAATTTCGTAATGAGCATGTCAAGTAACCCCTATGGACTAAGTTGAAGCGAATTCCGCGGCTTTCAATACTGGCTTTCAATACTGCTATCTAAGTAAAATTGTCATTTTCAAACTGATTAACTTCGTTCAAAAATGAGTTATTCATTCTTGCACTCAGTACAGAGCCATGCTTCTTCTTTGCACACATTCACTTCAAATAATTGCCAAAGCTTTGGTACTAGGAGCCAGCAATTATCTCGTACCCATTTTTAGCGTTCAGTGATAGCAACTTTACGCAAAGTAAAGATGACGAACCATGCTTACATCACTTCTGCGTGAACTAGGAGATGTAGGCGATATTTAAAAGACTGGTGTGTGAGTTTTGTGTTGGCGGGCGCGGAGTCACATGGGCCCCTAGTAACCCCCCCCCCCGGATGTAGTGACGTATAACTCGAAGTTGCTGTGATATGTGCTGACTATCGTGGAGAGAGGCAGGCAAAGCGGCTATCCTTTACCATTGCCGGCGGATGCAATCAGTGCGGAGCGCCAGGGCAGTCGCACCTTATCGCTATATATCGCGACATATCGCGACATTGTTCACATATTTCAGCTTTTAACGTCTTTTGAAGCATTCGGCGTCATTCGGCTGACGCCCGTTTGTGAGTTTTGATGTGTGGGGTGAGATAAGTTTGATTCGAAACGGCCTCCTTTCATTCGAAGGAATGATGACTGCAAGCGCTATCATCAGCAATTCGCACAGCGTTTTACCGCGATTTTGGACCGCAAATACACCATCAATAATACAATTTCATAAAAAGGTAAGGTGTAGAGCTTTTTTCCTCTTAGATTCTTTACTCAAAAATCAGTGGCATGACATTTTGGCTAAACAAGGAGTACTGTATTCTAGGCGAGCCTGTGTTCTTGCCAAGCAAACTGAGTTCAAACTATAACACAAAATTTCGGAAAAAAATAAACAAAGTAAGGAAAGGAACAAGGCACTTCATCTAGATTATGGTTCCGGGTCAATAAAGGCTGCGTTCATACTGATTCCCATGTTCTGGAACTGTTCCCGCACAGTTCTCGCACTGTGCTCGAACTGTGTCGGCACAGTGCGGGACCTGTGCGGGAACAGTTCCAGAACATGGGAATCAGTATGAACGCAGCCAAACGTTGCAAGAGTTCTTATGCCACATTTTCTGGTCGCGCCCTGTTATGCCGCAGTAGTTTTTTTGTTAATAACTTCACAACCTTTCTCCTAATGCAGCTGCGAACTGTTATTTCCACTTCGAAGTTTCTACCTAACTTGAGCAGTAGAAGAATCATAAAATTTCTATGAAAACATAAGAAGTAGGAAACATCTTCATACTTGTTGAGGGGAGTCACAATAATTGATTCGAGGTGCGTGGTATGGGGTTCTACCCCGAGGTAAAATTATGGAATTTTTGTGCCAGTTTTTTGTAAAATGCGCGGGTGTTCTTATTTTGGGTTTCATGATGAATTTGGATTTTTCAGAAAAAGCACCTTGGAATTATGTAAACCTTTTGATTTTATTTCGAAAGACTGTACTTTTTTTGCACTCTGCATACAATTTTTGAATTTATTATGATTGTGATATGATTGTGGCATCAAAGTTATAGTTTACTTCAGTGAACGTAAAACTATAAGCAAGACAAGATTGATGGCAAGCGGTGCCAACGTGTATTCCAAGCTAATTCGTGGGTACTCTGACGGGAAATGTGATGGGAAATGGATGGATACTCGGAGGTTCGGTTCCCAATATTATAAAACCTCTCTTCTGGTGAGAGAGTTTAGGTGGGCCCTGAAAATCTCAGCTTCGGTTGTTGAAAACAAGATCATAAAGATATTCTCACTCCTTTTGACGATGATGCCATATGAAGGTATCCCAAAAATAGAAGAGAAAACAACAACAACTTCATGCCATTCATCTAAATAAATTGTCATTGAAGTCACAAAGTATTTTGCGTCTTATTTTCGCGCTGAGATTCTGTTGAAGCGTCACGGATCGAACCGAGCTCTATCCGTGCCTAAACTATATGCAACTACGGCACCACTGCAATTTTTCTGCGGACTTCTCTTCCCAAGAGTGTAAAGCAGCGCTTATTGCCTCTAGTAAATTTTAGCGAGGACACATTTTGATAGTACTTCTTATATGGGTTATGAAGCGCTAAAAATTACCTGCAGACTTCTTTCCAAAGGGATTAGAAGGGCTAGTGAAATCTGAAAAATCCCTTCAAAATTCAGTCACCATAACCCTAAAATATGAAGCTCTTCTGCTGAGCAGATGTGATTTTTGTAATCAGCAGGTCGGATAACTCTATGAGCAAGTTCTCCGAGATGTTCGGATCATTCCATTTTTTCTCTTTTGACGCTGGTCGCCGATGGATTTTGGTCAAAATGTTGATGATCTTGGATTGTAAGGAAACTTCGCTTGTAGAGGTTTTCGAACACGCTTTTACGAAAATCGTGGTCTCTGATTGGCCACTTCGATTTCTTATTATTCCTGTGAGAGGAATGAGCAAAAAGGCGGTAATGTATCCACATTATCCTGTAATAAACTTTGTTCTTTTCCGTTATTTGCCACTTAAAGAAGATATTGCTTGTTTTCTCCTCCTATATCTGATCCCCAGCAACCTCCTACCGCCATCAACAGGTTTTGATAAATGTTTGTGTTGCCAACCTACCAACTTAGCTTCAACCTGTTTTCTATTCAAATATGATCTCCTAATTTCCTAACTTAACAACTTTGAATGAACATCAACACACAGGAACATTAATCTTTTTTGAACATATTAAAGTAATCATCATCAAAGCGGCGAACAAGCACCATCAAGTTACATCAAGTCAGCATTTTAATTTTTTTCTATACTGATAGTGAGATCCGGCCGAACCACTGCTGTGAGACCAAGATGTTCTGATAAATGTTTTAGAGCTTTGCTTCTATAAAAAAAGGAGCATTGAGCCATTCCAAATGGTACCTCACTGGAAATGATTTTAGTAAACCATGTCAAATTCAACTAAAGCCTGTTATTTGGTGGTCCGTGCCTCAACGTGGCTTGAGGTGGCCTAGTTATCGAATGCACAACTAAGTGTTTAACTCTGGTCGGGCCCTCTAAGCTGGAAGAGCTCGACATTTCCGGTTCCGGTCTGATGCTTAGCTAAGGCTGCGTTCATACTGATCCCGAAGTCCGGGAACAGTTCCAGCACAGCGCTTGAAATGAGCGCTGCGCTGAAAGTGTTCCCGGATTTCGAAATCAGTCTGAACGCAGCCTAAGAGCGGACCGGGTCAGATCTTCCACCGTCTAGTCAACACCTGAGATTAGCAAATCAGGATTAGCCACGGCAAGCCTACTTTTGCAGAGAAAATTTTTTTACTTGATCAGATAAAAGAAGAAAAGAAAACTTTGCACATTGAATCCCGCCGGGTGGTAGCAAGAATGATGTCAGCGTCCTCAGGGCGCCCTTTGGATGGACAGAAACGACACGTCTGCTCGGCGATAATCCGTAGTGACTGTTACCTTTGCAGCGTAGAGAAGAGCCTGGAGACCGGCGTTTGTGCCTTTCCCCCCGTGCCGATCCAAGAACAATAACTTCAAACTTGCGAAAAGTTGAAATCAGAACGATGCCCTTACAAACGCCCGTCTTATCCTATTCTTCATGATTTGTTATTAACGCGAGTAGCCCATGACACACACACAACACATACACACACATTTACCACTATATAGTGCAAAGCAAACTCTAAAAAATGGGCCCGTAGCAATCTCTATTAGCAATTATCATCATACTTCGATAGTGGCAAAGATTATTAAAGACTTCCTGGCGAGCAGCAAAACTTTTTTGCCACTAGCAGATCTCGGAACACGGTCTTTCGAAGCAGATCTCGGAAACGGTCTTTCGAGTTGAAACCCAATCACTTAGCCGCTAGATCAAACTTGCTCAAGCACTTCCAAGGATAATCATGCTAGGAAGTGATCTGGTAGATTGCTGATAGCTCGTTGGGTGCAGCTCACTTCATCAGATCAGATCTACGTTTGGCTTAGGCTCGCCTTAGCCGAACTGCGCTTAGCGGATTCGCACCAACTCCATTCACTGCAATATTGAAGAAAACTTTGTGAAGCCCTGAAATAGTTTTTGGGAAGATTTATATCTTCGTACAAAGAAATCCTGCAGATATCTCACTCACTCACGCAAATACATCAGCATTTATATGCGGCGATGCTGAGTTCCACATAACACTCCAAGACCTCATTAACAAAAGCCTTGAAAATGGTCAAAGCATTTGCCTGCGAAATAATTTTGATTGGGCAGAAGAGCTTAGTAACCATATCGAAAAGCATGATAAACGTTTATTCTCTAAATTGTTTGTTCACACCCATCCGTAATAAGCTTATCAAAGCAAGTATCGCATGCATGGATACGGAAGGGAGAAGGTTGATTGCAGCGTTTAGGCTATCAATTCCCTCCGTTTGTTATCATGTAGTCTAATAGGCCCCAGAAAGAAGCACCTGCGTTAGTCCGGCCTTCCAGTATGGGTTCTGAATAGATAGTATGGACACGAAAGTGCTATCAAGCCACGCCCACCAAAGTAGCGAAAGTCGGCTCTGCTGCCTTCATGGTAGGGCTCCCAAAAATCGGGTTTTGTAGAGTTTTATTTTATAGCCTACCTCATGAGACAGCACCTCATCGTTTTGGTTATAAAATGACAACTGACTCTACTCGATTTTTAGCCAAGTATGCGTTTGTTTGTATGTGCAGCGTACAGAGATATACACTGAGAACAAACTGACCTATGCACCGCGGTGTAAGTGAGTAGTCAGCGGCCGCACAAAAGTAGACGGACGAAAGTGAGCATTGCTTAGTGGAATGATCATTATATATGCGCACGCTATCGATCACATAACGACGGCAATGGCAAGAGTTCGCTCTTGATAAACCCTCATTGTTAAGCTCAACTTTTGAAGGTGATAGCACTTTCGCCTTTTTAGCTGACGGCCTCTCAATTCTTGATCATGATTCTCAGTTTTCAACCGAGCATTGATGCAATGCTATGGGCGAAAATTAAGAAGCATTTAAGGAAAGCGAGCGAATGTGTTAACACCATCAGAAAATCTGAAAGAGAAGCACATTATTGCCGAATTTTCATGTGGCAATTCTAGTATGTTAGGCAGAGATTACAGCACGAATTCACAGTGAAAGCGGCATGGATTTGCTTAGACATTTGAGCATGATAGCAAAGTAAGGTTCATCACTAGCTCGAACGCCAAGAATGTTGATATGTGAGACCAGCATGCATATTTCTAAAGATTATTCCACCATGCGTGTGTGTGTTGTGCTTGTAAAACAAAAATAGGCCAGCCTACCTCATGGCATATCGCGACGAGCGCACTCCACTTTAAGGCATTGGGCATACCTTACGCGATTTCGATCGCTGCGCGATTACTCCACCGGACATATGTTCCTGACCTCACGCGCTCAAATATTTAAGACTGTGGGTCCCGCCGCATCCGTGCCAGTTTGCAGGAGCGACATATCGCATGCCATCGCGAGCACTTTGACGGGCAATACCTCTAGTGCGATATCGCCACACATCGCCGAAACTGAAAGGAATCGCATCGCAGAGTCTGCACCAGCGACGAGCGATTTGTAGCGCTTTCTTTTCTCTGGAGATGTTCGCAGGTCCTTTTAACAATATCAGCCGATGCACCATGCGAATATCGCATGACCTGCGCTTCCTCTGCACACTTGTTTCCATTTACCACTCTGTATTGCTTATTCCTTTTTCACTTATTCACTTCTTTCTCTTATTTTTCCCACTTACACACTTTAACCCTTCATTTACGGAAGCACTAAATTGTGTTGGCAATATTCGCTTTCTTCAAAATCTCCTGAATAACTGAAGGTTTACTGTGTACTTGTCTGTTGCTTTACTGTTACCACTTTACTTTACGATTGCTGCTACCGTTGGTTTGCATCTCTGGCTGCAGTACGACTGGCTAATGTGTCCGCTGCAACAACTTGCAGCCAGCATACAATAGCATGTTGGCGGCAATATGATATCTGCCATCCTCGGGCAACATGTTGTTGCATGTTGTTGCATAACCATACGTGCCACAGTCAGAGATGCAAAAAAGGCTAGCAGCAGTAGAAGAATAGGCGATGCTGTGGTGGACGCGTCTACATGCCTAATTAGCGTCGTGAGATTAGTGTGTGAAAAGAGAGTGAGAGATGCTAGACGAATCCAAGAACTCGATAATGTTTGTGTTCATTCGGGCGTTGCGTGTGAGCTACGAGTCGATGAAAGGTATGCCCAGAATGAGAAACATGGGATTAGTCCCGAAGCCATTGGACGCCGAAGCATTTGATGCCCCAGCTTTAAGAATTGTTACGATCAAGTCGCCCAAGGTATGCCCGAGGCCTGACAGAGTCTCTAGAATGCGCCGGTTGCCGCTTTCGCAGTCGAAGCGCACCGGTCAGATCGTTTTCATGGATCACATAGTGGACATACCAATGGTATATTTGCAACTTTCATAACGGTTTGCTTCGCTTCAGCTTTCCTTTCGACGCTACTGCTGTACGGTGAATGATAAGATATGCTTGAGAAGCTGACCTCTTTGTTGTCTTGTGGCTCGTCTACTATGCTCAATAGGCGTTGATGCGAAACGATGATCTCTCCATTCTTTTTAATTTGCGACCTGTTCTACCAGTTATACGAATCTGGGACCTTCTTGCAAATCAAAGTTTTGTTGGATTACTCAAAGTCAAGTAATTTTACTACTTTGAAGTGAACGATTCTAAGCAAAATAAGATTTTGACACCTACTTCTCGTTCTGAAGTTGTTCTAGAACGAGTAAATTATGGAAGCATCAAGACAGATATGTCGAAAGGACTCCTGCAATCGTTCACCTGGTATAGAATAGAAGAACCTAAAGCAAAAAAAGTCATCAATTCGTTTTACAACGATATCGCCCCAGCAGCATAGGGAACAGCTTCAAACAAAGAAAGTACAAAAAACGTTTCGAATTGATAAAGTTCATCCAACATAGACTAGACGTAGACTAGGCTTAAGACGGAAGTGTTGCAATCACATCGCTCCAGCATACCAATATCGCCAAAATAAAGGCTAGATACTAGCTAAAGGAGCAGCACGAATTAAACAACAGTAAACTTCCTTCAACAATCTATTACTCCACGCGCCCCACAAGCGGAATCTGACCCTGTGCGCTTCGGCTGCAAAAGCGACAACATGCGCGAAAGCAGCTACCAGCTGCGATAGTGGCAATCGGCGCGGTCTGGAGGATCGCTAAGGGTTGGGCCAGGCTGCCCGGCGTACGAGGCGTACGCATACGCAGTGTACGCCCAATATTTTCATGCACATGCGTACGCTGCGTATGCCGCGCAGTCTGGCCTAAGTGTTGCAGTGCAAAATTGTTCTGCCTTCTCGCAGTGGATCAGAAAGTAAAAACTTTGCAGCCGATTGATTCGTACACTCTTCTTTTCTTAAAGTATTCAGAGCTACACCCAACAACAAATCAACATATGAGAGCAATTCGTATGTACCCTTTGATTCAACGGATTGGTGACTGGAAGCAAACGCTCGAACCGCGACGGATGCTGATCATTCTCTAGCCTTGGTTAGGCCTCGAAGCCCTGCCTTCCCACCTTCAATCCCGATCAGGGCCCGACGCAGATCGTATGGAAGCAAACTGGACTTCGTTTTTGAGGCGAAAAAACAGAGGAGATATCGTTTTTAAGACCAAAAATTGCGACGTTTTTTAAATCGACTTTTCACGGTTTTTCTACGTTTAGGGGTCAAAGGAAACTTCGTATTATTTCGCGAAAAACAATTTCATTTTCAAGAAGCCTAGAAACGAACTTATGCCGGGCCCTGATCCCGTTGCAAAGGGTATGTTGTTGTGAACAGGGTGCCCCGGCACGCAATGGTGAAGTCGTCAGGCATGCGTTTAGCGCTTGCCTTCACTGTGCCGAAATTCATGACTAAGCAAAGGTCCATTTTCAAAGCAGTCCATTTTCGATACTTTCGAACTGATGACTGCAAGATGATGCGCGGTGACATAACGAGGTGCAATCTTGCTACCGGCGACGAATCAAAGTGCGATCATGCGCTTTACAGCCGAATGAGGAACGGCAAAAGCCAATCGTTTTATTCCATTTCCTAAATCATGATGAAAGCTGAAGTGGTAGTGAGTTGGTCAAAACCGATGTGATGATTCAATCATTATTATTAGGTTGTAAAGAAAGTTCTGGGCACTTGCGCAAATTTTAATCGCTGTAACTTCAAGCAGACTAAATCTTCTCTAGAGCTACAAAATTCACTGCAAAGACATTTTGTCTACAACATATATTTGTCTTGCTGGCTTTTCAGCGCCTCACTGCGGACCACCAGCATGCCCATAAGAGAGTAAGGTCGACGCAAAAAAGTGGCCTATCTGTGCAGCATTATCTCAGGCCTGATGAGAGCTGGAGAGCTCAGATGCTGCGGCTATGGAAGTCCGCTGGGGCTATTATGGAAACTATTGTCATCAGCACACTGAAAATCCAATCAAACAAAAACCTGAAAAATTGAGCGAAAACCTACTGTCGACCGTATACCTGCCGTACCCCGATAGGTTATGGCACCGTACACTAGATAATGCGTCTCGCCGAACTGAATCGAACGGTGTCTTTGGATTCAGAATACGTCTATTCTCAAGCGAGATATGGCGATGCGACGCGTATTCCGGTGCACACTAGTGGAGTGCGGCGCACTGTGTGGCGACTTTTTTGACAAATTATGAGCGGTATTGTAGGCATGACAAAAACTGCGTGTTTTCAAGGAAAACCCGCTCGAGATACTGTGCAGGTTCGGTCAAATGGCTAGAGCTAGTGTGACGCACGCGGCAGTACGGCTCGAGAACGGGAGGTGCCGATGTTTTTGTTATATCGCCGGGGCAATCTTTGATAGCAGCCACTATCAAAAAATCGATGGTGGGCGCTGTCTTTGCTGCGCAAACGAGGACATAAACCGGATACGATAATTTAGCATCGACATCTATCAAAAAATCATGATTTTTAAAAGATAAAGAGAGAGTTTGATTTTTATTTCAAGCATTCTTCGAAATATATGAAGATTTGATCGACATAGCCCAAAGAAATAGTAGAAAAAACTTGACATCTTATTTTTGCTGCGATCAGCTGTTCATTGATCATTCCCATTCGTATGCCATCCTATACTATTTGTGCAATTTCGGGCACTGTCGTCCGCAGAATCAGCCAGCTGATGTTTTCAGTAAGGTACTCACAAGCAACTTACGGAATTTGTGTCTGCGTCTCTTTGCAGACACGCTATGTCCGTAGGCCAGGCCGACGGAGACGGCTTAGCTTAGGCAGGCAGCGCAGCTCGCTGCGCCAAGTGACCGGTCCCTTGGCTTTCAGCTCATTGTCCATTCTTAAAGCACTGGTAGCAAAGGAATCGTAAGATTAGCTTACGGATCTCCTTTGAGGTCAGCGCAGATCATCCGAGCGGGGTTTACTACGGGCCGTTGTCTAAGGCAGCGTCCAAGCAAAATCTAGGCTGCCTCGGTTACTATTTAGCCTAAATGCAGGCGGAGTAGTGGCATCTGCGTTGGTCTGGTCCTCCATCTAGATGCAGATGTAAACCTGAAATCCGCGAAAGTGCTATAAGAGGCAACGGCTCGGCAGAACGACGATTTTGAGATACTCATCGTTTTCGGTTCTCCTGGATGAGCTAAGTCCAAGACGTGCTTTGCAGCTTCAAAAGATATCAGTAACCCGCTTTTCCAGACGTGAAAACGCTATTTGAGGGCGGAGCGCGTATCTGCCCTCTAGAGCGCGATTGCCTCGCGAGTGGAAATACTGTACCCACAGTACCCACGAGCCAATCGCGCTCTAGAGCGCGGATACGCTGTCCGCCTTCAAATACCTCTTTTCACGTCTGGAAAAGCGGATTGATATTTTTTGAAGCCGCACAGCACAGTTTTGACCTAGCTCATCAGGGGAACCAAGAATGGCGAATATCCCAAAGTTGTCATCTGCCGAGCCGCTGCCTTTGAGCCTCGCCCATCCTGTTATCCTCTGCCCATCCGAAGACTGAAAGTCGCCCACTCCTTCAGGAGTGCTCCCAAAAGTCGGGTCTGGGGGTTTGGCACAGCTTGCACTTCACGACTATAATCAAGGCCATGGAAAGACCCTAGAACGACAAAAACACGGAAGCCTAAATTTTGTGTGGGTGTTGCCTCTAAGTGTTTTAGGTCCCAACAGCAACCAGACTTCCACTATATGCTAAAGCAACTGTCCAGGGTGGGGCTGCTACCAGTATAATCGTTGTTAAAGTTTGAGCTTTAGTAATTGGAGGTTAACAGCGCACTTCCGTCGTATGCCACAGAAAGCAGCTAAAAATCTGCTACCGCTGTCTAGCTGTGACCCAAGTACGTAGAGAGAATAGCAATTACGGATAAATACATAGGCTTGAGTTTTGCAAATCCTCAGTGATGGGGACTCTAAGGCTGCGTTTATACTGATCCTGAAGTTCGAGAAACAGTTCCAGCACAGCGCTCGAACTAAGCGCTGTGCTTGAACTGTTCCCGGACTTGCGGATCATTACGAACGCACCCTTATAGATTCCGCATCGTATGATGGTCCTGCAGCAAACTTACAAAATCGTTCTGAGGCTAAAACTCGGAAACGCTTCGCACTCATGTGAACAAGTTGTTACTAGCGCTCTACTCAATTTTGGAGAATTTTCTCTCTATGACTGCAGTAAAAACTTCGACTCCCTCAGAATGCGTAGATTTTTATCCCCTACTCGCAAGATGGATGATGGAAAGCCTGAGCTGCAATTTGTAGAGCAGCTCTATGCTTCACTAATCATTATCTTTATTTGACGTATCACTGCTACAAAAGACTCCGTCAAATTTCAAGGATTATAGGAGTGCCTTAAGTAGTATACTTTCTTGGATGGTCACCGCTCTCCTGGAAGTGCAAAACTGTATTAAAACGTATTTCATGGTAATCATCCACTCCACTATTTACCACTGCAGTCTCAACTATTTCCAGAAACATGGTAATGTTTCATTTCTAGTATGCGGCATGGAAGAATGGCAATTTCAATCGGTTCGCCTCGTCCCCGACGTACTACAAGTAATGTTTTCGTTGCAGATGACTTTTCTGACTATAATACAGTTTTTTGTGGGCGTTGCATTATCGCTGCCAATTATGGTAATTGTCTGTAAACATCAAAAACAAAAGCAAATCTACAAACCGGGACATATTCCTGAATTCGAGGTATGTCTTCAATCCGTGGACCAAAACGAACTAGGAAATTTCCAGAACCCAGAGAACGAAGAAACAGATACCTATTATGGTTTAAGTAGCTCAAGATTGTTCCCAGATCGTGAAAAAGGTCGTGTGAATAAAGCAGCAATGGAAGACAAGAAGTCTGAAGGAGGTGCGGAGCCCTGACTACTGCTTGTTGTGTCTTTTTATCAATGTAATGATAACTGATTTAGGGATCGAAGGCGTGAGCGATACACAGCCCACAAAGGACTTAAATAAAGCTTGAAGTTAAATGTTGGTTTCACAGGTGTAAAGTCACTTATCGCATTGCTTCACAAAAAGAAACACACACATTTATCTAAAGGATGCAAAATTAGAAGCTATTGCAGCATTTTCTACAATGAATCAAAGGGGCGCTCAAGCGCATCTATACACCATGAGGTTTTAGACCAGGAGGGAAACTAATAACTGAATCGGGTGACCTCAGATCTACCGAAGAGATTCAGAGACAAAATTGTAACTATATCACAACTTGGCGTTGCAAGCCAAAACGGCTATGAAAGGAACAGTTCCTCGTGGCTATTTAGACTGAGGTGTGGCTGTGTGTTCAGTCACATAACTCGTCTTATTTACTAAATTTAGACGCGTAACCTCACCCTCTTACGCATTGCATTTATTATTGTGATCTATGTGTTTGTAACCTCACAAGGGAATGAGAAGCCGAAGTGGCCAAACCAAACAGGCTGTATACCATTCGATGCAGTATAAAACGCTGACTTTGAGTCTGTCTTCCTTATCTGCTTATCGCTTCTATGGACGAAGCTACAAGCAGTTTTATTGTGGAAAAATAATCGTACATAGAAACTGTGAAATTGATCACATTGTTGCAATTTCAGCTCAGCTTTAGGCTTTGAGAGTTTCAAGTAAGTTAGCTGCATGTTTTGGCTCAGCTTGAAGCCGAACGTGGCTTTGCACAGCCAAATTTTCACTTTCACGCATAATTTCCGAGCAAAATATTGGTTTTTTATGGTTTATAGCGTCCAGAAAAGCGATAAGCAGATAAAAGATAGATTTAAAGTCAGCGCTTTATGCTGCATCTAAAGGTATGCAGCTTGTCTGGATTGGTCACTTCGATATCTGACCATTCCCTTGTCAGATACTTCTCACTGTGGATTATGAACAGTGAAGATTCTTGTTATCCTGCTTGAAAGGCATACTCTTACCTGAATCCTGATATGATGCATTTTCTCCTAAGTTGCCAAGTCGGACAAATTGACTACAATTCTCATATTGATAAGTTTATTTATTTTAAAGGGAAGAGAAACGGGAGCTCCTGGTTGCCAAGTCTTTCATTTCCCTGCTTTCCCTGACCTGCTGACCAGTCCATGGAGAATTTAGCAAATCTGTTGCGAACAGTAGGCAAGTTGGAACATTTTGTAAAATTCAAATATGAGTACTCTCTGTCAAGCCGATGCATTACTCATTCTCTGGTTTGTCTGATCACAAATCAGTACTCTGCGTTGACACTCGCTCGTAGGCCTTGACACTCGCTCGTAGGCCTTGACACTCGCTCGTAGGCCTTGACACTCGCTCGTAGGCCTTGACACTCGCTCGTAGGCCTTGACACTCGCTCGTAGGCCTTGACACTCGCTCTTAGGCCTTGACACTCACTCGTAAGCCTTGACACTCACTCGTAAGCCTTGACACTCGCTCGTAGGCCTTGACACTCGCTCGTAGGCCTTGACACTCGCTCTTAGGCCTTGACACTCACTCGTAAGCCTTGACACTCACTCGTAAGCCTTGACACTCGCTCGTAGGCCTTGACACTCATTCGTAGGCCTTGACACTCGCTCGTAGGCCTTGACACTCGCTCGTAGGCCTTGACACTCGCTCGTAGGCCTTGACACTCACTCGTAAGCCTTGACACTCGCTCGTAAGCCTTGACACTCGCTCGTAGGCCTTGACACTCGCTCGTAGGCCTTGACACTCACTCGTAAGCCTTGACACTCGCTCGTAGGCCTTGACACTCGCTCGTAGGCCTTGACACTCACTCGTAAGCCTTGACACTCACTCGAAGCCTTGACACTCGCTCGTAGGCCTTGACACTCATTCGTAGGCCTTGACACTCGCTCGTAGGCCTTGACACTCGCTCGTAGGCCTTGAAACTCGCTCGTAGGCCTTGACACTCACTCGTAAGCCTTGACACTCGCTCGTAAGCCTTGACACTCGCTCGTAGGCCTTGACACTCGCTCGTAGGCCTTGACACTCACTCGTAAGCCTTGACACTCGCTCGTAGGCCTTGACACTCGCTCGTAGGCCTTGACACTCGCTCGTAGGCCTTGACACTCGCTCGTAGGCCTTGACACTCGCTCGTAGGCCTTGACACTCACTCGTAGGCCTTGACACTCGCTCGTAGGCCCTTGACACTCACTCGTAAGCCTTGACCACTCGCTCGTAGGCCTTGACACTCATTCGTAGGCCTTGACACTCGCTCGTAGGCCTTGACACTCGCTCGTAGGCCTTGAAACTCGCTCGTAGGCCTTGACACTCACTCGTAAGCCTTGACACTCGCTCGTAAGCCTTGACACTCGCTCGTAGGCCTTGACACTCGCTCGTAGGCCTTGACACTCACTCGTAAGCCTTGACACTCGCTCGTAGGGCCTTGACACTCGCTCGTAGGCCTTGACACTCGCTCGTAGGCCTTGACACTCGCTCGTAGGCCTTGACACTCGCTCGTAGGCCTTGACACTCACTCGTAGGCCTTGACACTCGCTCGTAGGCCTTGACACTCACTCGTAAGCCTTGACACCTCGCTTGTAGGCCTTGACACTCATTCGTAGGCCTTGACACTCATTCGTAGGCCTTGACACTCGCTCGTAGGCCTTGACACTCACTCGTAGGCTTTGACACTCACTCGTAGGCCTTGACACTCGCTCGTAGGCCTTGACACTCACTCGTGGGCCTTGACCACTCGCTCGTAGGCCTTGACACTCACTCGTAGGCCTTGACACTCATTCGTAGGCCTTGACACTCGCTCGTAGGCCTTGACACTCGCTCGTAGGCCTTGACACTCGCTCGTAGGCCTTGACACTCGCTCGTAGGCCTTGACACTCACCCGTAGGCCTTGACACTCGCTCGTAGGCCTTGACACTCACTCGTAGGCCTTGACACTCACTCGTAAGCCTTGACACTCGCTCGTAGGCCTTGACACTCACTCGTAGGCCTTGACACTCGCTCGTAGGCCTTGACACTCGCTCGTAGGCCTTGACACTCGCTCGTAGGCCTTGACACTCACTCGTAGGCCTTGACACTCGCTCGTAGGCCTTGACACTCACTCGTAAGCCTTGACACTCGCTTGTAGGCCTTGACACTCATTCGTAGGCCTTGACACTCATTCGTAGGCCTTGACACTCGCTCGTAGGCCTTGACACTCACTCGTAGGCTTTGACACTCACTCGTAGGCCTTGACACTCGCTCGTAGGCCTTGACACTCACTCGTGGGCCTTGACACTCGCTCGTAGGCCTTGACACTCACTCGTAGGCCTTGACACTCATTCGTAGGCCTTGACACTCGCTCGTAGGCCTTGACACTCGCTCGTAGGCCTTGACACTCGCTCGTAGGCCTTGACACTCGCTCGTAGGCCTTGACATTCACCCGTAGGCCTTGACACTCGCTCGTAGGCCTTGACACTCACTCGTAGGCCTTGACACTCACTCGTAAGCCTTGACACTCGCTCGTAGGCCTTGACACTCGCTCTTAGGCCTTGACACTCACTCGTAAGCCTTGACACTCACTCGTAAGCCTTGACACTCGCTCGTAGGCCTTGACACTCATTCGTAGGCCTTGACACTCGCTCGTAGGCCTTGACACTCGCTCGTAGGCCTTGACACTCGCTCGTAGGCCTTGACACTCACTCGTAAGCCTTGACACTCACTCGTAAGCCTTGACACTCGCTCGTAGGCCTTGACACTCGCTCGTAGGCCTTGACACTCACTCGTAAGCCTTGACACTCACTCGTAAGCCTTGACACTCGCTCGTAGGCCTTGACACTCATTCGTAGGCCTTGACACTCGCTCGTAGGCCTTGACACTCGCTCGTAGGCCTTGAAACTCGCTCGTAGGCCTTGACACTCACTCGTAAGCCTTGACACTCGCTCGTAAGCCTTGACACTCGCTCGTAGGCCTTGACACTCGCTCGTAGGCCTTGACACTCACTCGTAAGCCTTGACACTCGCTCGTAGGCCTTGACACTCGCTCGTAGGCCTTGACACTCACTCGTAGGCTTTGACACTCACTCGTAGGCCTTGACACTCGCTCGTAGGCCTTGACACTCACTCGTGGGCCTTGACACTCGCTCGTAGGCCTTGACACTCGCTCGTAGGCCTTGAAACTCGCTCGTAGGCCTTGACACTCACTCGTAAGCCTTGACACTCGCTCGTAAGCCTTGACACTCGCTCGTAGGCCTTGACACTCGCTCGTAGGCCTTGACACTCACTCGTAAGCCTTGACACTCGCTCGTAGGCCTTGACACTCGCTCGTAGGCCTTGACACTCACTCGTAAGCCTTGACACTCGCTCGTAGGCCTTGACACTCGCTCGTAGGCCTTGACACTCACTCGTGGGCCTTGACACTCGCTCGTAGGCCTTGACACTCACTCGTAGGCCTTGATACTCATTCGTAGGCCTTGACACTCGCTCGTAGGCCTTGACACTCACTCGTAAGCCTTGACACTCGCTCGTAAGCCTTGACACTCGCTCGTAGGCCTTGACACTCATTCGTAGGCCTTGACACTCATTCGTAGGCCTTGACACTCGCTCGTAGGCCTTGACACTCGCTCGTAGGCCTTGACACTCGCTCGTAGGCCTTGACACTCGCTCGTAGGCCTTGACACTCGCTCGTAGGCCTTGACACTCACCCGTAGGCCTTGACACTCGCTCGTAGGCCTTGACACTCGCTCGTAGGCTTTGACACTCACTCGTAGGCCTTGACACTCGCTCGTAGGCCTTGACACTCGCTCGTAGGCCTTGACACTCACTCGTAGGCCTTGACACTCACTCGTAGGCCTTGACAATCGCTCGTAGGCCTTGACACTCGCTCGTAGGCCTTGACACTCGCTCGTAGGCCTTGACACTCACTCGTAGGCCTTGACACTCGCTCGTAGGCCTTGACACTCGCTCGTAGGCCTTGACACTCGCTCGTAGGCCTTGACACTCGCTCGTAGGCCTTGACACTCGCTCGTAGGCCTTGACACTCGCTCGTAGGCCTTGACACTCGCTCGTAGGCCTTGACACTCACCCGTAGGCCTTGACACTCGCTCGTAGGCCTTGACACTCACTCGTAGGCCTTGACACTCACTCGTAAGCCTTGACACTCGCTCGTAGGCCTTGACACTCACTCGTAGGCCTTGACACTCGCTCGTAGGCCTTGACACTCGCTCGTAGGCCTTGACACTCGCTCGTAGGCCTTGACACTCACTCGTAGGCCTTGACACTCGCTCGTAGGCCTTGACACTCACTCGTAAGCCTTGACACTCGCTTGTAGGCCTTGACACTCATTCGTAGGCCTTGACACTCATTCGTAGGCCTTGACACTCGCTCGTAGGCCTTGACACTCACTCGTAGGCTTTGACACTCACTCGTAGGCCTTGACACTCGCTCGTAGGCCTTGACACTCACTCGTAAGCCTTGACACTCGCTCGTAGGCCTTGACACTCGCTCGTAGGCCTTGACACTCACTCGTAAGCCTTGACACTCGCTCGTAGGCCTTGACACTCATTCGTAGGCCTTGACACTCGCTCGTAGGCCTTGACACTCGCTCGTAGGCCTTGACACTCGCTCGTAGGCCTTGACACTCACTCGTAAGCCTTGACACTCGCTCGTAGGCCTTGACACTCGCTCGTAGGCCTTGACACTCGCTCGTAGGCCTTGACACTCGCTCGTAGGCCTTGACACTCGCTCGTAGGCTTTGACACTCGCTCGTAGGCCTTGACACTCGCTCGTAGGCCTTGACACTCACTCGTAGGCCTTGACACTCGCTCGTAGGCCTTGACACTCACTCGTAAGCCTTGACACTCGCATGTAGGCCTTGACACTCATTCGTAGGCCTTGACACTCATTCGTAGGCCTTGACACTCGCTCGTAGGCCTTGACACTCGCTCGTAGGCCTTGACACTCGCTCGTAGGCCTTGACACTCACCCGTAGGCCTTGACACTCGCTCGTAGGCCTTGACACTCGCTCGTAGGCTTTGACACTCACTCGTAGGCCTTGACACTCGCTCGTAGGCCTTGACACTCGCTCGTAGGCCTTGACACTCACTCGTAGGCCTTGACACTCACTCGTAGGCCTTGACAATCGCTCGTAGGCCTTGACACTCGCTCGTAGGCCTTGACACTCGCTCGTAGGCCTTGACACTCACTCGTAGGCCTTGACACTCGCTCGTAGGCCTTGACACTCGCTCGTAGGCCTTGACACTCGCTCGTAGGCCTTGACACTCGCTCGTAGGCCTTGACACTCACCCGTAGGCCTTGACACTCGCTCGTAGGCCTTGACACTCACTCGTAGGCCTTGACACTCACTCGTAAGCCTTGACACTCGCTCGTAGGCCTTGACACTCCCTCGTAGGCCTTGACACTCGCTCGTAGGCCTTGACACTCGCTCGTAGGCCTTGACACTCGCTCGTAGGCCTTGACACTCACTCGTAGGCCTTGACACTCGCTCGTAGGCCTTGACACTCACTCGTAAGCCTTGACACTCGCTTGTAGGCCCTGACACTCATTCGTAGGCCTTGACACTCATTCGTAGGCCTTGACACTCGCTCGTAGGCCTTGACACTCACTCGTAGGCTTTGACACTCACTCGTAGGCCTTGACACTCGCTCGTAGGCCTTGACACTCACTCGTAAGCCTTGACACTCGCTCGTAGGCCTTGACACTCGCTCGTAGGCCTTGACACTCACTCGTAAGCCTTGACACTCGCTCGTAGGCCTTGACACTCATTCGTAGGCCTTGACACTCGCTCGTAGGCCTTGACACTCGCTCGTAGGCCTTGACACTCGCTCGTAGGCCTTGACACTCACTCGTAAGCCTTGACACTCGCTCGTAGGCCTTGACACTCGCTCGTAGGCCTTGACACTCGCTCGTAGGCCTTGACACTCGCTCGTAGGCCTTGACACTCGCTCTTAGGCCTTGACACTCACTCGTAAGCCTTGACACTCACTCGTAAGCCTTGACACTCGCTCGTAGGCCTTGACACTCGCTCGTAGGCCTTGACACTCGCTCTTAGGCCTTGACACTCACTCGTAAGCCTTGACACTCACTCGTAAGCCTTGACACTCGCTCGTAGGCCTTGACACTCATTCGTAGGCCTTGACACTCGCTCGTAGGCCTTGACACTCGCTCGTAGGCCTTGACACTCGCTCGTAGGCCTTGACACTCGCTCGTAGGCCTTGACACTCGCTCGTAGGCCTTGACACTCGCTCGTAGGCCTTGACACTCACCCGTAGGCCTTGACACTCGCTCGTAGGCCTTGACACTCGCTCGTAGGCTTTGACACTCACTCGTAGGCCTTGACACTCGCTCGTAGGCCTTGACACTCGCTCGTAGGCCTTGACACTCACTCGTAGGCCTTGACACTCACTCGTAGGCCTTGACAATCGCTCGTAGGCCTTGACACTCGCTCGTAGGCCTTGACACTCGCTCGTAGGCCTTGACACTCACTCGTAGGCCTTGACACTCGCTCGTAGGCCTTGACACTCGCTCGTAGGCCTTGACACTCGCTCGTAGGCCTTGACACTCGCTCGTAGGCCTTGACACTCACCCGTAGGCCTTGACACTCGCTCGTAGGCCTTGACACTCACTCGTAGGCCTTGACACTCACTCGTAAGCCTTGACACTCGCTCGTAGGCCTTGACACTCCCTCGTAGGCCTTGACACTCGCTCGTAGGCCTTGACACTCGCTCGTAGGCCTTGACACTCGCTCGTAGGCCTTGACACTCACTCGTAGGCCTTGACACTCGCTCGTAGGCCTTGACACTCACTCGTAAGCCTTGACACTCGCTTGTAGGCCCTGACACTCATTCGTAGGCCTTGACACTCATTCGTAGGCCTTGACACTCGCTCGTAGGCCTTGACACTCACTCGTAGGCTTTGACACTCACTCGTAGGCCTTGACACTCGCTCGTAGGCCTTGACACTCACTCGTAAGCCTTGACACTCGCTCGTAGGCCTTGACACTCGCTCGTAGGCCTTGACACTCACTCGTAAGCCTTGACACTCGCTCGTAGGCCTTGACACTCATTCGTAGGCCTTGACACTCGCTCGTAGGCCTTGACACTCGCTCGTAGGCCTTGACACTCGCTCGTAGGCCTTGACACTCACTCGTAAGCCTTGACACTCGCTCGTAGGCCTTGACACTCGCTCGTAGGCCTTGACACTCGCTCGTAGGCCTTGACACTCGCTCGTAGGCCTTGACACTCGCTCTTAGGCCTTGACACTCACTCGTAAGCCTTGACACTCACTCGTAAGCCTTGACACTCGCTCGTAGGCCTTGACACTCGCTCGTAGGCCTTGACACTCGCTCTTAGGCCTTGACACTCACTCGTAAGCCTTGACACTCACTCGTAAGCCTTGACACTCGCTCGTAGGCCTTGACACTCATTCGTAGGCCTTGACACTCGCTCGTAGGCCTTGACACTCGCTCGTAGGCCTTGACACTCGCTCGTAGGCCTTGACACTCGCTCGTAGGCCTTGACACTCACTCGTAAGCCTTGACACTCGCTCGTAAGCCTTGACACTCGCTCGTAGGCCTTGACACTCGCTCGTAGGCCTTGACACTCACTCGTAAGCCTTGACACTCGCTCGTAGGCCTTGACACTCGCTCGTAGGCCTTGACACTCACTCGTAAGCCTTGACACTCACTCGTAAGCCTTGACACTCGCTCGTAGGCCTTGACACTCATTCGTAGGCCTTGACACTCGCTCGTAGGCCTTGACACTCGCTCGTAGGCCTTGAAACTCGCTCGTAGGCCTTGACACTCACTCGTAAGCCTTGACACTCGCTCGTAAGCCTTGACACTCGCTCGTAGGCCTTGACACTCGCTCGTAGGCCTTGACACTCACTCGTAAGCCTTGACACTCGCTCGTAGGCCTTGACACTCGCTCGTAGGCCTTGACACTCGCTCGTAGGCCTTGACACTCGCTCGTAGGCCTTGACACTCGCTCGTAGGCCTTGACACTCACTCGTAGGCCTTGACACTCGCTCGTAGGCCTTGACACTCACTCGTAAGCCTTGACACTCGCTTGTAGGCCTTGACACTCATTCGTAGGCCTTGACACTCATTCGTAGGCCTTGACACTCGCTCGTAGGCCTTGACACTCACTCGTAGGCTTTGACACTCACTCGTAGGCCTTGACACTCGCTCGTAGGCCTTGACACTCACTCGTGGGCCTTGACACTCGCTCGTAGGCCTTGACACTCACTCGTAGGCCTTGACACTCATTCGTAGGCCTTGACACTCGCTCGTAGGCCTTGACACTCGCTCGTAGGCCTTGACACTCGCTCGTAGGCCTTGACACTCGCTCGTAGGCCTTGACACTCACCCGTAGGCCTTGACACTCGCTCGTAGGCCTTGACACTCGCTCGTAGGCCTTGACACTCGCTCGTAGGCCTTGACACTCACTCGTAAGCCTTGACACTCGCTCGTAGGCCTTGACACTCGCTCGTAGGCCTTGACACTCGCTCGTAGGCCTTGACACTCGCTCGTAGGCCTTGACACTCGCTCTTAGGCCTTGACACTCACTCGTAAGCCTTGACACTCACTCGTAAGCCTTGACACTCGCTCGTAGGCCTTGACACTCGCTCGTAGGCCTTGACACTCGCTCTTAGGCCTTGACACTCACTCGTAAGCCTTGACACTCACTCGTAAGCCTTGACACTCGCTCGTAGGCCTTGACACTCATTCGTAGGCCTTGACACTCGCTCGTAGGCCTTGACACTCGCTCGTAGGCCTTGACACTCGCTCGTAGGCCTTGACACTCGCTCGTAGGCCTTGACACTCACTCGTAAGCCTTG
The DNA here is from genome assembly GCA_958299035.1 of Cylicocyclus nassatus. Lineage (NCBI taxonomy): Eukaryota > Metazoa > Nematoda > Chromadorea > Rhabditida > Strongylidae > Cylicocyclus > Cylicocyclus nassatus. The sequence continues at coordinate 77,344,065 of CATQJL010000001.1, forward strand.
ACACTCGCTCGTAAGCCTTGACACTCGCTCGTAGGCCTTGACACTCGCTCGTAGGCCTTGACACTCACTCGTAAGCCTTGACACTCGCTCGTAGGCCTTGACACTCGCTCGTAGGCCTTGACACTCACTCGTAAGCCTTGACACTCACTCGTAAGCCTTGACACTCGCTCGTAGGCCTTGACACTCATTCGTAGGCCTTGACACTCGCTCGTAGGCCTTGACACTCGCTCGTAGGCCTTGAAACTCGCTCGTAGGCCTTGACACTCACTCGTAAGCCTTGACACTCGCTCGTAAGCCTTGACACTCGCTCGTAGGCCTTGACACTCGCTCGTAGGCCTTGACACTCACTCGTAAGCCTTGACACTCGCTCGTAGGCCTTGACACTCGCTCGTAGGCCTTGACACTCGCTCGTAGGCCTTGACACTCGCTCGTAGGCCTTGACACTCGCTCGTAGGCCTTGACACTCACTCGTAGGCCTTGACACTCGCTCGTAGGCCTTGACACTCACTCGTAAGCCTTGACACTCGCTTGTAGGCCTTGACACTCATTCGTAGGCCTTGACACTCATTCGTAGGCCTTGACACTCGCTCGTAGGCCTTGACACTCACTCGTAGGCTTTGACACTCACTCGTAGGCCTTGACACTCGCTCGTAGGCCTTGACACTCACTCGTGGGCCTTGACACTCGCTCGTAGGCCTTGACACTCACTCGTAGGCCTTGACACTCATTCGTAGGCCTTGACACTCGCTCGTAGGCCTTGACACTCGCTCGTAGGCCTTGACACTCGCTCGTAGGCCTTGACACTCGCTCGTAGGCCTTGACACTCACCCGTAGGCCTTGACACTCGCTCGTAGGCCTTGACACTCACTCGTAGGCCTTGACACTCACTCGTAAGCCTTGACACTCGCTCGTAGGCCTTGACACTCACTCGTAGGCCTTGACACTCGCTCGTAGGCCTTGACACTCGCTCGTAGGCCTTGACACTCGCTCGTAGGCCTTGACACTCACTCGTAGGCCTTGACACTCGCTCGTAGGCCTTGACACTCACTCGTAAGCCTTGACACTCGCTTGTAGGCCTTGACACTCATTCGTAGGCCTTGACACTCATTCGTAGGCCTTGACACTCGCTCGTAGGCCTTGACACTCACTCGTAGGCTTTGACACTCACTCGTAGGCCTTGACACTCGCTCGTAGGCCTTGACACTCACTCGTGGGCCTTGACACTCGCTCGTAGGCCTTGACACTCATTCGTAGGCCTTGACACTCGCTCGTAGGCCTTGACACTCGCTCGTAGGCCTTGACACTCGCTCGTAGGCCTTGACACTCGCTCGTAGGCCTTGACATTCACCCGTAGGCCTTGACACTCGCTCGTAGGCCTTGACACTCACTCGTAGGCCTTGACACTCACTCGTAAGCCTTGACACTCGCTCGTAGGCCTTGACACTCGCTCTTAGGCCTTGACACTCACTCGTAAGCCTTGACACTCACTCGTAAGCCTTGACACTCGCTCGTAGGCCTTGACACTCATTCGTAGGCCTTGACACTCGCTCGTAGGCCTTGACACTCGCTCGTAGGCCTTGACACTCGCTCGTAGGCCTTGACACTCACTCGTAAGCCTTGACACTCGCTCGTAAGCCTTGACACTCGCTCGTAGGCCTTGACACTCGCTCGTAGGCCTTGACACTCACTCGTAAGCCTTGACACTCGCTCGTAGGCCTTGACACTCGCTCGTAGGCCTTGACACTCACTCGTAAGCCTTGACACTCACTCGTAAGCCTTGACACTCGCTCGTAGGCCTTGACACTCATTCGTAGGCCTTGACACTCGCTCGTAGGCCTTGACACTCGCTCGTAGGCCTTGAAACTCGCTCGTAGGCCTTGACACTCACTCGTAAGCCTTGACACTCGCTCGTAAGCCTTGACACTCGCTCGTAGGCCTTGACACTCGCTCGTAGGCCTTGACACTCACTCGTAAGCCTTGACACTCGCTCGTAGGCCTTGACACTCGCTCGTAGGCCTTGACACTCACTCGTAGGCTTTGACACTCACTCGTAGGCCTTGACACTCGCTCGTAGGCCTTGACACTCACTCGTGGGCCTTGACACTCGCTCGTAGGCCTTGACACTCACTCGTAGGCCTTGACACTCATTCGTAGGCCTTGACACTCGCTCGTAGGCCTTGACACTCACTCGTAAGCCTTGACACTCGCTCGTAAGCCTTGACACTCGCTCGTAGGCCTTGACACTCGCTCGTAGGCCTTGACACTCACTCGTAAGCCTTGACACTCGCTCGTAGGCCTTGACACTCGCTCGTAGGCCTTGACACTCGCTCGTAGGCCTTGACACTCGCTCGTAGGCCTTGACACTCGCTCGTAGGCCTTGACACTCACTCGTAGGCCTTGACACTCGCTCGTAGGCCTTGACACTCACTCGTAAGCCTTGACACTCGCTTGTAGGCCTTGACACTCATTCGTAGGCCTTGACACTCATTCGTAGGCCTTGACACTCGCTCGTAGGCCTTGACACTCACTCGTAGGCTTTGACACTCACTCGTAGGCCTTGACACTCGCTCGTAGGCCTTGACACTCACTCGTGGGCCTTGACACTCGCTCGTAGGCCTTGACACTCACTCGTAGGCCTTGACACTCATTCGTAGGCCTTGACACTCGCTCGTAGGCCTTGACACTCGCTCGTAGGCCTTGACACTCGCTCGTAGGCCTTGACACTCGCTCGTAGGCCTTGACACTCACCCGTAGGCCTTGACACTCGCTCGTAGGCCTTGACACTCACTCGTAGGCCTTGACAATCACTCGTAAGCCTTGACACTCGCTCGTAGGCCTTGACACTCACTCGTAGGCCTTGACACTCGCTCGTAGGCCTTGACACTCGCTCGTAGGCCTTGACACTCGCTCGTAGGCCTTGACACTCACTCGTAGGCCTTGACACTCGCTCGTAGGCCTTGACACTCACTCGTAAGCCTTGACACTCGCTCGTAGGCCTTGACACTCGCTCGTAGGCCTTGACACTCACTCGTAGGCTTTGACACTCACTCGTAGGCCTTGACACTCGCTCGTAGGCCTTGACACTCACTCGTGGGCCTTGACACTCGCTCGTAGGCCTTGACACTCACTCGTAGGCCTTGACACTCATTCGTAGGCCTTGACACTCGCTCGTAGGCCTTGACACTCACTCGTAAGCCTTGACACTCGCTCGTAAGCCTTGACACTCGCTCGTAGGCCTTGACACTCGCTCGTAGGCCTTGACACTCACTCGTAAGCCTTGACACTCGCTCGTAGGCCTTGACACTCGCTCGTAGGCCTTGACACTCGCTCGTAGGCCTTGACACTCGCTCGTAGGCCTTGACACTCGCTCGTAGGCCTTGACACTCACTCGTAGGCCTTGACACTCGCTCGTAGGCCTTGACACTCACTCGTAAGCCTTGACACTCGCTTGTAGGCCTTGACACTCATTCGTAGGCCTTGACACTCATTCGTAGGCCTTGACACTCGCTCGTAGGCCTTGACACTCACTCGTAGGCTTTGACACTCACTCGTAGGCCTTGACACTCGCTCGTAGGCCTTGACACTCGCTCGTAGGCCTTGACACTCACTCGTAAGCCTTGACACTCGCTCGTAGGCCTTGACACTCGCTCGTAGGCCTTGACACTCGCTCGTAGGCCTTGACACTCGCTCGTAGGCCTTGACACTCGCTCGTAGGCCTTGACACTCACTCGTAGGCCTTGACACTCGCTCGTAGGCCTTGACACTCACTCGTAAGCCTTGACACTCGCTTGTAGGCCTTGACACTCATTCGTAGGCCTTGACACTCATTCGTAGGCCTTGACACTCGCTCGTAGGCCTTGACACTCACTCGTAGGCTTTGACACTCACTCGTAGGCCTTGACACTCGCTCGTAGGCCTTGACACTCACTCGTGGGCCTTGACACTCGCTCGTAGGCCTTGACACTCACTCGTAGGCCTTGACACTCATTCGTAGGCCTTGACACTCGCTCGTAGGCCTTGACACTCGCTCGTAGGCCTTGACACTCGCTCGTAGGCCTTGACACTCGCTCGTAGGCCTTGACACTCACCCGTAGGCCTTGACACTCGCTCGTAGGCCTTGACACTCACTCGTAGGCCTTGACACTCACTCGTAAGCCTTGACACTCGCTCGTAGGCCTTGACACTCACTCGTAGGCCTTGACACTCGCTCGTAGGCCTTGACACTCGCTCGTAGGCCTTGACACTCGCTCGTAGGCCTTGACACTCACTCGTAGGCCTTGACACTCGCTCGTAGGCCTTGACACTCACTCGTAAGCCTTGACACTCGCTCGTAGGCCTTGACACTCGCTCGTAGGCCTTGACACTCACTCGTAGGCTTTGACACTCACTCGTAGGCCTTGACACTCGCTCGTAGGCCTTGACACTCACTCGTGGGCCTTGACACTCGCTCGTAGGCCTTGACACTCACTCGTAGGCCTTGACACTCATTCGTAGGCCTTGACACTCGCTCGTAGGCCTTGACACTCACTCGTAAGCCTTGACACTCGCTCGTAAGCCTTGACACTCGCTCGTAGGCCTTGACACTCGCTCGTAGGCCTTGACACTCACTCGTAAGCCTTGACACTCGCTCGTAGGCCTTGACACTCGCTCGTAGGCCTTGACACTCGCTCGTAGGCCTTGACACTCGCTCGTAGGCCTTGACACTCGCTCGTAGGCCTTGACACTCACTCGTAGGCCTTGACACTCGCTCGTAGGCCTTGACACTCACTCGTAAGCCTTGACACTCGCTTGTAGGCCTTGACACTCATTCGTAGGCCTTGACACTCATTCGTAGGTTTTGACACTCGCTCGTAGGCCTTGACACTCACTCGTAGGCTTTGACACTCACTCGTAGGCCTTGACACTCGCTCGTAGGCCTTGACACTCACTCGTGGGCCTTGACACTCGCTCGTAGGCCTTGACACTCACTCGTAGGCCTTGACACTCATTCGTAGGCCTTGACACTCGCTCGTAGGCCTTGACACTCGCTCGTAAACCTTGACACTCGCTCGTAGGCCTTGACACTCGCTCGTAGGCCTTGACACTCGCTCGTAGGCCTTGACACTCGCTCGTAGGCCTTGACACTCGCTCGTAGGCCTTGACACTCACTCGTAGGCCTTGACACTCGCTCGTGGGCCTTGACACTCGCTCGTAGGCCTTGACACTCGCTCGTAGGCCTTGACACTCGCTCGTAGGCCTTGACACTCGCTCGTAGGCTTTGACACTCGCTCGTAGGCTTTGACACTCGCTCGTAGGCATTGACACTCATTCGTAGGCCTTGACACTCGCTCGTAGGCCTTGACACTCGCTCGTAGGCCTTGACACTCGCTCGTAGGCCTTGACACTCGCTCGTAGGCCTCGACACTCGCTCGTAGGCCTTGACACTCGCTCGTAGGCCTTGACACTCACTCGTAAGCCTTGACACTCGCTCGTAGGCCTTGACACTCGCTCGTAGGCCTTGACACTCGCTCGTAGGCCTTGACACTCGCTCGTAGGCCTTGACACTCGCTCGTAGGCCTTGACACTCACTCGTAGGCCTTGACACTCGCTCGTAGGCCTTGACACTCACTCGTAAGCCTTGACACTCGCTCGTAGGCCTTGACACTCATTCGTAGGCCTTGACACTCGCTCGTAGGCCTTGACACTCGCTCGTAGGCCTTGACACTCGCTCGTAGGCCTTGACACTCACTCGTAAGCCTTGACACTCGCTCGTAGGCCTTGACACTCGCTCGTAGGCCTTGACACTCGCTCGTAGGCCTTGACACTCGCTCGTAGGCCTTGACACTCGCTCGTAGGCCTTGACACTCGCTCGTAGGCCTTGACACTCACTCGTAAGCCTTGACACTCGCTCGTAGGCCTTGACACTCGCTCGTAGGCCTTGACACTCGCTCGTAGGCCTTGACACTCGCTCGTAGGCCTTGACACTCGCTCGTAGGCCTTGACACTCGCTCGTAGGCCTTGACACTCGCTCTTAGGCCTTGACACTCACTCGTAAGCCTTGACACTCACTCGTAAGCCTTGACACTCGCTCGTAGGCCTTGACACTCGCTCGTAGGCCTTGACACTCGCTCTTAGGCCTTGACACTCACTCGTAAGCCTTGACACTCACTCGTAAGCCTTGACACTCGCTCGTAGGCCTTGACACTCATTCGTAGGCCTTGACACTCGCTCGTAGGCCTTGACACTCGCTCGTAGGCCTTGACACTCGCTCGTAGGCCTTGACACTCACTCGTAGGCCTTGACACTCGCTCGTAGGCCTTGACACTCGCTCGTAGGCCTTGACACTCACTCGTAGGCCTTGACACTCACTCGTAAGCCTTGACACTCGCTCTTAGGCCTTGACACTCACTCGTAGGCTTTGACACTCACTCGTAGGCCTTGACACTCGCTCGTAGGCCTTGACACTCACTCGTGGGCCTTGACACTCGCTCGTAGGCCTTGACACTCACTCGTAGGCCTTGACACTCATTCGTAGGCCTTGACACTCGCTCATAGGCCTTGACACTCGCTCGTAGGCATTGACACTCATTCGTAGGCCTTGACACTCGCTCGTAGGCCTTGACACTCGCTCGTAGGCCTTGACACTCGCTCGTAGGCCTTGACACTCGCTCGTAGGCCTCGACACTCGCTCGTAGGCCTTGACACTCGCTCGTAGGCCTTGACACTCACTCGTAAGCCTTGACACTCGCTCGTAAGCCTTGACACTCGCTCGTAGGCCTTGACACTCGCTCGTAGGCCTTGACACTCACTCGTAAGCCTTGACACTCGCTCGTAGGCCTTGACACTCGCTCGTAGGCCTTGACACTCGCTCGTAGGCCTTGACACTCGCTCGTAGGCCTTGACACTCGCTCGTAGGCCTTGACACTCACTCGTAGGCCTTGACACTCGCTCGTAGGCCTTGACACTCACTCGTAAGCCTTGACACTCGCTTGTAGGCCTTGACACTCATTCGTAGGCCTTGACACTCATTCGTAGGCCTTGACACTCGCTCGTAGGCCTTGACACTCACTCGTAGGCTTTGACACTCACTCGTAGGCCTTGACACTCGCTCGTAGGCCTTGACACTCGCTCGTAGGCCTTGACACTCACTCGTAAGCCTTGACACTCGCTCGTAGGCCTTGACACTCGCTCGTAGGCCTTGACACTCGCTCGTAGGCCTTGACACTCGCTCGTAGGCCTTGACACTCGCTCGTAGGCCTTGACACTCACTCGTAGGCCTTGACACTCGCTCGTAGGCCTTGACACTCACTCGTAAGCCTTGACACTCGCTTGTAGGCCTTGACACTCATTCGTAGGCCTTGACACTCATTCGTAGGCCTTGACACTCGCTCGTAGGCCTTGACACTCACTCGTAGGCTTTGACACTCACTCGTAGGCCTTGACACTCGCTCGTAGGCCTTGACACTCACTCGTGGGCCTTGACACTCGCTCGTAGGCCTTGACACTCACTCGTAGGCCTTGACACTCATTCGTAGGCCTTGACACTCGCTCGTAGGCCTTGACACTCGCTCGTAGGCCTTGACACTCGCTCGTAGGCCTTGACACTCGCTCGTAGGCCTTGACACTCACCCGTAGGCCTTGACACTCGCTCGTAGGCCTTGACACTCGCTCGTAGGCCTTGACACTCGCTCGTAGGCCTTGACACTCGCTCGTAGGCTTTGACACTCGCTCGTAGGCTTTGACACTCGCTCGTAGGCATTGACACTCATTCGTAGGCCTTGACACTCGCTCGTAGGCCTTGACACTCGCTCGTAGGCCTTGACACTCGCTCGTAGGCCTTGACACTCGCTCGTAGGCCTCGACACTCGCTCGTAGGCCTTGACACTCGCTCGTAGGCCTTGACACTCACTCGTAAGCCTTGACACTCGCTCGTAGGCCTTGACACTCGCTCGTAGGCCTTGACACTCGCTCGTAGGCCTTGACACTCGCTCGTAGGCCTTGACACTCGCTCGTAGGCCTTGACACTCACTCGTAGGCCTTGACACTCGCTCGTAGGCCTTGACACTCACTCGTAAGCCTTGACACTCGCTCGTAGGCCTTGACACTCATTCGTAGGCCTTGACACTCGCTCGTAGGCCTTGACACTCGCTCGTAGGCCTTGACACTCGCTCGTAGGCCTTGACACTCACTCGTAAGCCTTGACACTCGCTCGTAGGCCTTGACACTCGCTCGTAGGCCTTGACACTCGCTCGTAGGCCTTGACACTCGCTCGTAGGCCTTGACACTCGCTCGTAGGCCTTGACACTCGCTCGTAGGCCTTGACACTCACTCGTAAGCCTTGACACTCGCTCGTAGGCCTTGACACTCGCTCGTAGGCCTTGACACTCGCTCGTAGGCCTTGACACTCGCTCGTAGGCCTTGACACTCGCTCGTAGGCCTTGACACTCGCTCGTAGGCCTTGACACTCGCTCTTAGGCCTTGACACTCACTCGTAAGCCTTGACACTCACTCGTAAGCCTTGACACTCGCTCGTAGGCCTTGACACTCGCTCGTAGGCCTTGACACTCGCTCTTAGGCCTTGACACTCACTCGTAAGCCTTGACACTCACTCGTAAGCCTTGACACTCGCTCGTAGGCCTTGACACTCATTCGTAGGCCTTGACACTCGCTCGTAGGCCTTGACACTCGCTCGTAGGCCTTGACACTCGCTCGTAGGCCTTGACACTCACTCGTAGGCCTTGACACTCGCTCGTAGGCCTTGACACTCGCTCGTAGGCCTTGACACTCACTCGTAGGCCTTGACACTCACTCGTAAGCCTTGACACTCGCTCTTAGGCCTTGACACTCATTCGTAGGCCTTGACACTCATTCGTAGGCCTTGACACTCGCTCGTAGGCCTTGACACTCACTCGTAGGCTTTGACACTCACTCGTAGGCCTTGACACTCGCTCGTAGGCCTTGACACTCACTCGTGGGCCTTGACACTCGCTCGTAGGCCTTGACACTCACTCGTAGGCCTTGACACTCATTCGTAGGCCTTGACACTCGCTCATAGGCCTTGACACTCGCTCGTAGGCCTTGACACTCGCTCGTAGGCCTTGACACTCGCTCGTAGGCCTTGACGCTCACCCGTAGGCCTTGACACTCGCTCGTAGGCCTTGACACTCACTCGTAGGCCTTGACACTCGCTCGTAGGCCTTGACACTCACTCGTAGGCCTTGACACTCACTCGTAGGCCTTGACACTCATTCGTAGGCCTTGACACTCGCTCGTAGGCCTTGACAATCGCTCGTAGGCCTTGACACTCGCTCGTAGGCCTTGACACTCGCTCGTAGGCCTTGACACTCACTCGTAGGCCTTGACACTCGCTCGTAGGCTTTGACACTCACTCGTAGGCCTTGACACTCGCTCGTAGGCCTTGACACTCGCTCGTAGGCCTTGACACTCGCTCGTAGGCCTTGACACTCGCTCGTAGGCTTTGACACTCGCTCGTAGGCTTTGACACTCGCTCGTAGGCCTTGACACTCATTCGTAGGCCTTGACACTCGCTCGTAGGCCTTGACACTCGCTCGTAGGCCTTGACACTCGCTCGTAGGCCTCGACACTCGCTCGTAGGCCTTGACACTCGCTCGTAGGCCTTGACACTCACTCGTAAGCCTTGACACTCGCTCGTAGGCCTTGACACTCGCTCGTAGGCCTTGACACTCGCTCGTAGGCCTTGACACTCGCTCGTAGGCCTTGACACTCGCTCGTAGGCCTTGACACTCACTCGTAAGCCTTGACACTCGCTCGTAGGCCTTGACACTCGCTCGTAGGCCTTGACACTCGCTCGTAGGCCTTGACACTCGCTCGTAGGCCTTGACACTCACTCGTAGGCCTTGACACTCGCTCGTAGGCCTTGACACTCGCTCGTAGGCCTTGACACTCGCTCGTAGGCCTTGACACTCGCTCGTAGGCCTTGACACTCATTCGTAGGCCTTGACACTCGCTCGTAGGCCTTGACAATCGCTCGTAGGCCTTGACACTCGCTCGTAGGCCTTGACACTCGCTCGTAGGCCTTGACACTCACTCGTAGGCCTTGACACTCGCTCGTAGGCTTTGACACTCACTCGTAGGCCTTGACACTCGCTCGTAGGCCTTGACACTCGCTCGTAGGCCTTGACACTCGCTCGTAGGCTTTGACACTCGCTCGTAGGCTTTGACACTCGCTCGTAGGCCTTGACACTCATTCGTAGGCCTTGACACTCGCTCGTAGGCCTTGACACTCGCTCGTAGGCCTTGACACTCGCTCGTAGGCCTTGACACTCGCTCGTAGGCCTCGACACTCGCTCGTAGGCCTTGACACTCGCTCGTAGGCCTTGACACTCACTCGTAAGCCTTGACACTCGCTCGTAGGCCTTGACACTCGCTCGTAGGCCTTGACACTCGCTCGTAGGCCTTGACACTCGCTCGTAGGCCTTGACACTCGCTCGTAGGCCTTGACACTCACTCGTAGGCCTTGACACTCGCTCGTAGGCCTTGACACTCGCTCGTAGGCCTTGACACTCGCTCGTAGGCCTTGACACTCGCTCGTAGGCCTTGACACTCGCTCGTAGGCCTTGACACTCACTCGTAGGCCTTGACACTCGCTCGTAGGCCTTGACACTCACTCGTAAGCCTTGACACTCGCTCGTAGGCCTTGACACTCATTCGTAGGCCTTGACACTCGCTCGTAGGCCTTGACACTCGCTCGTAGGCCTTGACACTCGCTCGTAGGCCTTGACACTCACTCGTAAGCCTTGACACTCGCTCGTAGGCCTTGACACTCGCTCGTAGGCCTTGACACTCGCTCGTAGGCCTTGACACTCGCTCGTAGGCCTTGACACTCGCTCGTAGGCCTTGACACTCGCTCGTAGGCCTTGACGCTCGCTCGTAGGCCTTGACACTCACTCGTAAGCCTTGACACTCGCTCGTAGGCCTTGACACTCGCTCGTAGGCCTTGACACTCGCTCGTAGGCCTTGACACTCGCTCGTAGGCCTTGACACTCGCTCGTAGGCCTTGACACTCGCTCGTAGGCCTTGACACTCGCTCTTAGGCCTTGACACTCACTCGTAAGCCTTGACACTCACTTGTAAGCCTTGACACTCGCTCGTAGGCCTTGACACTCGCTCGTAGGCCTTGACATTCGCTCTTAGGCCTTGACACTCACTCGTAAGCCTTGACACTCACTCGTAAGCCTTGACACTCGCTCGTAGGCCTTGACACTCATTCGTAGGCCTTGACACTCGCTCGTAGGCCTTGACACTCGCTCGTAGGCCTTGACACTCGCTCGTAGGCCTTGACACTCACTCGTAAGCCTTGACACTCGCTCGTAAGCCTTGACACTCGCTCGTAGGCCTTGACACTCGCTCGTAGGCCTTGAAACTCGCTCGTAGGCCTTGACACTCGCTCGTAGGCCTTGACACTCGCTCGTAGGCCTTGACACTCACTCGTAGGCCTTGACACTCACTCGTGGGCCTTGACACTCGCTCGTAGGCCTTGACACTCACTCGTAGGCCTTGACACTCATTCGTAGGCCTTGACACTCGCTCGTAGGCCTTGACACTCGCTCGTAGGCCTTGACACTCGCTCGTAGGCCTTGACACTCGCTCGTAGGCCTTGACACTCACCCGTAGGCCTTGACACTCGCTCGTAGGCCTTGACACTCACTCGTAGGCCTTGACACTCACTCGTAAGCCTTGACACTCGCTCGTAGGCCTTGACACTCACTCGTAGGCCTTGACACTCGCTCGTAGGCCTTGACACTCGCTCGTAGGCCTTGACACTCACTCGTAGGCCTTGACACTCGCTCGTAGGCCTTGACACTCGCTCGTAGGCCTTGACACTCGCTCGTAGGCCTTGACACTCACCCGTAGGCCTTGACACTCGCTCGTAGGCCTTGACACTCACTCGTAGGCCTTGACACTCACTCGTAAGCCTTGACACTCGCTCGTAGGCCTTGACACTCACTCGTAGGCCTTGACACTCGCTCGTAGGCCTTGACACTCGCTCGTAGGCCTTGACACTCACTCGTAGGCCTTGACACTCGCTCGTAGGCCTTGACACTCACTCGTAAGCCTTGACACTCGCTTGTAGGCCTTGACACTCATTCGTAGGCCTTGACACTCATTCGTAGGCCTTGACACTCGCTCGTAGGCCTTGACACTCACTCGTAGGCCTTGACACTCACTCGTGGGCCTTGACACTCGCTCGTAGGCCTTGACACTCACTCGTAAGCCTTGACACTCGCTCGTAGGCCTTGACACTCGCTCGTAGGCCTTGACACTCGCTCGTAGGCCTTGACACTCGCTCGTAGGCCTTGACACTCGCTCGTAGGCCTTGACACTCACTCGTAGGCCTTGACACTCACTCGTGGGCCTTGACACTCGCTCGTAGGCCTTGACACTCACTCGTAGGCCTTGACACTCATTCGTAGGCCTTGACACTCGCTCGTAGGCCTTGACACTCGCTCGTAGGCCTTGACACTCGCTCGTAGGCCTTGACACTCGATCGTAGGCCTTGACACTCGCTCGTAGGCCTTGACACTCACTCGTAAGCCTTGACACTCGCTCGTAGGCCTTGACACTCGCTCGTAGGCCTTGACACTCGCTCGTAGGCCTTGACACTCGCTCGTAGGCCTTGACACTCGCTCGTAGGCCTTGACACTCGCTCGTAGGCCTTGACGCTCGCTCGTAGGCCTTGACACTCACTCGTAAGCCTTGACACTCGCTCGTAGGCCTTGACACTCGCTCGTAGGCCTTGACACTCGCTCGTAGGCCTTGACACTCGCTCGTAGGCCTTGACACTCGCTCGTAGGCCTTGACACTCGCTCGTAGGCCTTGACACTCGCTCTTAGGCCTTGACACTCACTCGTAAGCCTTGACACTCACTCGTAAGCCTTGACACTCGCTCGTAGGCCTTGACACTCGCTCGTAGGCCTTGACACTCGCTCTTAGGCCTTGACACTCACTCGTAAGCCTTGACACTCACTCGTAAGCCTTGACACTCGCTCGTAGGCCTTGACACTCATTCGTAGGCCTTGACACTCGCTCGTAGGCCTTGACACTCGCTCGTAGGCCTTGACACTCGCTCGTAGGCCTTGACACTCACTCGTAAGCCTTGACACTCGCTCGTAAGCCTTGACACTCGCTCGTAGGCCTTGACACTCGCTCGTAGGCCTTGAAACTCGCTCGTAGGCCTTGACACTCACTCGTAAGCCTTGACACTCACTCGTAAGCCTTGACACTCGCTCGTAGGCCTTGACACTCTTTCGTAGGCCTTGACACTCGCTCGTAGGCCTTGACACTCGCTCGTAGGCCTTGAAACTCGCTCGTAGGCCTTGACACTCACTCGTAAGCCTTGACACTCGCTCGTAAGCCTTGACACTCGCTCGTAGGCCTTGACACTCGCTCGTAGGCCTTGACACTCACTCGTAAGCCTTGACACTCGCTCGTAGGCCTTGACACTCGCTCGTAGGCCTTGACACTCGCTCGTAGGCCTTGACACTCGCTCGTAGGCCTTGACACTCACTCGTAGGCCTTGACACTCACTCGTGGGCCTTGACACTCGCTCGTAGGCCTTGACACTCACTCGTAGGCCTTGACACTCATTCGTAGGCCTTGACACTCGCTCGTAGGCCTTGACACTCGCTCGTAGGCCTTGACACTCGCTCGTAGGCCTTGACACTCGCTCGTAGGCCTTGACACTCACCCGTAGGCCTTGACACTCGCTCGTAGGCCTTGACACTCACTCGTAGGCCTTGACACTCACTCGTAAGCCTTGACACTCGCTCGTAGGCCTTGACACTCACTCGTAGGCCTTGACACTCGCTCGTAGGCCTTGACACTCGCTCGTAGGCCTTGACACTCACTCGTAGGCCTTGACACTCGCTCGTAGGCCTTGACACTCGCTCGTAGGCCTTGACACTCGCTCGTAGGCCTTGACACTCACCCGTAGGCCTTGACACTCGCTCGTAGGCCTTGACACTCACTCGTAGGCCTTGACACTCACTCGTAAGCCTTGACACTCGCTCGTAGGCCTTGACACTCACTCGTAGGCCTTGACACTCGCTCGTAGGCCTTGACACTCGCTCGTAGGCCTTGACACTCACTCGTAGGCCTTGACACTCGCTCGTAGGCCTTGACACTCACTCGTAAGCCTTGACACTCGCTTGTAGGCCTTGACACTCATTCGTAGGCCTTGACACTCATTCGTAGGCCTTGACACTCGCTCGTAGGCCTTGACACTCACTCGTAGGCTTTGACACTCACTCGTAGGCCTTGACACTCGCTCGTAGGCCTTGACACTCACTCGTGGGCCTTGACACTCGCTCGTAGGCCTTGACACTCACTCGTAGGCCTTGACACTCATTCGTAGGCCTTGACACTCGCTCGTAGGCCTTGACACTCGCTCGTAGGCCTTGACACTCGCTCGTAGGCCTTGACACTCGCTCGTAGGCCTTGACACTCACCCGTAGGCCTTGACACTCGCTCGTAGGCCTTGACACTCACTCGTAGGCCTTGACACTCACTCGTAAGCCTTGACACTCGCTCGTAGGCCTTGACACTCACTCGTAGGCCTTGACACTCACTCGTAAGCCTTGACACTCACTCGTAAGCCTTGACACTCGCTCGTAGGCCTTGACACTCATTCGTAGGCCTTGACACTCGCTCGTAGGCCTTGACACTCGCTCGTAGGCCTTGACACTCGCTCGTAGGCCTTGACACTCACTCGTAAGCCTTGACACTCGCTCGTAAGCCTTGACACTCGCTCGTAGGCCTTGACACTCGCTCGTAGGCCTTGAAACTCGCTCGTAGGCCTTGACACTCACTCGTAAGCCTTGACACTCACTCGTAAGCCTTGACACTCGCTCGTAGGCCTTGACACTCATTCGTAGGCCTTGACACTCGCTCGTAGGCCTTGACACTCGCTCGTAGGCCTTGAAACTCGCTCGTAGGCCTTGACACTCACTCGTAAGCCTTGACACTCGCTCGTAAGCCTTGACACTCGCTCGTAGGCCTTGACACTCGCTCGTAGGCCTTGACACTCACTCGTAAGCCTTGACACTCGCTCGTAGGCCTTGACACTCGCTCGTAGGCCTTGACACTCGCTCGTAGGCCTTGACACTCGCTCGTAGGCCTTGACACTCGCTCGTAGGCCTTGACACTCGCTCGTAGGCCTTGACACTCACTCGTAGGCCTTGACACTCATTCGTAGGCCTTGACACTCGCTCGTAGGCCTTGACACTCGCTCGTAGGCCTTGACACTCGCTCGTAGGTCTTGACACTCACTCGTAAGCCTTGACACTCGCTCGTAAGTCTTGACACTCGCTCGTAGGCCTTGAAACTCGCTCGTAGGCCTTGACACTCACTCGTAAGCCTTGACACTCACTCGTAAGCCTTGACACTCGCTCGTAGGCCTTGACACTCATTCGTAGGCCTTGACACTCGCTCGTAGGCCTTGACACTCGCTCGTAGGCCTTGAAACTCGCTCGTAGGCCTTGACACTCACTCGTAAGCCTTGACACTCGCTCGTAAGCCTTGACACTCGCTCGTAGGCCTTGACACTCGCTCGTAGGCCTTGACACTCACTCGTAAGCCTTGACACTCGCTCGTAAGCCTTGACACTCGCTCGTAGGCCTTGACACTCGCTCGTAGGCCTTGAAACTCGCTCGTAGGCCTTGACACTCACTCGTAAGCCTTGACACTCACTCGTAAGCCTTGACACTCGCTCGTAGGCCTTGACACTCATTCGTAGGCCTTGACACTCGCTCGTAGGCCTTGACACTCGCTCGTAGGCCTTGACACTCGCTCGTAGGCCTTGACACTCACACGTAAGCCTTGACACTCGCTCGTAAGCCTTGACACTCGCTCGTAGGCCTTGACACTCGCTCGTAGGCCTTGAAACTCGCTCGTAGGCCTTGACACTCACTCGTAGGCTTTGACACTCACTCGTAGGCCTTGACACTCGCTCGTAGGCCTTGACACTCACTCGTGGGCCTTGACACTCGCTCGTAGGCCTTGACACTCACTCGTAGGCCTTGACACTCATTCGTAGGCCTTGACACTCGCTCGTAGGCCTTGACACTCGCTCGTAGGCCTTGACACTCGCTCGTAGGCCTTGACACTCGCTCGTAGGCCTTGACACTCACCCGTAGGCCTTGACACTCGCTCGTAGGCCTTGACACTCACTCGTAGGCCTTGACACTCACTCGTAAGCCTTGACACTCGCTCGTAGGCCTTGACACTCACTCGTAGGCCTTGACACTCACTCGTAAGCCTTGACACTCACTCGTAAGCCTTGACACTCGCTCGTAGGCCTTGACACTCATTCGTAGGCCTTGACACTCGCTCGTAGGCCTTGACACTCGCTCGTAGGCCTTGACACTCGCTCGTAGGCCTTGACACTCACTCGTAAGCCTTGACACTCGCTCGTAAGCCTTGACACTCGCTCGTAGGCCTTGACACTCGCTCGTAGGCCTTGAAACTCGCTCGTAGGCCTTGACACTCACTCGTAAGCCTTGACACTCACTCGTAAGCCTTGACACTCGCTCGTAGGCCTTGACACTCATTCGTAGGCCTTGACACTCGCTCGTAGGCCTTGACACTCGCTCGTAGGCCTTGAAACTCGCTCGTAGGCCTTGACACTCACTCGTAAGCCTTGACACTCGCTCGTAAGCCTTGACACTCGCTCGTAGGCCTTGACACTCGCTCGTAGGCCTTGACACTCACTCGTAAGCCTTGACACTCGCTCGTAGGCCTTGACACTCGCTCGTAGGCCTTGACACTCGCTCGTAGGCCTTGACACTCGCTCGTAGGCCTTGACACTCGCTCGTAGGCCTTGACACTCACTCGTAGGCCTTGACACTCATTCGTAGGCCTTGACACTCGCTCGTAGGCCTTGACACTCGCTCGTAGGCCTTGACACTCGCTCGTAGGTCTTGACACTCACTCGTAAGCCTTGACACTCGCTCGTAAGTCTTGACACTCGCTCGTAGGCCTTGAAACTCGCTCGTAGGCCTTGACACTCACTCGTAAGCCTTGACACTCACTCGTAAGCCTTGACACTCGCTCGTAGGCCTTGACACTCATTCGTAGGCCTTGACACTCGCTCGTAGGCCTTGACACTCGCTCGTAGGCCTTGAAACTCGCTCGTAGGCCTTGACACTCACTCGTAAGCCTTGACACTCGCTCGTAAGCCTTGACACTCGCTCGTAGGCCTTGACACTCGCTCGTAGGCCTTGACACTCACTCGTAAGCCTTGACACTCGCTCGTAAGCCTTGACACTCGCTCGTAGGCCTTGACACTCGCTCGTAGGCCTTGAAACTCGCTCGTAGGCCTTGACACTCACTCGTAAGCCTTGACACTCACTCGTAAGCCTTGACACTCGCTCGTAGGCCTTGACACTCATTCGTAGGCCTTGACACTCGCTCGTAGGCCTTGACACTCGCTCGTAGGCCTTGACACTCGCTCGTAGGCCTTGACACTCACACGTAAGCCTTGACACTCGCTCGTAAGCCTTGACACTCGCTCGTAGGCCTTGACACTCGCTCGTAGGCCTTGAAACTCGCTCGTAGGCTTTGACACTCACTCGTAAGCCTTGACACTCACTCGTAAGCCTTGACACTCGCTCGTAGGCCTTGACACTCGCTCGTAGGCCTTGACACTCGCTCGTAGGCCTTGACACTCACTCGTAAGCCTTGACACTCGCTCGTAGGCCTTGACACTCGCTCGTAGGCCTTGACACTCGCTCGTAGGCCTTGACACTCGCTCGTAGGCCTTGACACTCGCTCGTAGGCCTTGACACTCACTCGTAGGCCTTGACACTCACTCGTGGGCCTTGACACTCGCTCGTAGGCCTTGACACTCACTCGTAGGCCTTGACACTCATTCGTAGGCCTTGACACTCGCTCGTAGGCCTTGACACTCGCTCGTAGGCCTTGACACTCGCTCGTAGGCCTTGACACTCGCTCGTAGGCCTTGACACTCACCCGTAGGCCTTGACACTCGCTCGTAGGCCTTGACACTCACTCGTAGGCCTTGACACTCACTCGTAAGCCTTGACACTCGCTCGTAGGCCTTGACACTCACTCGTAGGCCTTGACACTCGCTCGTAGGCCTTGACACTCGCTCGTAGGCCTTGACACTCGCTCGTAGGCCTTGACACTCACTCGTAGGCCTTGACACTCGCTCGTAGGCCTTGACACTCACTCGTAAGCCTTGACACTCGCTTGTAGGCCTTGACACTCGCTCGTAGGCCTTGACACTCATTCGTAGGCCTTGACACTCGCTCGTAGGCCTTGACACTCACTCGTAAGCTTTGACACTCGCTCGTAGGCCTTGACACTCGCTCGTAGGCCTTGACACTCGCTCGTAGGCTTTGACACTCACTCGTAGGCCTTGACACTCGCTCGTAGGCCTTGACACTCGCTCGTAGGCCTTGACACTCACTCGTAGGCCTTGACACTCGCTCGTAGGCCTTGACACTCGCTTGTAGGCCTTGACACTCGCTCGTAGGCCTTGACACTCGCTCGTAGGCCTTGACACTCACTCGTAAGCCTTGACACTCGCTTGTAGGCCTTGACACTCATTCGTAGGCCTTGACACTCATTCGTAGGCCTTGACACTCGCTCGTAGGCCTTGACACTCACTCGTAGGCTTTGACACTCACTCGTAGGCCTTGACACTCGCTCGTAGGCCTTGACACTCACTCGTGGGCCTTGACACTCGCTCGTAGGCCTTGACACTCACTCGTAGGCCTTGACACTCATTCGTAGGCCTTGACACTCGCTCGTAGGCCTTGACACTCGCTCGTAGGCCTTGACACTCGCTCGTAGGCCTTGACACTCGCTCGTAGGCCTTGACACTCACCCGTAGGCCTTGACACTCGCTCGTAGGCCTTGACACTCACTCGTAGGCCTTGACACTCACTCGTAAGCCTTGACACTCGCTCGTAGGCCTTGACACTCACTCGTAGGCCTTGACACTCATTCGTAGGCCTTGACACTCACTCGTAGGCTTTGACACTCGCTCGTAGGCCTTGACACTCGCTCGTAGGCCTTGACACTCGCTCGTAGGCCTTGACACTCACTCGTAGGCCTTGACACTCGCTCGTAGGCCTTGACACTCGCTCGTAGGCCTTGACACTCGCTCGTAGGCCTTGACACTCGCTCGTAGGCTTTGACACTCACTCGTAGGCCTTGACACTCGCTCGTAGGCCTTGACACTCGCTCGTAGGCCTTGACACTCACTCGTAGGCCTTGACACTCACTCGTAGGCCTTGACACTCGCTCGTAAGCCTTGACACTCACCCGTAGGCCTTGACACTCGCTCGTAGGCCTTGACACTCACTCGTAGGCCTTGACACTCGCTCGTAGGCCTTGACACTCGCTCGTAGGCCTTGACACTCACTCGTAAGCCTTGACACTCACTCGTAAGCCTTGACACTCGCTCGTAGGCCTTGACACTCATTCGTAGGCCTTGACACTCGCTCGTAGGCCTTGACACTCGCTCGTAGGCCTTGACACTCGCTCGTAGGCCTTGACACTCACACGTAAGCCTTGACACTCGCTCGTAAGCCTTGACACTCGCTCGTAGGCCTTGACACTCGCTCGTAGGCCTTGAAACTCGCTCGTAGGCCTTGACACTCACACGTAAGCCTTGACACTCGCTCGTAAGCCTTGACACTCGCTCGTAGGCCTTGACACTCGCTCGTAGGCCTTGAAACTCGCTCGTAAGCCTTGACACTCGCTCGTAGGCCTTGACACTCGCTCGTAGGCCTTGACACTCGCTCGTTGGCCTTGACACTCACTCGTAGGCCTTGACACTCACTCGTAAGCCTTGACACTCGCTCGTAGGCCTTGACACTCACTCGTAGGCTTTGACACTCACTCGTAGGCCTTGACACTCGCTCGTAGGCCTTGACACTCGCTCGTAGGCCTTGACACTCGCTCGTAGGCCTTGACACTCGCTCGTAGGCCTTGACACTCGCTCGTAGGCCTTGACACTCACTCGTAGGCCTTGACACTCATTCGTAGGCCTTGACACTCGCTCGTAGGCCTTGACACTCGCTCGTAGGCCTTGACACTCGCTCGTAGGCCTTGACACTCGCTCGTAGGCCTTGACACTCACCCGTAGGCCTTGACACTCGCTCGTAGGCCTTGACACTCACTCGTAGGCCTTGACACTCACTCGTAAGCCTTGACACTCGCTCGTAGGCCTTGACACTCACTCGTAGGCCTTGACACTCGCTCGTAGGCCTTGACACTCGCTCGTAGGCCTTGACACTCGCTCGTAGGCCTTGACACTCACTCGTAGGCCTTGACACTCGCTCGTAGGCCTTGACACTCACTCGTAAGCCTTGACACTCGCTTGTAGGCCTTGACACTCATTCGTAGGCCTTGACACTCATTCGTAGGCCTTGACACTCGCTCGTAGGCCTTGACACTCACTCGTAGGCTTTGACACTCACTCGTAGGCCTTGACACTCGCTCGTAGGCCTTGACACTCACTCGTGGGCCTTGACACTCGCTCGTAGGCCTTGACACTCACTCGTAGGCCTTGACACTCATTCGTAGGCCTTGACACTCGCTCGTAGGCCTTGACACTCGCTCGTAGGCCTTGACACTCGCTCGTAGGCCTTGACACTCGCTCGTAGGCCTTGACACTCACCCGTAGGCCTTGACACTCGCTCGTAGGCCTTGACACTCACTCGTAGGCCTTGACACTCACTCGTAAGCCTTGACACTCGCTCGTAGGCCTTGACACTCACTCGTAGGCTTTGACACTCGCTCGTAGGCCTTGACACTCGCTCGTAGGCCTTGACACTCGCTCGTAGGCCTTGACACTCACTCGTAGGCCTTGACACTCGCTCGTAGGCCTTGACACTCGCTCGTAGGCCTTGACACTCGCTCGTAGGCCTTGACACTCGCTCGTAGGCTTTGACACTCACTCGTAGGCCTTGACACTCGCTCGTAGGCCTTGACACTCGCTCGTAGGCCTTGACACTCACTCGTAAGCCTTGACACTCGCTTGTAGGCCTTGACACTCATTCGTAGGCCTTGACACTCATTCGTAGGCCTTGACACTCGCTCGTAGGCCTTGACACTCACTCGTAGGCTTTGACACTCACTCGTAGGCCTTGACACTCGCTCGTAGGCCTTGACACTCACTCGTGGGCCTTGACACTCGCTCGAAGGCCTTGACACTCACTCGTAGGCCTTGACACTCATTCGTAGGCCTTGACACTCGCTCGTAGGCCTTGACACTCGCTCGTAGGCCTTGACACTCGCTCGTAGGCCTTGACACTCGCTCGTAGGCCTTGACACTCACCCGTAGGCCTTGACACTCGCTCGTAGGCCTTGACACTCACTCGTAGGCCTTGACACTCACTCGTAAGCCTTGACACTCGCTCGTAGGCCTTGACACTCACTCGTAGGCCTTGACACTCATTCGTAGGCCTTGACACTCACTCGTAGGCTTTGACACTCGCTCGTAGGCCTTGACACTCGCTCGTAGGCCTTGACACTCGCTCGTAGGCCTTGACACTCACTCGTAGGCCTTGACACTCGCTCGTAGGCCTTGACACTCGCTCGTAGGCCTTGACACTCGCTCGTAGGCTTTGACACTCACTCGTAGGCCTTGACACTCGCTCGTAGGCCTTGACACTCGCTCGTAGGCCTTGACACTCACTCGTAGGCCTTGACACTCACTCGTAGGCCTTGACAATCGCTCGTAGGCCTTGACACTCGCTCGTAGGCCTTGACACTCGCTCGTAGGCCTTGACACTCACTCGTAGGCCTTGACACTCGCTCGTAGGCCTTGACACTCGCTCGTAGGCCTTGACACTCGCTCGTAGGCCTTGACACTCACTCGTAGGCCTTGACACTCGCTCGTGGGCCTTGACACTCGCTCGTAGGCCTTGACACTCGCTCGTAGGCCTTGACACTCGCTCGTAGGCCTTGACACTCGCTCGTAGGCCTTGACACTCGCTCGTAGGCCTTGACACTCACTCGTAGGCCTTGACACTCGCTCGTAGGCCTTGACACTCGCTCGTAGGCCTTGACACTCGCTCGTAGGCCTTGACACTCACTCGTAGGCCTTGACACTCGCTCGTAGGCCTTGACACTCACTCGTAAGCCTTGACACTCGCTTGTAGGCCTTGACACTCATTCGTAGGCCTTGACACTCATTCGTAGGCCTTGACACTCGCTCGTAGGCCTTGACACTCACTCGTAGGCTTTGACACTCACTCGTAGGCCTTGACACTCGCTCGTAGGCCTTGACACTCACTCGTGGGCCTTGACACTCGCTCGTAGGCCTTGACACTCACTCGTAGGCCTTGACACTCATTCGTAGGCCTTGACACTCGCTCGTAGGCCTTGACACTCGCTCGTAGGCCTTGACACTCGCTCGTAGGCCTTGACACTCGCTCGTAGGCCTTGACACTCACCCGTAGGCCTTGACACTCGCTCGTAGGCCTTGACACTCACTCGTAGGCCTTGACACTCACTCGTAAGCCTTGACACTCGCTCGTAGGCCTTGACACTCACTCGTAGGCCTTGACACTCATTCGTAGGCCTTGACACTCACTCGTAGGCTTTGACACTCGCTCGTAGGCCTTGACACTCGCTCGTAGGCCTTGACACTCGCTCGTAGGCCTTGACACTCACTCGTAGGCCTTGACACTCGCTCGTAGGCCTTGACACTCGCTCGTAGGCCTTGACACTCGCTCGTAGGCCTTGACACTCGCTCGTAGGCTTTGACACTCACTCGTAGGCCTTGACACTCGCTCGTAGGCCTTGACACTCGCTCGTAGGCCTTGACACTCACTCGTAGGCCTTGACACTCACTCGTAGGCCTTGACAATCGCTCGTAGGCCTTGACACTCGCTCGTAGGCCTTGACACTCGCTCGTAGGCCTTGACACTCACTCGTAGGCCTTGACACTCGCTCGTAGGCCTTGACACTCGCTCGTAGGCCTTGACACTCGCTCGTAGGCCTTGACACTCACTCGTAGGCCTTGACACTCGCTCGTGGGCCTTGACACTCGCTCGTAGGCCTTGACACTCGCTCGTAGGCCTTGACACTCGCTCGTAGGCCTTGACACTCGCTCGTAGGCCTTGACACTCGCTCGTAGGCCTTGACACTCGCTCGTAGGCCTTGACACTCACTCGTAAGCCTTGACACTCGCTCGTAGGCCTTGACACTCGCTCGTAGGCCTTGACACTCGCTCGTAGGCCTTGACACTCGCTCGTAGGCCTTGACACTCGCTCGTAGGCCTTGACACTCGCTCGTAGGCCTTGACACTCACTCGTAGGCCTTGACACTCACTCGTAGGCCTTGACAATCGCTCGTAGGCCTTGACACTCGCTCGTAGGCCTTGACACTCGCTCGTAGGCCTTGACACTCACTCGTAGGCCATGACACTCGCTCGTAGGCCTTGACACTCGCTCGTAGGCCTTGACACTCGCTCGTAGGCCTTGACACTCGCTCGTAGGCTTTGACACTCGCTCGTAGGCTTTGACACTCGCTCGTAGGCCTTGACACTCATTCGTAGGCCTTGACACTCGCTCGTAGGCCTTGACACTCGCTCGTAGGCCTTGACACTCGCTCGTAGGCCTTGACACTCGCTCGTAGGCCTCGACACTCGCTCGTAGGCCTTGACACTCGCTCGTAGGCCTTGA
Organism: Cylicocyclus nassatus; assembly: GCA_958299035.1. Classification (NCBI taxonomy): domain Eukaryota; kingdom Metazoa; phylum Nematoda; class Chromadorea; order Rhabditida; family Strongylidae; genus Cylicocyclus; species Cylicocyclus nassatus. The sequence continues at coordinate 77,367,746 of CATQJL010000001.1, forward strand.
CACTCACTCGTAAGCCTTGACACTCGCTCGTAGGCCTTGACACTCGCTCGTAGGCCTTGACACTCGCTCGTAGGCTTTGACACTCACTCGTAGGCCTTGACACTCGCTCGTAGGCCTTGACACTCGCTCGTAGGCCTTGACACTCACTCGTAGGCCTTGACACTCACTCGTAGGCCTTGACAATCGCTCGTAGGCCTTGACACTCGCTCGTAGGCCTTGACACTCGCTCGTAGGCCTTGACACTCACTCGTAGGCCTTGACACTCGCTCGTAGGCCTTGACACTCGCTCGTAGGCCTTGACACTCGCTCGTAGGCCTTGACACTCACTCGTAGGCCTTGACACTCGCTCGTGGGCCTTGACACTCGCTCGTAGGCCTTGACACTCGCTCGTAGGCCTTGACACTCGCTCGTAGGCCTTGACACTCGCTCGTAGGCCTTGACACTCGCTCGTAGGCCTTGACACTCACTCGTAGGCCTTGACACTCGCTCGTAGGCCTTGACACTCGCTCGTAGGCCTTGACACTCGCTCGTAGGCCTTGACACTCACTCGTAGGCCTTGACACTCGCTCGTAGGCCTTGACACTCACTCGTAAGCCTTGACACTCGCTTGTAGGCCTTGACACTCATTCGTAGGCCTTGACACTCATTCGTAGGCCTTGACACTCGCTCGTAGGCCTTGACACTCACTCGTAGGCTTTGACACTCACTCGTAGGCCTTGACACTCGCTCGTAGGCCTTGACACTCACTCGTGGGCCTTGACACTCGCTCGTAGGCCTTGACACTCACTCGTAGGCCTTGACACTCATTCGTAGGCCTTGACACTCGCTCGTAGGCCTTGACACTCGCTCGTAGGCCTTGACACTCGCTCGTAGGCCTTGACACTCGCTCGTAGGCCTTGACACTCACCCGTAGGCCTTGACACTCGCTCGTAGGCCTTGACACTCACTCGTAGGCCTTGACACTCACTCGTAAGCCTTGACACTCGCTCGTAGGCCTTGACACTCACTCGTAGGCCTTGACACTCATTCGTAGGCCTTGACACTCACTCGTAGGCTTTGACACTCGCTCGTAGGCCTTGACACTCGCTCGTAGGCCTTGACACTCGCTCGTAGGCCTTGACACTCACTCGTAGGCCTTGACACTCGCTCGTAGGCCTTGACACTCGCTCGTAGGCCTTGACACTCGCTCGTAGGCCTTGACACTCGCTCGTAGGCTTTGACACTCACTCGTAGGCCTTGACACTCGCTCGTAGGCCTTGACACTCGCTCGTAGGCCTTGACACTCACTCGTAGGCCTTGACACTCACTCGTAGGCCTTGACAATCGCTCGTAGGCCTTGACACTCGCTCGTAGGCCTTGACACTCGCTCGTAGGCCTTGACACTCACTCGTAGGCCTTGACACTCGCTCGTAGGCCTTGACACTCGCTCGTAGGCCTTGACACTCGCTCGTAGGCCTTGACACTCACTCGTAGGCCTTGACACTCGCTCGTGGGCCTTGACACTCGCTCGTAGGCCTTGACACTCGCTCGTAGGCCTTGACACTCGCTCGTAGGCCTTGACACTCAAGCAGTGGTATCAACGCAGAGTACTGCCTTGACACTCGCTCGTAGGCCTTGACACTCACTCGTAAGCCTTGACACTCGCTCGTAGGCCTTGACACTCGCTCGTAGGCCTTGACACACTCGCTCGTAGGCCTTGACACTCGCTCGTAGGCCTTGACACTCGCTCGTAGGCCTTGACACTCGCTCGTAGGCCTTGACACTCACTCGTAGGCCTTGACACTCACTCGTAGGCCTTGACAATCGCTCGTAGGCCTTGACACTCGCTCGTAGGCCTTGACACTCGCTCGTAGGCCTTGACACTCACTCGTAGGCCATGACACTCGCTCGTAGGCCTTGACACTCGCTCGTAGGCCTTGACACTCGCTCGTAGGCCTTGACACTCGCTCGTAGGCTTTGACACTCGCTCGTAGGCTTTGACACTCGCTCGTAGGCCTTGACACTCATTCGTAGGCCTTGACACTCGCTCGTAGGCCTTGACACTCGCTCGTAGGCCTTGACACTCGCTCGTAGGCCTTGACACTCGCTCGTAGGCCTCGACACTCGCTCGTAGGCCTTGACACTCGCTCGTAGGCCTTGACACTCACTCGTAAGCCTTGACACTCGCTCGTAGGCCTTGACACTCGCTCGTAGGCCTTGACACTCGCTCGTAGGCCTTGACACTCGCTCGTAGGCCTTGACACTCGCTCGTAGGCCTTGACACTCACTCGTAGGCCTTGACACTCGCTCGTAGGCCTTGACACTCACTCGTAAGCCTTGACACTCGCTCGTAGGCCTTGACACTCATTCGTAGGCCTTGACACTCGCTCGTAGGCCTTGACACTCGCTCGTAGGCCTTGACACTCGCTCGTAGGCCTTGACACTCACCCGTAGGCCTTGACACTCGCTCGTAGGCCTTGACACTCACTCGTAAGCCTTGACACTCGCTCGTAGGCCTTGACACTCATTCGTAGGCCTTGACACTCGCTCGTAGGCCTTGACACTCGCTCGTAGGCCTTGACACTCGCTCGTAGGCCTTGACACTCACCCGTAAGCCTTGACACTCGCTCGTAGGCCTTGACACTCACTCGTAGGCCTTGACACTCGCTCGTAGGCCTTGACACTCACTCGTAAGCCTTGACACTCGCTCGTAGGCCTTGACACTCATTCGTAGGCCTTGACACTCGCTCGTAGGCCTTGACACTCGCTCGTAGGCCTTGACACTCGCTCGTAGGCCTTGACACTCACCCGTAGGCCTTGACACTCGCTCGTAGGCCTTGACACTCACTCGTAAGCCTTGACACTCGCTCGTAGGCCTTGACACTCATTCGTAGGCCTTGACACTCGCTCGTAGGCCTTGACACTCGCTCGTAGGCCTTGACACTCGCTCGTAGGCCTTGACACTCGCTCGTAGGCCTTGACACTCACTCGTAAGCCTTGACACTCGCTCGTAGGCCTTGACACTCGCTCGTAGGCCTTGACACTCGCTCGTAGGCCTTGACACTCGCTCGTAGGCCTTGACACTCGCTCGTAGGCCTTGACACTCGCTCGTAGGCCTTGACACTCACTCGTAAGCCTTGACACTCGCTCGTAGGCCTTGACACTCGCTCGTAGGCCTTGACACTCGCTCGTAGGCCTTGACACTCGCTCGTAGGCCTTGACACTCGCTCGTAGGCCTTGACACTCGCTCGTAGGCCTTGACACTCGCTCGTAGGCCTTGACACTCGCTCGTAGGCCTTGACACTCGCTCGTAGGCCTTGACACTCACTCGTAGGCCTTGACACTCGCTCGTAGGCCTTGACACTCGCTCGTAGGCCTTGACACTCGCTCGTAGGCCTTGACACTCGCTCGTAGGCTTTGACACTCACTCGTAGGCCTTGGCACTCGCTCGTAGGCCTTGACACTCGCTCGTAGGACTTGACACTCACTCGTAGGCCTTGACACTCACTCGTAGGCCTTGACAATCGCTCGTAGGCCTTGACACTCGCTCGTAGGCCTTGACACTCGCTCGTAGGCCTTGACACTCACTCGTAGGCCTTGACACTCGCTCGTAGGCCTTGACACTCGCTCGTAGGCCTTGACACTCGCTCGTAGGCCTTGACACTCACTCGTAGGCCTTGACACTCGCTCGTGGGCCTTGACACTCGCTCGTAGGCCTTGACACTCGCTCGTAGGCCTTGACACTCGCTCGTAGGCCTTGACACTCGCTCGTAGGCTTTGACACTCGCTCGTAGGCTTTGACACTCGCTCGTAGGCCTTGACACTCATTCGTAGGCCTTGACACTCGCTCGTAGGCCTTGACACTCGCTCGTAGGCCTTGAGACTCGCTCGTAGGCCTTGACACTCGCTCGTAGGCCTCGACACTCGCTCGTAGGCCTTGACACTCGCTCGTAGGCCTTGACACTCACTCGTAAGCCTTGACACTCGCTCGTAGGCCTTGACACTCGCTCGTAGGCCTTGACACTCGCTCGTAGGCCTTGACACTCGCTCGTAGGCCTTGACACTCGCTCGTAGGCCTTGACACTCACTCGTAGGCCTTGACACTCGCTCGTAGGCCTTGACACTCACTCGTAAGCCTTGACACTCGCTCGTAGGCCTTGACACTCATTCGTAGGCCTTGACACTCGCTCGTAGGCCTTGACACTCGCTCGTAGGCCTTGACACTCGCTCGTAGGCCTTGACACTCACCCGTAAGCCTTGACACTCGCTCGTAGGCCTTGACACTCGCTCGTAGGCCTTGACACTCGCTCGTAGGCCTTGACACTCGCTCGTAGGCCTCGACACTCGCTCGTAGGCCTTGACACTCGCTCGTAGGCCTTGACACTCACTCGTAAGCCTTGACACTCGCTCGTAGGCCTTGACACTCGCTCGTAGGCCTTGACACTCGCTCGTAGGCCTTGACACTCGCTCGTAGGCCTTGACACTCGCTCGTAGGCCTTGACACTCACTCGTAGGCCTTGACACTCGCTCGTAGGCCTTGACACTCACTCGTAAGCCTTGACACTCGCTCGTAGGCCTTGACACTCATTCGTAGGCCTTGACACTCGCTCGTAGGCCTTGACACTCGCTCGTAGGCCTTGACACTCGCTCGTAGGCCTTGACACTCACCCGTAGGCCTTGACACTCGCTCGTAGGCCTTGACACTCACTCGTAAGCCTTGACACTCGCTCGTAGGCCTTGACACTCATTCGTAGGCCTTGACACTCGCTCGTAGGCCTTGACACTCGCTCGTAGGCCTTGACACTCGCTCGTAGGCCTTGACACTCACCCGTAGGCCTTGACACTCGCTCGTAGGCCTTGACACTCACTCGTAAGCCTTGACACTCGCTCGTAGGCCTTGACACTCATTCGTAGGCCTTGACACTCGCTCGTAGGCCTTGACACTCGCTCGTAGGCCTTGACACTCGCTCGTAGGCCTTGACACTCACCCGTAGGCCTTGACACTCGCTCGTAGGCCTTGACACTCACTCGTAAGCCTTGACACTCGCTCGTAGGCCTTGACACTCATTCGTAGGCCTTGACACTCGCTCGTAGGCCTTGACACTCGCTCGTAGGCCTTGACACTCACTCGTAAGCCTTGACACTCGCTCGTAGGCCTTGACACTCGCTCGTAGGCCTTGACACTCGCTCGTAGGCCTTGACACTCGCTCGTAGGCCTTGACACTCGCTCGTAGGCCTTGACACTCGCTCGTAGGCCTTGACACTCACTCGTAAGCCTTGACACTCGCTCGTAGGCCTTGACACTCGCTCGTAGGCCTTGACACTCGCTCGTAGGCCTTGACACTCGCTCGTAGGCCTTGACACTCGCTCGTAGGCCTTGACACTCGCTCGTAGGCCTTGACACTCGCTCGTAGGCCTTGACACTCGCTCGTAGGCCTTGACACTCGCTCGTAGGCCTTGACACTCGCTCGTAGGCTTTGACACTCACTCGTAGGCCTTGACACTCGCTCGTAGGCCTTGACACTCGCTCGTAGGCCTTGACACTCGCTCGTAGGCCTTGACACTCGCTCGTAGGCCTTGACACTCACTCGTAAGCCTTGACACTCGCTCGTAGGCCTTGACACTCGCTCGTAGGCCTTGACACTCGCTCGTAGGCCTTGACACTCGCTCGTAGGCCTTGACACTCGCTCGTAGGCCTTGACACTCGCTCGTAGGCCTTGACACTCACTCGTAGGCCTTGACACTCACTCGTAGGCCTTGACAATCGCTCGTAGGCCTTGACACTCGCTCGTAGGCCTTGACACTCGCTCGTAGGCCTTGACACTCACTCGTAGGCCTTGACACTCGCTCGTAGGCCTTGACACTCGCTCGTAGGCCTTGACACTCGCTCGTAGGCCTTGACACTCACTCGTAGGCCTTGACACTCGCTCGTGGGCCTTGACACTCGCTCGTAGGCCTTGACACTCGCTCGTAGGCCTTGACACTCGCTCGTAGGCCTTGACACTCGCTCGTAGGCTTTGACACTCGCTCGTAGGCTTTGACACTCGCTCGTAGGCCTTGACACTCATTCGTAGGCCTTGACACTCGCTCGTAGGCCTTGACACTCGCTCGTAGGCCTTGACACTCGCTCGTAGGCCTTGACACTCGCTCGTAGGCCTCGACACTCGCTCGTAGGCCTTGACACTCGCTCGTAGGCCTTGACACTCACTCGTAAGCCTTGACACTCGCTCGTAGGCCTTGACACTCGCTCGTAGGCCTTGACACTCGCTCGTAGGCCTTGACACTCGCTCGTAGGCCTTGACACTCGCTCGTAGGCCTTGACACTCACTCGTAGGCCTTGACACTCGCTCGTAGGCCTTGACACTCACTCGTAAGCCTTGACACTCGCTCGTAGGCCTTGACACTCATTCGTAGGCCTTGACACTCGCTCGTAGGCCTTGACACTCGCTCGTAGGCCTTGACACTCGCTCGTAGGCCTTGACACTCACCCGTAGGCCTTGACACTCGCTCGTAGGCCTTGACACTCACTCGTAAGCCTTGACACTCGCTCGTAGGCCTTGACACTCATTCGTAGGCCTTGACACTCGCTCGTAGGCCTTGACACTCGCTCGTAGGCCTTGACACTCGCTCGTAGGCCTTGACACTCACCCGTAAGCCTTGACACTCGCTCGTAGGCCTTGACACTCACTCGTAGGCCTTGACACTCGCTCGTAGGCCTTGACACTCACTCGTAAGCCTTGACACTCGCTCGTAGGCCTTGACACTCATTCGTAGGCCTTGACACTCGCTCGTAGGCCTTGACACTCGCTCGTAGGCCTTGACACTCGCTCGTAGGCCTTGACACTCACCCGTAGGCCTTGACACTCGCTCGTAGGCCTTGACACTCACTCGTAAGCCTTGACACTCGCTCGTAGGCCTTGACACTCATTCGTAGGCCTTGACACTCGCTCGTAGGCCTTGACACTCACCCGTAGGCCTTGACACTCGCCCGTAGGCCTTGACACTCGCTCGTAGGCCTTGACACTCGCTCGTAGGCCTTGACACTCGCTCGTAGGCCTTGACACTCGCTCGTAGGCCTTGACACTCGCTCGTAGGCCTTGACACTCACTCGTAGGCCTTGACACTCGCTCGTAGGCCTTGACACTCACCCGTAGGCCTTGACACTCGCTCGTAGGCCTTGACACTCGCTCGTAGGCCTTGACACTCACCCGTAGGCCTTGACACTCGCTCGTAGGCCTTGACACTCACTCGTAGGCCTTGACACTCACTCGTAGGCCTTGACACTCGCTTGTAGGCCTTGACACTCGCTCGTAGGCCTTGACACTCGCTCGTAGGCCTTGACACTCACCCGTAGGCCTTGACACTCGCTCGTAGGCCTTGACACTCACTCGTAGGCCTTGACACTCGCTCGTAGGCCTTGACACTCGCTCGTAGGCCTTGACACTCGCTCGTAGGCCTTGACACTCGCTCGTAGGCCTTGACACTCACCCGTAGGCCTTGACACTCGCTCGTAGGCCTTGACACTCACTCGTAGGCCTTGACACTCACTCGTAGGCCTTGACACTCGCTTGTAAGCCTTGACACTCGCTCGTAGGCCTTGACACTCGCTCGTAGGCCTTGACACTCACTCGTAGGCCTTGACACTCACTCGTAGGCCTTGACACTCGCTCGTAGGCCTTGACACTCGCTCGTAGGCCTTGACACTCGCTCGTAGGCCTTGACACTCGCTCGTAGGCCTTGACACTCACTCGTAGGCCTTGACACTCATTCGTAAGCCTTGACACTCGCTCGTAGGCCTTGACACTCGCTCGTAGGCCTTGACACTCGCTCGTAGGCCTTGACACTCGCTCGTAGGCCTTGACACTCGCTCGTAGGCCTTGACACTCACTCGTAGGCCTTGACACTCACTCGTAGGCCTTGACACTCGCTCGTAGGCCTTGACACTCGCTCGTAGGCCTTGACACTCGCTCGTAGGCCTTGACACTCACTCGTAGGCCTTGACACTCACTCGTAGGCCTTGACACTCACTCGCTCGTAGGCTTTGACACTCATTCGTAGGCCTTGACACTCGCTCGTAGGCCTTGACACTCATTCGTAGGCCTTGACACTCACTCGTAGGCTTTGACACTGACTCGTAGGCCTTGACACTCGCTCGTAGGCCTTGACACTCGCTCGTAGGCCTTGACACTCACTCGTAGGCCTTGACACTCGCTCGTAGGCCTTGACACTCACCCGTAGGCCTTGACACTCGCTCGTAGGCCTTGACACTCACTCGTAGGCCTTGACACTCGCTCGTAGGCCTTGACACTCGCTCGTAGGCCTTGACACTCGCTCGTAGGCCTTGACACTCGCTCGTAGGCCTTGACACTCGCTCGTAGGCCTTGACACTCGCTCGTAGGCCTTGACACTCGCTCGTAGGCCTTGACACTCACTCGTAGGCCTTGACACTCTCTCGTAGGCCTTGACACTCGCTCGTAGGCCTTGACACTCATTCGTAGGCCTTGACACTCACTCGTAGGCTTTGACACTGACTCGTAGGCCTTGACACTCGCTCGTAGGCCTTGACACTCGCTCGTAGGCCTTGACACTCACTCGTAGGCCTTGACACTCGCTCGTAGGCCTTGACACTCACCCGTAGGCCTTGACACTCGCTCGTAGGCCTTGACACTCACTCGTAGGCCTTGACACTCGCTCGTAGGCCTTGACACTCACTCGTAGGCCTTGACACTCGCTCGTAGGCCTTGACACTCACCCGTAGGCCTTGACACTCGCTCGTAGGCCTTGACACTCGCTCGTAGGCCTTGACACTCACCCGTAGGCCTTGACACTCGCTCGTAGGCCTTGACACTCACTCGTAGGCCTTGACACTCACTCGTAGGCCTTGACACTCGCTTGTAGGCCTTGACACTCGCTCGTAGGCCTTGACACTCACCCGTAGGCCTTGACACTCGCTCGTAGGCCTTGACACTCACTCGTAGGCCTTGACACTCGCTCGTAGGCCTTGACACTCGCTCGTAGGCCTTGACACTCGCTCGTAGGCCTTGACACTCGCTCGTAGGCCTTGACACTCACCCGTAGGCCTTGACACTCGCTCGTAGGCCTTGACACTCACTCGTAGGCCTTGACACTCACTCGTAGGCCTTGACACTCGCTTGTAAGCCTTGACACTCGCTCGTAGGCCTTGACACTCGCTCGTAGGCCTTGACACTCACTCGTAGGCCTTGACACTCACTCGTAGGCCTTGACACTCGCTCGTAGGCCTTGACACTCGCTCGTAGGCCTTGACACTCGCTCGTAGGCCTTGACACTCGCTCGTAGGCCTTGACACTCACTCGTAGGCCTTGACACTCATTCGTAAGCCTTGACACTCGCTCGTAGGCCTTGACACTCGCTCGTAGGCCTTGACACTCGCTCGTAGGCCTTGACACTCGCTCGTAGGCCTTGACACTCACTCGTAGGCCTTGACACTCACTCGTAGGCCTTGACACTCGCTCGTAGGCCTTGACACTCGCTCGTAGGCCTTGACACTCGCTCGTAGGCCTTGACACTCGCTCGTAGGCCTTGACACTCACTCGTAGGCCTTGACACTCACTCGTAGGCCTTGACACTCGCTCGTAGGCCTTGACACTCACTCGTAGGCCTTGACACTCACTCGTAGGCCTTGACACTCGCTCGTAGGCCTTGACACTCGCTCGTAGGCCTTGACACTCGCTCGTAGGCCTTGACACTCACTCGTAGGCCTTGACACTCGCTCGTAGGCCTTGACACTCGCTCGTAGGCCTTGACACTCACTCGTAGGCCTTGACACATGCTCGTAGGCCTTGACACTCGCTCGTAGACCTTGACATTCACTCGTAGGCCTTGACACTCACTCGTAGGCCTTGACACTCACTCGTAGGCCTTGACACTCACTCGTAGGCCTTGACACTCGCTCGTAGGCCTTGACACTCACTCGTAGGCCTTGACACTCGCTCGTAGGCCTTGACACTCGCTCGTAGGCCTTGACACTCGCTCGTAGGCCTTGACACTCACTCGTAGGCCTTGACACATGCTCGTAGGCCTTGACACTCGCTCGTAGGCCTTGACACTCACTCGTAGGCCTTGACACTCACTCGTAGGCCTTGACACTCGCTCGTAGGCCTTGACACTCACTCGTAGGCCTTGACACTCATTCGTAGGCCTTGACACTCGCTCGTAGGCCTTGACACTCGCTCGTAGGCCTTGACACTCGCTCGTAAGCCTTGACACTCACTCGTAGGCCTTGACACTCGCTCGTAGGCCTTGACATTCGCTCGTAGGCCTTGACACTCATTCGTAGGCCTTGACACTCACTCGTAGGCTTTGACACTGACTCGTAGGCCTTGACACTCGCTCGTAGGCCTTGACACTCACTCGTAGGCCTTGACACTCGCTCGTAGGCCTTGACACTCACTCGTAGGCCTTGACACTCACTCGTAGGCCTTGACACATGCTCGTAGACCTTGACACTCGCTCGTAGGCCTTGACACTCACTCGTAGGCCTTGACACTCACTCGTAGGCCTTGACACTCGCTCGTAGGCCTTGACACTCACTCGTAGGCCTTGAAACTCACTCGTAGGCCTTGACACTCACTCGTAGGCCTTGACACTCGCTCGTAGGCCTTGACACTCACTCGTAGGCCTTGACACTCGCTCGTAGGCCTTGACACTCACTCGTAGGCCTTGACACTCACTCGTAGGCCTTGACACATGCTCGTAGGCCTTGACACTCGCTCGTAGGCCTTGACACTCACTCGTAGGCCTTGACACTCACTCGTAGGCCTTGACACTCGCTCGTAGGCCTTGACACTCATTCGTAGGCCTTGACACTCATCCGTAGGCCTTGACACTCGCTCGTAGGCCTTGACACTCGCCCGTACGCCTTGACACTCGCTCGTAGGCCTTGACACTCGCTCGTAGGCCTTGACACTCGCTCGTAGGCCTTGACACTCGCTCGTAGGCCTTGACACTCGCTCGTAGGCCTTGACACTCATTCGTAGGCCTTGACACTCGCTCGTAGGCCTTGACACTCGCCCGTACGCTCGTAGGCCTTGACACTCACTCGTAGGCCTTGACACTCACTCGTAGGCCTTGACACTCGCTCGTAGGCCTTGACACTCATTCGTAGGCCTTGACACTCATCCGTAGGCCTTGACACTCGCTCGTAGGCCTTGACACTCGCCCGTACGCCTTGACACTCGCTCGTAGGCCTTGACACTCGCTCGTAGGCCTTGACACTCGCTCGTAGGCCTTGACACTCGCTCGTAGGCCTTGACACTCGCTCGTAGGCCTTGACACTCATTCGTAGGCCTTGACACTCGCTCGTAGGCCTTGACACTCGCCCGTAGGCCTTGACACTCGCTCGTAGGCCTTGACACTCGCCCGTAGGCCTTGACACTCGCTCGTAGGCCTTGACACTCGCTCGTAGGCCTTGACACTCGCTCGTAGGCCTTGACACTCGCTCGTAGGCCTTGACACTCGCTCGTAGGCCTTGACACTCATTCGTAGGCCTTGACACTCGCCCGTAGGCCTTGACACTCGCTCGTAGGCCTTGACACTCGCCCGTAGGCCTTGACACTCGCTCGTAGGCCTTGACACTCGCTCGTAGGCCTTGACACTCGCTCGTAGGCCTTGACACTCGCTCGTAGGCCTTGACACTCGCTCGTAGGCCTTGACACTCGCTCGTAGGCCTTGACACTCATTCGTAGGCCTTGACACTCATTCGTAGGCCTTGACACTCATTCGTAGGCCTTGACACTCGACCGTAGGCTTTGACACTCGCCCGTAGGCCTTGACACTCGCTCGTAGGCCTTGACACTCGCCCGTAGGCCTTGACACTCGCTCGTAGGCCTTGACACTCGCTCGTAGGCCTTGACACTCGCTCGTAGGCCTTGACACTCGCTCGTAGGCCTTGACACTCGCTCGTAGGCCTTGACACTCATTCGTAGGCCTTGACACTCATTCGTAGGCCTTGGCACTCATTCGTAGGCCTTGACACTCGCTCGTAGGCCTTGACACTCACTCGTAGGCCTTGGCACTCACTCGTAGGCCTTGACACTCGCTCGTAGGCCTTGACACTCATTCGTAGGCCTTGACACTCGCTCGTAGGCCTTGACACTCGCTCGTAGGCCTTGACACTCATTCGTAGGCCTTGACACTCATTCGTAGGCCTTGACACTCATTCGTAGGCCTTGACACTCGCCCGTAGGCCTTGACACTCGCCCGTAGGCCTTGACACTCGCTCGTAGGCCTTGACACTCACTCGTAGGCCTTGACACTCGCTCGTAGGCCTTGACACTCGCTCGTAGGCCTTGACACTCATTCGTAGGCCTTGACACTCATTCGTAGGCCTTGACACTCGCTCGTAGGCTTTGACACTCGCTCGTAGGCCTTGACACTCATTCGTAGGCCTTGACACTCGCTCGTAGGCCTTGACACTCGCTCGTAGGCCTTGACACTCATTCGTAGGCCTTGACACTCATTCGTAGGCCTTGACACTCGCTCGTAGGCCTTGACACTCGCTCGTAGGCCTTGACACTCATTCGTAGGCCTTGACACTCATCCGTAGGCCTTGACACTCACTCGTAGGCCTTAACACTCACTCGTAGGCCTTGACACTCGCTCGTAGGCCTTGACACTCACTCGTAGGCCTTGACACTCGCTCGTAGGCCTTGATACTCGCTCGTAGGCCTTGACACTCGCCCGTAGGCCTTGACACTCGCTCGTAGGCCTTGACACTCGCTCGTAGGCCTTGACACTCGCTCGTAGGCCTTGACACTCGCTCGTAGGCCTTGACACTCGCTCGTAGGCCTTGACACTCATTCGTAGGCCTTGACACTCATTCGTAGGCCTTGACACTCGCCCGTAGGCCTTGACACTCGCTCGTAGGCCTTGACACTCGCCCGTAGGCCTTGACACTCGCTCGTAGGCCTTGACACTCGCTCGTAGGCCTTGACACTCACTCGTAGGCCTTGACACTCACTCGTAGGCCTTGACACTCGCTCGTAGGCCTTGACACTCATTCGTAGGCCTTGACACTCGCTCGTAGGCCTTGACACTCGCTCGTAGGCCTTGACACTCATTCGTAGGCCTTGACACTCATTCGTAGGCCTTGACACTCATTCGTAGGCCTTGACACTCGCCCGTAGGCCTTGACACTCCCCCGTAGGCCTTGACACTCGCTCGTAGGACTTGACACTCATTCGTAGGCCTTGACACTCGCTCGTAGGCCTTGACACTCACTCGTAGGCCTTGACACTCACTCGTAGGCCTTGACACTCGCTCGTAGGCCTTGACACTCGCTCGTAGGCCTTGACACTCATTCGTAGGCCTTGACACTCGCTCGTAGGCCTTGACACTCGCCCGTACGCTCGTAGGCCTTGACACTCACTCGTAGGCCTTGACACTCACTCGTAGGCCTTGACACTCGCTCGTAGGCCTTGACACTCACTCGTAGGCCTTGACACTCACTCGTAGGCCTTGACACTCGCTCGTAGGCCTTGACACTCGCTCGTAGGCCTTGACACTCGCTCGTAGGCCTTGACACTCGCTCGTAGGCCTTGACACTCGCTCGTAGGCCTTGACACTCATTCGTAAGCCTTGACACTCGCTCGTAGGCCTTGACACTCATTCGTAGGCCTTGACACTCGCTCGTAGGCCTTGACACTCGCTCGTAGGCCTTGACACTCATTCGTAGGCCTTGACACTCATTCGTAGGCCTTGACACTCGCCCGTAGGCCTTGACACTCCCCCGTAGGCCTTGACACTCGCTCGTAGGACTTGACACTCATTCGTAGGCCTTGACACTCGCTCGTAGGCCTTGACACTCACTCGTAGGACTTGACACTCACTCGTAGGCCTTGACACTCGCTCGTAGGCCTTGACACTCATTCGTAGGCCTTGACACTCATCCGTAGGCCTTGACACTCGCTCGTAGGCCTTGACACTCACTCGTAGGCCTTGACACTCACTCGTAGGCCTTGACACTCGCTCGTAGGCCTTGACACTCGCTCGTAGGCCTTGACACTCGCTCGTAGGCCTTGACACTCGCCCGTACGCTCGTAGGCCTTGACACTCACTCGTAGGCCTTGACACTCACTCGTAGGCCTTGACACTCGCTCGTAGGCCTTGACACTCACTCGTAGGCCTTGACACTCACTCGTAGGCCTTGACACTCGCTCGTAGGCCTTGACACTCGCTCGTAGGCCTTGACACTCGCTCGTAGGCCTTGACACTCGCTCGTAGGCCTTGACACTCGCTCGTAGGCCTTGACACTCATTCGTAAGCCTTGACACTCGCTCGTAGGCCTTGACACTCATTCGTAGGCCTTGACACTCGCTCGTAGGCCTTGACACTCGCTCGTAGGCCTTGACACTCATTCGTAGGCCTTGACACTCATTCGTAGGCCTTGACACTCGCCCGTAGGCCTTGACACTCCCCCGTAGGCCTTGACACTCGCTCGTAGGACTTGACACTCATTCGTAGGCCTTGACACTCGCTCGTAGGCCTTGACACTCACTCGTAGGCCTTGACACTCACTCGTAGGCCTTGACACTCGCTCGTAGGCCTTGACACTCACTCGTAGGCCTTGACACTCGCTCGTAGGCCTTGATACTCGCTCGTAGGCCTTGACACTCGCCCGTAGGCCTTGACACTCGCTCGTAGGCCTTGACACTCGCTCGTAGGCCTTGACACTCGCTCGTAGGCCTTGACACTCGCTCGTAGGCCTTGACACTCACTCGTAGGCCTTGACACTCGCTCGTAGGCCTTGACACTCACTCGTAGGCCTTAACACTCACTCGTAGGCCTTGACACTCGCTCGTAGGCCTTGACACTCACTCGTAGGCCTTGACACTCGCTCGTAGGCCTTGATACTCGCTCGTAGGCCTTGACACTCGCCCGTAGGCCTTGACACTCGCTCGTAGGCCTTGACACTCGCTCGTAGGCCTTGACACTCGCTCGTAGGCCTTGACACTCGCTCGTAGGCCTTGACACTCGCTCGTAGGCCTTGACACTCATTCGTAGGCCTTGACACTCATTCGTAGGCCTTGACACTCGCCCGTAGGCCTTGACACTCGCTCGTAGGCCTTGACACTCGCCCGTAGGCCTTGACACTCGCTCGTAGGCCTTGACACTCGCTCGTAGGCCTTGACACTCACTCGTAGGCCTTGACACTCACTCGTAGGCCTTGACACTCGCTCGTAGGCCTTGACACTCATTCGTAGGCCTTGACACTCGCTCGTAGGCCTTGACACTCGCTCGTAGGCCTTGACACTCATTCGTAGGCCTTGACACTCATTCGTAGGCCTTGACACTCATTCGTAGGCCTTGACACTCGCCCGTAGGCCTTGACACTCCCCCGTAGGCCTTGACACTCGCTCGTAGGACTTGACACTCATTCGTAGGCCTTGACACTCGCTCGTAGGCCTTGATACTCACTCGTAGGCCTTGACACTCACTCGTAGGCCTTGACACTCGCTCGTAGGCCTTGACACTCGCTCGTAGGCCTTGACACTCATTCGTAGGCCTTGACACTCGCTCGTAGGCCTTGACACTCGCCCGTACGCTCGTAGGCCTTGACACTCACTCGTAGGCCTTGACACTCACTCGTAGGCCTTGACACTCGCTCGTAGGCCTTGACACTCACTCGTAGGCCTTGACACTCACTCGTAGGCCTTGACACTCGCTCGTAGGCCTTGACACTCGCTCGTAGGCCTTGACACTCGCTCGTAGGCCTTGACACTCGCTCGTAGGCCTTGACACTCGCTCGTAGGCCTTGACACTCATTCGTAAGCCTTGACACTCGCTCGTAGGCCTTGACACTCATTCGTAGGCCTTGACACTCGCTCGTAGGCCTTGACACTCGCTCGTAGGCCTTGACACTCATTCGTAGGCCTTGACACTCATTCGTAGGCCTTGACACTCGCCCGTAGGCCTTGACACTCCCCCGTAGGCCTTGACACTCGCTCGTAGGACTTGACACTCATTCGTAGGCCTTGACACTCGCTCGTAGGCCTTGACACTCACTCGTAGGCCTTGACACTCACTCGTAGGCCTTGACACTCGCTCGTAGGCCTTGACACTCATTCGTAGGCCTTGACACTCATCCGTAGGCCTTGACACTCGCTCGTAGGCCTTGACACTCGCCCGTACGCCTTGACACTCGCTCGTAGGCCTTGACACTCGCTCGTAGGCCTTGTCACTCGCTCGTAGGCCTTGACACTCGCTCGTAGGCCTTGACACTCGCTCGTAGGCCTTGACACTCATTCGTAGGCCTTGACACTCGCTCGTAGGCCTTGACACTCGCCCGTACGCTCGTAGGCCTTGACACTCACTCGTAGGCCTTGACACTCACTCGTAGGCCTTGACACTCGCTCGTAGGCCTTGACACTCACTCGTAGGCCTTGACACTCACTCGTAGGCCTTGACACTCGCTCGTAGGCCTTGACACTCGCTCGTAGGCCTTGACACTCGCTCGTAGGCCTTGACACTCGCTCGTAGGCCTTGACACTCGCTCGTAGGCCTTGACACTCATTCGTAAGCCTTGACACTCGCTCGTAGGCCTTGACACTCATTCGTAGGCCTTGAC
The DNA here is from genome assembly GCA_958299035.1 of Cylicocyclus nassatus. Taxonomy (NCBI): domain Eukaryota; kingdom Metazoa; phylum Nematoda; class Chromadorea; order Rhabditida; family Strongylidae; genus Cylicocyclus; species Cylicocyclus nassatus. The sequence goes on from CATQJL010000001.1 coordinate 77,384,331, forward strand.
ACTCGCTCGTAGGCCTTGACACTCGCTCGTAGGCCTTGACACTCATTCGTAGGCCTTGACACTCATTCGTAGGCCTTGACACTCGCCCGTAGGCCTTGACACTCCCCCGTAGGCCTTGACACTCGCTCGTAGGACTTGACACTCATTCGTAGGCCTTGACACTCGCTCGTAGGCCTTGACACTCACTCGTAGGCCTTGACACTCACTCGTAGGCCTTGACACTCGCTCGTAGGCCTTGACACTCATTCGTAGGCCTTGACACTCATCCGTAGGCCTTGACACTCGCTCGTAGGCCTTGACACTCGCCCGTACGCCTTGACACTCGCTCGTAGGCCTTGACACTCGCTCGTAGGCCTTGTCACTCGCTCGTAGGCCTTGACACTCGCTCGTAGGCCTTGACACTCGCTCGTAGGCCTTGACACTCATTCGTAGGCCTTGACACTCGCTCGTAGGCCTTGACACTCGCCCGTACGCTCGTAGGCCTTGACACTCGCTCGTAGGCCTTGACACTCACTCGTAGGCCTTGACACTCGCTCGTAGGCCTTGACACTCGCTCGTAGGCCTTGACACTCATTCGTAGGCCTTGACACTCATTCGTAGGCCTTGACACTCGCTCGTAGGCTTTGACACTCGCTCGTAGGCCTTGACACTCATTCGTAGGCCTTGACACTCGCTCGTAGGCCTTGACACTCGCTCGTAGGCCTTGACACTCATTCGTAGGCCTTGACACTCATTCGTAGGCCTTGACACTCGCTCGTAGGCCTTGACACTCGCCCGTACGCCTTGACATCCGCTCGTAGGCCTTGACACTCGCTCGTAGGCCTTGACACTCGCTCGTAGGCCTTGACACTCGCTCGTAGGCCTTGACACTCGCTCGTAGGCCTTGACACTCGCTCGTAGGCCTTGACACTCGCTCGTAGGCCTTGACACTCGCTCGTAGGCCTTGACACTCGCTCGTAGGCCTTGACACTCATTCGTAGGCCTTGACACTCATTCGTAGGCCTTGACACTCATTCGTAGGCCTTGACACTCGCCCGTAGGCCTTGACACTCGCTCGTAGGCCTTGACACTCGCCCGTAGGCCTTGACACTCGCTCGTAGGCCTTGACACTCGCTCGTAGGCCTTGACACTCGCCCGTACGCCTTGACACTCGCTCGTAGGCCTTGACACTCGCTCGTAGGCCTTGACACTCGCCCGTACGCCTTGATACTCATCCGTAGGCCTTGACACTCGCTCGTAGGCCTTGACACTCGCCCGTACGCCTTGACACTCGCTCGTAGGCCTTGACACTCGCTCGTAGGCCTTGACACTCGCTCGTAGGCCTTGACACTCGCTCGTAGGCCTTGACACTCGCTCGTAGGCCTTGGCACTCGCTCGTAGGCCTTGACACTCATTCGTAGGCCTTGACACTCATTCGTAGGCCTTGACACTCATTCGTAGGCCTTGACACTCGCCCGTAGGCCTTGACACTCGCTCGTAGGCCTTGACACTCGCCCGTAGGCCTTGACACTCGCTCGTAGGCCTTGACACTCGCTCGTAGGCCTTGACACTCGCTCGTAGGCCTTGACACTCGCCCGTACGCCTTGACATCCGCTCGTAGGCCTTGACACTCGCTCGTAGGCCTTGACACTCGCTCGTAGGCCTTGACACTCGCTCGTAGGCCTTGACACTCGCTCGTAGGCCTTGACACTCGCTCGTAGGCCTTGACACTCGCTCGTAGGCCTTGACACTCGCTCGTAGGCCTTGACACTCACTCGTAGGCCTTGACACTCGCTCGTAGGCCTTGACACTCATTCGTAGGCCTTGACACTCATTCGTAGGCCTTGACACTCATTCGTAGGCCTTGACACTCGCTCGTAGGCCTTGACACTCGCTCGTAGGCCTTGACACTCGCCCGTACGCCTTGACACTCGCTCGTAGGCCTTGACACTCGCTCGTAGGCCTTGACACTCGCCCGTACGCCTTGACACTCATCCGTAGGCCTTGACACTCGCTCGTAGGCCTTGACACTCGCCCGTACGCCTTGACACTCGCTCGTAGGCCTTGACACTCGCTCGTAGGCCTTGACACTCGCTCGTAGGCCTTGACACTCGCTCGTAGGCCTTGACACTCGCTCGTAGGCCTTGACACTCATTCGTAGGCCTTGACACCCATTCGTAGGCCTTGACACTCATTCGTAGGCCTTGACACTCGCCCGTAGGCCTTGACACTCGCTCGTAGGCCTTGACGCTCGCCCGTAGGCCTTGACACTCGCTCGTAGGCCTTGACACTCGCTCGTAGGCCTTGACACTCGCTCGTAGGCCTTGACACTCGCTCGTAGGCCTTGACACTCGCTCGTAGGCCTTGACACTCGCCCGTACGCCTTGACACTCGCTCGTAGGCCTTGACACTCGCTCGTAGGCCTTGACACTCGCTCGTAGGCCTTGACACTCGCTCGTAGGCCTTGACATTCGCTCGTAGGCCTTGACACTCGCTCGTAGGCCTTGACACTCGCTCGTAGGCCTTGACACTCGCTCGTAGGCCTTAACACTCACTCGTAGGCCTTGACACTCGCTCGTAGGCCTTGACACTCATTCGTAGGCCTTGACACTCGCCCGTAGGCCTTGACACTCGCCCGTAGGCCTTGACACTCGCTCGTAGGACTTGACACTCATTCGTAGGCCTTGACACTCGCTCGTAGGCCTTGACACTCACTCGTAGGCCTTGACACTCACTCGTAGGCCTTGACACTCGCTCGTATGCCTTGACACTCATTCGTAGGGTTTGACACTCATCCGTAGGCCTTGACACTCGCTCGTAGGCCTTGACACTCGCCCGTACGCCTTGACACTCACTCGTAGGCCTTGACACTCGCTCGTAGGCCTTGACACTCGCTCGTAGGCCTTGACACTCGCTCGTAGGCCTTGACACTCATTCGTAGGCCTTGACACTCATTCGTAGGCCTTGACACTCATTCGTAGGCCTTGACACTCGCCCGTAGGCCTTGACACTCGCTCGTAGGCCTTGACACTCGCCCGTAGGCCTTGACACTCGCTCGTAGGCCTTGACACTCGCTCGTAGGCCTTGACACTCGCTCGTAGGCCTTGACACTCGCTCGTAGGCCTTGACACTCGCTCGTAGGCCTTGACACTCGCTCGTATGCCTTGACACTCATTCGTAGGGTTTGACACTCATCCGTAGGCCTTGACACTCGCTCGTAGGCCTTGACACTCGCTCGTAGGCCTTGACACTCATTCGTAGGCCTTGACACTCATTCGTAGGCCTTGACACTCATTCGTAGGCCTTGACACTCGCCCGTAGGCCTTGACACTCGCCCGTAGGCCTTGACACTCGCTCGTAGGACTTGACACTCATTCGTAGGCCTTGACACTCGCTCGTAGGCCTTGACACTCACTCGTAGGCCTTGACACTCACTCGTAGGCCTTGACACTCGCTCGTATGCCTTGACACTCATTCGTAGGGTTTGACACTCATCCGTAGGCCTTGACACTCGCTCGTAGGCCTTGACACTCGCCCGTACGCCTTGACACTCGCTCGTAGGCCTTGACACTCGCTCGTAGGCCTTGACACTCGCTCGTAGGCCTTGACACTCGCTCGTAGGCCTTGACACTCATTCGTAGGCCTTGACACTCATTCGTAGGCCTTGACACTCATTCGTAGGCCTTGACACTCGCCCGTAGGCCTTGACACTCGCTCGTAGGCCTTGACACTCGCCCGTAGGCCTTGACACTCGCTCGTAGGCCTTGACACTCGCTCGTAGGCCTTGACACTCGCTCGTAGGCCTTGACACTCGCTCGTAGGCCTTGACACTCGCTCGTAGGCCTTGACACTCGCCCGTACGCCTTGACACTCGCTCGTAGGCCTTGACACTCGCTTGTAGGCCTTGACACTCGCTCGTAGGCCTTGACACTCGCTCGTAGGCCTTGACACTCATTCGTAGGCCTTGACACTCGCCCGTAGGCCTTGACACTCGCTCGTAGGCCTTGACACTCGCCCGTAGGCCTTGACACTCGCCCTTAGGCCTTGACACTCGCTCGTAGGCCTTGACACTCGCTCGTAGGCCTTGACACTCGCTCGTAGGCCTTGACACTCGCTCGTAGGCCTTGACACTCATTCGTAGGCCTTGACACTCATTCGTAGGCCTTGACACTCATTCGTAGGCCTTGACACTCATTCGTAGGCCTTGACACTCATTCGTAGGCCTTGACACTCATTCGTAGGCCTTGACACTCATTCGTAGGCCTTGACACTCATTCGTAGGCCTTGACACTCGCCCGTAGGCCTTGACACTCGCTCGTAGGCCTTGACACTCGCCCGTAGGCCTTGACACTCGCTCGTAGGCCTTGACACTCGCTCGTAGGCCTTGACACTCGCTCGTAGGCCTTGACACTCGCTCGTAGGCCTTGACACTCGCTCGTAGGCCTTGACACTCGCCCGTACGCCTTGACACTCGCTCGTAGGCCTTGACACTCGCTTGTAGGCCTTGACACTCGCTCGTAGGCCTTGACACTCGCTCGTTTGACACTCATTCGTAGGCCTTGACACTCGCCCGTAGGCCTTGACACTCGCTCGTAGGCCTTGACACTCGCCCGTAGGCCTTGACACTCGCCCTTAGGCCTTGACACTCGCTCGTAGGCCTTGACACTCGCTCGTAGGCCTTGACACTCGCTCGTAGGCCTTGACACTCGCTCGTAGGCCTTGACACTCATTCGTAGGCCTTGACACTCATTCGTAGGCCTTGACACTCATTCGTAGGCCTTGACACTCGCCCGTAGGCCTTGACACTCGCCCGTAGGCCTTGACACTCGCTCGTAGGCCTTGACACTCATTCGTAGGCCTTGACACTCATTCGTAGGCCTTGACACTCATTCGTAGGCCTTGACACTCATTCGTAGGCCTTGACACTCGCTCGTAGGCCTTGACACTCGCTCGTAGGCCTTGACACTCGCCCGTACGCCTTGACACTCATCCGTAGGCCTTGACACTCGCTCGTAGGCCTTGACACTCGCCCGTAGGCCTTGACACTCGCTCGTAGGCCTTGACACTCATTCGTAGGCCTTGACACTCATTCGTAGGCCTTGACACTCGCTCGTAGGCCTTGACACTCGCTCGTAGGCCTTGACACTCGCCCGTACGCCTTGACACTCACTCGTAGGCCTTGACACTCGCCCGTAGGCCTTGACACTCGCTCGTAGGCCTTGACACTCGCCCGTAGGCCTTGACACTCGCTCGTAGGCCTTGACACTCGCTCGTAGGCCTTGACACTCGCTCGTAGGCCTTGACACTCGCTCGTAGGCCTTGACACTCGCCCGTACGCCTTGACACTCGCTCGTAGGCCTTGACACTCGCTCGTAGGCCTTGACACTCGCCCGTACGCCTTGACACTCGCTCGTAGGCCTTGACACTCGCTCGTAGGCCTTGACACTCGCTCGTAGGCCTTGACACTCGCTCGTAGGCCTTGACACTCGCTCGTAGGCCTTGACACTCGCCCGTAGGCCTTGACACTCGCTCGTAGGCCTTGACACTCGCCCGTAGGCCTTGACACTCGCTCGTAGGCCTTGACACTCGCTCGTAGGCCTTGACACTCGCTCGTAGGCCTTGACACTCGCTCGTAGGCCTTGACACTCGCTCGTAGGCCTTGACACTCGCTCGTAGGCCTTGACACTCATTCGTAGGCCTTGACACTCATTCGTAGGCCTTGACACTCATTCGTAGGCCTTGACACTCGCCCGTAGGCCTTGACACTCGCCCGTAGGCCTTGACACTCGCTCGTAGGACTTGACACTCATTCGTAGGCCTTGACACTCGCTCGTAGGCCTTGACACTCACTCGTAGGCCTTGACACTCACTCGTAGGCCTTGACACTCGCCCGTAGGCCTTGACACTCGCTCGTAGGCCTTGACACTCGCTCGTAGGCCTTGACACTCGCTCGTAGGCCTTGACACTCGCTCGTAGGCCTTGACACTCGCTCGTAGGCCTTGACACTCGCTCGTAGGCCTTGACACTCATTCGTAGGCCTTGACACTCATTCGTAGGCCTTGACACTCATTCGTAGGCCTTGACACTCATTCGTAGGCCTTGACACTCGACCGTAGGCCTTGACACTCGCCCGTAGGTTTTGACACTCGCTCGTAGGCCTTGACACTCGCCCGTAGGCCTTGACACTCGCTCGTAGGCCTTGACACTCGCTCGTAGGCCTTGACACTCGCTCGTAGGCGTTGACACTCGCTCGTAGGCCTTGACACTCGCTCGTAGGCCTTGACACTCGCTCGTAGGCCTTGACACTCACTCGTAGGCCTTGACACTCGCTCGTAGGCCTTGACACTCATTCGTAGGCCTTGACACTCATTCGTAGGCCTTGACACTCATTCGTAGGCCTTGACACTCGCTCGTAGGCCTTGACACTCGCTCGTAGGCCTTGACACTCATTCGTAGGCCTTGACACTCGCCCGTAGGCCTTGACACTCACTCGTAGGCCTTGACACTCGCTCGTAGGCCTTGACACTCGCCCGTAGGCCTTGACACTCGCTCGTAGGCCTTGACACTCGCCCGTACGCCTTGACACTCGCTCGTAGGCCTTGACACTCGCTCGTAGGCCTTGACACTCGCTCGTAGGCCTTGACACTCGCTCGTAGGCCTTGACACTCGCTCGTAGGCCTTGACACTCATTCGTAGGCCTTGACACTCATTCGTAGGCCTTGACACTCATTCGTAGGCCTTGACACTCGCCCGTAGGCCTTGACACTCGCTCGTAGGCCTTGACACTCGCCCGTAGGCCTTGACACTCGCTCGTAGGCCTTGACACTCGCCCGTACGCCTTGACACTCGCTCGTAGGCCTTGACACTCGCTCGTAGGCCTTGACACTCGCTCGTAGGCCTTGACACTCGCTCGTAGGCCTTGACACTCGCTCGTAGGCCTTGACACTCGCTCGTAGGCCTTGACACTCGCTCGTAGGCCTTGACACTCATTCGTAGGCCTTGACACTCATTCGTAGGCCTTGACACTCATTCGTAGGCCTTGACACTCATTCGTAGGCCTTGACACTCGCTCGTAGGCCTTGACACTCGCTCGTAGGCCTTGACACTCGCTCGTAGGCCTTGACACTCGCTCGTAGGCCTTGACACTCGCTCGTAGGCCTTGACACTCATTCGTAGGCCTTGACACTCATTCGTAGGCCTTGACACTCATTCGTAGGCCTTGACACTCATTCGTAGGCCTTGACACTCGCTCGTAGGCCTTGACACTCGCTCGTAGGCCTTGACACTCGCTCGTAGGCCTTGACACTCGCCCGTACGCCTTGACACTCGCTCGTAGGCCTTGACACTCGCTCGTAGGCCTTGACACTCGCCCGTACGCCTTGACACTCATCCGTAGGCCTTGACACTCGCTCGTAGGCCTTGACACTCGCCCGTAGGCCTTGACACTCGCTCGTAGGCCTTGACACTCATTCGTAGGCCTTGACACTCATTCGTAGGCCTTGACACTCGCTCGTAGGCCTTGACACTCGCTCGTAGGCCTTGACACTCGCCCGTACGCCTTGACACTCACTCGTAGGCCTTGACACTCGCCCGTAGGCCTTGACACTCGCTCGTAGGCCTTGACACTCGCCCGTAGGCCTTGACACTCGCTCGTAGGTCTTGACACTCGCTCGTAGGCCTTGACACTCGCTCGTAGGCCTTGACACTCGCTCGTAGGCCTTGACACTCGCCCGTACGCCTTGACACTCATCCGTAGGCCTTGACACTCGCTCGTAGGCCTTGACACTCGCCCGTACGCCTTGACACTCGCTCGTAGGCCTTGACACTCGCTCGTAGGCCTTGACACTCGCTCGTAGGCCTTGACACTCGCTCGTAGGCCTTGACACTCGCTCGTAGGCCTTGACACTCATTCGTAGGCCTTGACACTCATTCGTAGGCCTTGACACTCATTCGTAGGCCTTGACACTCGCCCGTAGGCCTTGACACTCGCTCGTAGGCCTTGACACTCGCCCGTAGGCCTTGACACTCGCTCGTAGGCCTTGACACTCGCTCGTAGGCCTTGACACTCGCTCGTAGGCCTTGACACTCGCTCGTAGTCCTTGACACTCGCTCGTAGGCCTTGACACTCGCTCGTAGGCCTTGACACTCATTCGTAGGCCTTGACACTCATTCGTAGGCCTTGACACTCATTCGTAGGCCTTGACACTCGCCCGTAGGCCTTGACACTCGCCCGTAGGCCTTGACACTCGCTCGTAGGACTTGACACTCATTCGTAGGCCTTGACACTCGCTCGTAGGCCTTGACACTCACTCGTAGGCCTTGACACTCACTCGTAGGCCTTGACACTCGCTCGTAGGCCTTGACACTCATTCGTAGGCCTTGACACTCGCCCGTAGGCCTTGACACTCGCTCGTAGGACTTGACACTCATTCGTAGGCCTTGACACTCGCCCGTAGGCCTTGACACTCGCTCGTAGGACTTGACACTCATTCGTAGGCCTTGACACTCGCTCGTAGGCCTTGACACTCACTCGTAGGCCTTGACACTCACTCGTAGGCCTTGACACTCGCTCGTAGGCCTTGACACTCATTCGTAGGCCTTGACACTCATCCGTAGGCCTTGACACTCATTCGTAGGCCTTGACACTCATTCGTAGGCCTTGACACTCATTCGTAGGCCTTGACACTCGCTCGTAGGCCTTGACACTCGCTCGTAGGCCTTGACACTCGCTCGTAGGCCTTGACACTCGCCCGTACGCCTTGACACTCGCTCGTAGGCCTTGACACTCGCTCGTAGGCCTTGACACTCGCCCGTACGCCTTGACACTCGCCCGTAGGCCTTGACACTCGCTCGTAGGCCTTGACACTCGCCCGTAGGCCTTGACACTCGCTCGTAGGCCTTGACACTCATTCGTAGGCCTTGACACTCGCTCGTAGGCCTTGACACTCGCTCGTAGGCCTTGACACTCGCTCGTAGGCCTTGACACTCGCCCGTACGCCTTGACACTCACTCGTAGGCCTTGACACTCGCCCGTAGGCCTTGACACTCGCTCGTAGGCCTTGACACTCGCCCGTAGGCCTTGACACTCGCTCTTAGGCCTTGACACTCGCTCGTAGGCCTTGACACTCGCTCGTAGGCCTTGACACTCGCTCGTAGGCTTTGACACTCACTCGTAGGCCTTGACACTCGCTCGTAGGCCTTGACACTCGCTCGTAGGCCTTGACACTCACTCTTAGGCCTTGACACTCGCTCGTAGGCCTTGACACTCGCTCGTAGGCCTTGACACTCATTCGTAGGCCTTGACACTCACTCGTAGGCCTTGACACTCACTCGTAGGCCTTGACACTCACTCGTAGGCTTTGACACTGACTCGTAGGCCTTGACACTCGCTCGTAGGCCTTGACACTCATTCGTAGGCCTTGACACTCACTCGTAGGCCTTGACACTCACTCGTAGGCCTTGACACTCGCTCGTAGGCCTTGACACTCGCTCGTAGGCCTTGACACTCGCTCGTAGGCCTTGACACTCACCCGTAGGCCTTGACACTCGCTCGTAGGCCTTGACACTCGCTCTAGGCCTTGACACTCGCTCGTAGGCCTTGACACTCGCTCTTAGGCCTTGACACTCGCTCGTAGGCCTTGACACTCGCTCGTAGGCCTTGACACTCGCTCGTAGGCTTTGACACTCACTCGTAGGCCTTGACACTCGCTCGTAGGCCTTGACACTCGCTCGTAGGCCTTGACACTCACTCTTAGGCCTTGACACTCGCTCGTAGGCCTTGACACTCGCTCGTAGGCCTTGACACTCACTCGTAAGCCTTGACACTCGCTCGTAGGCCTTGACACTCGCTCGTAGGCCTTGACACTCGCTCGTAGGCCTTGACACTCGCTCGTAGGCCTTGACACTCGCTCGTAGGCCTTGACACTCGCTCGTAGGCCTTGACACTCACTCGTAGGCCTTGACATTCACTCGTAAGCCTTGACACTCGCTCGTAGGCCTTGACACTCACTCGTAGGCCTTGACACTCACTCGTAGGCCTTGACACTCGCTCGTAGGCCTTGACACTCACTCGTAGGCCTTGACACTCACTCGTAGGCCTTGACACTCGCTCGTAGGCCTTGACACTCGCTCGTAGGCCTTGACACTCACTCGTAGGCCTTGACACTCGCTCGTAGGCCTTGACACTCGCTCGTAGGCCTTGACACTCACTCGTAAGCCTTGACACTCGCTCGTAGGCCTTGACACTCGCTCGTAGGCCTTGACACTCACTCGTAAGCCTTGACACTCGCTCGTAGGCCTTGACACTCGCTCGTAGGCCTTGACACTCGCTCGTAGGCTTTGACACTCGCTCGTAGGCCTTGACACTCGCTCGTAGGCCTTGACACTCGCTCGTAGGCCTTGACAATCGCTCGTAGGCCTTGACACTCACTCGTAATCCTTGACACTCACTCGTAAGCCTTGACACTCGCTCGTAGGCCTTGACACTCATTCGTAGGCCTTGACACTCATTCGTAGGCCTTGACACTCATTCGTAGGCCTTGACACTCACTCGTAGGCTTTGACACTCGCTCGTAGGCCTTGACACTCGCTCGTAGGCCTTGACACTCGCTCGTAGGCTTTGACACTCACTCGTAGGCCTTGACACTCGCTCGTAGGCCTTGACACTCGCTCGTAGGCCTTGACACTCACTCGTAGGCCTTGACACTCACTCGTAGGCCTTGACACTCACTCGTAGGCCTTGACACTCGCTCGTAGGCCTTGACACTCGCTCGTAGGCCTTGACACTCGCTCGTAGGCCTTGACACTCATTCGTAGGCCTTGACACTCACTCGTAGGCCTTGACACTCACTCGTAGGCCTTGACACTCGCTCGTAGGCCTTGACACTCGCTCGTAGGCTTTGACACTCGCTCGTAGGCCTTGACACTCGCTCGTAGGCCTTGACACTCGCTCGTAGGCCTTGACAATCGCTCGTAGGCCTTGACACTCACTCGTAATCCTTGACACTCACTCGTAAGCCTTGACACTCGCTCGTAGGCCTTGACACTCATTCGTAGGCCTTGACACTCATTCGTAGGCCTTGACACTCACTCGTAGGCTTTGACACTCGCTCGTAGGCCTTGACACTCGCTCGTAGGCCTTGACACTCGCTCGTAGGCTTTGACACTCACTCGTAGGCCTTGACACTCGCTCGTAGGCCTTGACACTCGCTCGTAGGCCTTGACACTCACTCGTAGGCCTTGACACTCACTCGTAGGCCTTGACACTCACTCGTAGGCCTTGACACTCGCTCGTAGGCCTTGACACTCGCTCGTAGGCCTTGACACTCGCTCGTAGGCCTTGACACTCATTCGTAGGCCTTGACACTCACTCGTAGGCCTTGACACTCGCTCGTAGGCCTTGACACTCGCTCGTAGGCCTTGACACTCACCCGTAGGCCTTGACACTCGCTCGTAGGCCTTGACACTCATTCGTAGGCCTTGACACTCACTCGTAGGCCTTGACACTCACTCGTAGGCCTTGACACTCGCTCGTAGGCCTTGACACTCGCTCGTAGGCCTTGACACTCGCTCGTAGGCCTTGACACTCACCCGTAGGCCTTGACACTCGCTCGTAGGCCTTGACACTCGCTCTAGGCCTTGACACTCGCTCGTAGGCCTTGACACTCGCTCTTAGGCCTTGACACTCGCTCGTAGGCCTTGACACTCGCTCGTAGGCCTTGACACTCGCTCGTAGGCTTTGACACTCACTCGTAGGCCTTGACACTCGCTCGTAGGCCTTGACACTCGCTCGTAGGCCTTGACACTCGCTCGTAGGCTTTGACACTCACTCGTAGGCCTTGACACTCGCTCGTAGGCCTTGACACTCACTCGTAGGCCTTGACACTCACTCGTAGGCCTTGACACTCACTCGTAGGCCTTGACACTCGCTCGTAGGCCTTGACACTCGCTCGTAGGCCTTGACACTCGCTCGTAGGCCTTGACACTCATTCGTAGGCCTTGACACTCACTCGTAGGCCTTGACACTCACTCGTAGGCCTTGACACTCACTCGTAGGCTTTGACACTGACTCGTAGGCCTTGACACTCGCTCGTAGGCCTTGACACTCATTCGTAGGCCTTGACACTCACTCGTAGGCCTTGACACTCACTCGTAGGCCTTGACACTCGCTCGTAGGCCTTGACACTCGCTCGTAGGCCTTGACACTCGCTCGTAGGCCTTGACACTCACCCGTAGGCCTTGACACTCGCTCGTAGGCCTTGACACTCGCTCTAGGCTTTGACACTCGCTCGTAGGCCTTGACACTCGCTCTTAGGCCTTGACACTCGCTCGTAGGCCTTGACACTCGCTCGTAGGCCTTGACACTCACTCGTAGGCCTTGACACTCACTCGTAGGCCTTGACACTCGCTCGTAGGCCTTGACACTCGCTCGTAGGCCTTGACACTCGCTCGTAGGCCTTGAAGCAGTGGTATCAACGCAGAGTACTACTCGTAAGCCTTGACACTCGCTCGTAGGCCTTGACACTCGCTCGTAGGCCTTGACACTCGCTCGTAGGCCTTGACACTCGCTCGTAGGCCTTGACACTCGCTCGTAGGCCTTGACACTCACTCGTAGGCTTTGACACTCACTCGTAGGCCTTGACACTCGCTCGTAGGCCTTGACACTCGCTCGTAGGCCTTGACACTCACTCGTAGGCCTTGACACTCACTCGTAAGCCTTGACACTCGCTCGTAGGCCTTGACACTCACTCGTAGGCCTTGACAATCGCTCGTAGGCCTTGACACTCACTCGTAATCCTTGACACTCACTCGTAAGCCTTGACACTCGCTCGTAGGCCTTGACACTCATTCGTAGGCCTTGACACTCATTCGTAGGCCTTGACACTCACTCGTAGGCTTTGACACTCGCTCGTAGGCCTTGACACTCGCTCGTAGGCCTTGACACTCGCTCGTAGGCCTTGACACTCATTCGTAGGCCTTGACACTCATCCGTAGGCCTTGACACTCGCTCGTAGGCCTTGACACTCGCCCGTACGCCTTGACACTCGCTCGTAGGCCTTGACACTCGCTCGTAGGCCTTGACACTCGCTCGTAGGCCTTGACACTCGCTCGTAGGCCTTGACACTCGCTCGTAGGCCTTGACACTCATTCGTAGGCCTTGACACTCGCTCGTAGGCCTTGACACTCGCCCGTAGGCCTTGACACTCGCCCGTAGGCCTTGACACTCGCCCGTAGGCCTTGACACTCGCTCGTAGGCCTTGACACTCGCTCGTAGGCCTTGACACTCGCTCGTAGGCCTTGACACTCGCTCGTAGGCCTTGACACTCATTCGTAGGCCTTGACACTCATTCGTAGGCCTTGACACTCATTCGTAGGCCTTGACACTCATTCGTAGGCCTTGACACTCGACCGTAGGCCTTGACACTCGCCCGTAGGCCTTGACACTCACTCGTAGGCCTTGACACTCACTCGTAGGCCTTGACACTCACTCGTAAGCCTTGACACTCGCTCGTAGGCCTTGACACTCGCTCGTAGGCCTTGACACTCGCTCGTAGGCCTTGACACTCACTCGTAGGCCTTGACACTCGCTCGTAGGCCTTGACACTCGCTCGTAGGCCTTGACACTCACTCGTAAGCCTTGACACTCGCTCGTAGGCCTTGACACTCGCTCGTAGGCCTTGACACTCACTCGTAAGCCTTGACACTCGCTCGTAGGCCTTGACACTCGCTCGTAGGCCTTGACACTCGCTCGTAGGCTTTGACACTCGCTCGTAGGCCTTGACACTCGCTCGTAGGCCTTGACACTCGCTCGTAGGCCTTGACAATCGCTCGTAGGCCTTGACACTCACTCGTAATCCTTGACACTCACTCGTAAGCCTTGACACTCGCTCGTAGGCCTTGACACTCATTCGTAGGCCTTGACACTCATTCGTAGGCCTTGACACTCACTCGTAGGCTTTGACACTCGCTCGTAGGCCTTGACACTCGCTCGTAGGCCTTGACACTCGCTCGTAGGCTTTGACACTCACTCGTAGGCCTTGACACTCGCTCGTAGGCCTTGACACTCGCTCGTAGGCCTTGACACTCACTCGTAGGCCTTGACACTCACTCGTAGGCCTTGACACTCACTCGTAGGCCTTGACACTCGCTCGTAGGCCTTGACACTCGCTCGTAGGCCTTGACACTCGCTCGTAGGCCTTGACACTCATTCGTAGGCCTTGACACTCACTCGTAGGCCTTGACACTCACTCGTAGACCTTGACACTCACTCGTAGGCTTTGACACTGACTCGTAGGCCTTGACACTCGCTCGTAGGCCTTGACACTCATTCGTAGGCCTTGACACTCACTCGTAGGCCTTGACACTCACTCGTAGGCCTTGACAATCGCTCGTAGGCCTTGACACTCACTCGTAATCCTTGACACTCACTCGTAAGCCTTGACACTCGCTCGTAGGCCTTGACACTCATTCGTAGGCCTTGACACTCATTCGTAGGCCTTGACACTCACTCGTAGGCTTTGACACTCGCTCGTAGGCCTTGACACTCGCTCGTAGGCCTTGACACTCGCTCGTAGGCTTTGACACTCACTCGTAGGCCTTGACACTCGCTCGTAGGCCTTGACACTCGCTCGTAGGCCTTGACACTCACTCGTAGGCCTTGACACTCACTCGTAGGCCTTGACACTCACTCGTAGGCCTTGACACTCACTCGTAGGCCTTGACACTCGCTCGTAGGCCTTGACACTCGCTCGTAGGCCTTGACACTCGCTCGTAGGCCTTGACACTCACCCGTAGGCCTTGACACTCGCTCGTAGGCCTTGACACTCGCTCTAGGCTTTGACACTCGCTCGTAGGCCTTGACACTCGCTCTTAGGCCTTGACACTCGCTCGTAGGCCTTGACACTCGCTCGTAGGCCTTGACACTCACTCGTAGGCCTTGACACTCACTCGTAGGCCTTGACACTCGCTCGTAGGCCTTGACACTCGCTCGTAGGCCTTGACACTCGCTCGTAGGCCTTGACACTCATTCGTAGGCCTTGACACTCACTCGTAAGCCTTGACACTCGCTCGTAGGCCTTGACACTCGCTCGTAGGCCTTGACACTCGCTCGTAGGCCTTGACACTCGCTCGTAGGCCTTGACACTCGCTCGTAGGCCTTGACACTCACTCGTAGGCTTTGACACTCACTCGTAGGCCTTGACACTCGCTCGTAGGCCTTGACACTCGCTCGTAGGCCTTGACACTCACTCGTAGGCCTTGACACTCACTCGTAAGCCTTGACACTCGCTCGTAGGCCTTGACACTCACTCGTAGGCCTTGACAATCGCTCGTAGGCCTTGACACTCACTCGTAATCCTTGACACTCACTCGTAAGCCTTGACACTCGCTCGTAGGCCTTGACACTCATTCGTAGGCCTTGACACTCATTCGTAGGCCTTGACACTCACTCGTAGGCTTTGACACTCGCTCGTAGGCCTTGACACTCGCTCGTAGGCCTTGACACTCGCTCGTAGGCCTTGACACTCATTCGTAGGCCTTGACACTCATCCGTAGGCCTTGACACTCGCTCGTAGGCCTTGACACTCGCCCGTACGCCTTGACACTCGCTCGTAGGCCTTGACACTCGCTCGTAGGCCTTGACACTCGCTCGTAGGCCTTGACACTCGCTCGTAGGCCTTGACACTCGCTCGTAGGCCTTGACACTCATTCGTAGGCCTTGACACTCGCTCGTAGGCCTTGACACTCGCCCGTAGGCCTTGACACTCGCCCGTAGGCCTTGACACTCGCCCGTAGGCCTTGACACTCGCTCGTAGGCCTTGACACTCGCTCGTAGGCCTTGACACTCGCTCGTAGGCCTTGACACTCGCTCGTAGGCCTTGACACTCATTCGTAGGCCTTGACACTCATTCGTAGGCCTTGACACTCATTCGTAGGCCTTGACACTCATTCGTAGGCCTTGACACTCGACCGTAGGCCTTGACACTCGCCCGTAGGCCTTGACACTCACTCGTAGGCCTTGACACTCACTCGTAGGCCTTGACACTCACTCGTAAGCCTTGACACTCGCTCGTAGGCCTTGA
The DNA here is from genome assembly GCA_958299035.1 of Cylicocyclus nassatus. Taxonomy (NCBI): domain Eukaryota; kingdom Metazoa; phylum Nematoda; class Chromadorea; order Rhabditida; family Strongylidae; genus Cylicocyclus; species Cylicocyclus nassatus. The sequence continues at coordinate 77,400,389 of CATQJL010000001.1, forward strand.
CACTCGCTCGTAGGCCTTGACACTCGCTCGTAGGCCTTGACACTCACTCGTAGGCCTTGACACTCGCTCGTAGGCCTTGACACTCGCTCGTAGGCCTTGACACTCACTCGTAAGCCTTGACACTCGCTCGTAGGCCTTGACACTCGCTCGTAGGCCTTGACACTCACTCGTAAGCCTTGACACTCGCTCGTAGGCCTTGACACTCGCTCGTAGGCCTTGACACTCGCTCGTAGGCTTTGACACTCGCTCGTAGGCCTTGACACTCGCTCGTAGGCCTTGACACTCGCTCGTAGGCCTTGACAATCGCTCGTAGGCCTTGACACTCACTCGTAATCCTTGACACTCACTCGTAAGCCTTGACACTCGCTCGTAGGCCTTGACACTCATTCGTAGGCCTTGACACTCATTCGTAGGCCTTGACACTCACTCGTAGGCTTTGACACTCGCTCGTAGGCCTTGACACTCGCTCGTAGGCCTTGACACTCGCTCGTAGGCTTTGACACTCACTCGTAGGCCTTGACACTCGCTCGTAGGCCTTGACACTCGCTCGTAGGCCTTGACACTCACTCGTAGGCCTTGACACTCACTCGTAGGCCTTGACACTCACTCGTAGGCCTTGACACTCGCTCGTAGGCCTTGACACTCGCTCGTAGGCCTTGACACTCGCTCGTAGGCCTTGACACTCATTCGTAGGCCTTGACACTCACTCGTAGGCCTTGACACTCACTCGTAGACCTTGACACTCACTCGTAGGCTTTGACACTGACTCGTAGGCCTTGACACTCGCTCGTAGGCCTTGACACTCATTCGTAGGCCTTGACACTCACTCGTAGGCCTTGACACTCACTCGTAGGCCTTGACAATCGCTCGTAGGCCTTGACACTCACTCGTAATCCTTGACACTCACTCGTAAGCCTTGACACTCGCTCGTAGGCCTTGACACTCATTCGTAGGCCTTGACACTCATTCGTAGGCCTTGACACTCACTCGTAGGCTTTGACACTCGCTCGTAGGCCTTGACACTCGCTCGTAGGCCTTGACACTCGCTCGTAGGCTTTGACACTCACTCGTAGGCCTTGACACTCGCTCGTAGGCCTTGACACTCGCTCGTAGGCCTTGACACTCACTCGTAGGCCTTGACACTCACTCGTAGGCCTTGACACTCACTCGTAGGCCTTGACACTCGCTCGTAGGCCTTGACACTCGCTCGTAGGCCTTGACACTCGCTCGTAGGCCTTGACACTCATTCGTAGGCCTTGACACTCACTCGTAGGCCTTGACACTCACTCGTAGGCCTTGACACTCACTCGTAGGCTTTGACACTGACTCGTAGGCCTTGACACTCGCTCGTAGGCCTTGACACTCATTCGTAGGCCTTGACACTCACTCGTAGGCCTTGACACTCACTCGTAGGCCTTGACACTCGCTCGTAGGCCTTGACACTCGCTCGTAGGCCTTGACACTCGCTCGTAGGCCTTGACACTCACCCGTAGGCCTTGACACTCGCTCGTAGGCCTTGACACTCGCTCTAGGCCTTGACACTCGCTCGTAGGCCTTGACACTCGCTCTTAGGCCTTGACACTCGCTCTTAGGCCTTGACACTCGCTCGTAGGCCTTGACACTCGCTCGTAGGCTTTGACACTCACTCGTAGGCCTTGACACTCGCTCGTAGGCCTTGACACTCTCTCGTAGGCCTTGACACTCACTCGTAGGCCTTGACACTCACTCGTAGGCCTTGACACTCGCTCGTAGGCCTTGACACTCGCTCGTAGGCCTTGACACTCGCTCGTAGGCCTTGACACTCATTCGTAGGCCTTGACACTCACTCGTAGGCCTTGACACTCACTCGTAGACCTTGATACTCACTCGTAGGCTTTGACACTGACTCGTAGGCCTTGACACTCGCTCGTAGGCCTTGACACTCATTCGTAGGCCTTGACACTCACTCGTAGGCCTTGACACTCACTCGTAGGCCTTGACACTCGCTCGTAGGCCGTGACACTCACTCGTAGGCCTTGACACTCATTCGTAGGCCTTGACACTCACTCGTAGGCTTTGACACTCGCTCGTAGGCCTTGACACTCGCTTAGGCCTTGACACTCGCTCGTAGGCTTTGACACTCACTCGTAGGCCTTGACACTCGCTCGTAGGCCTTGACACTCGCTCGTAGGCCTTGACACTCACTCGTAGGCCTTGACACTCACTCGTAGGCCTTGACACTCACTCGTAGGCCTTGACACTCGCTCGTAGGCCTTGACACTCGCTCGTAGGCCTTGACACTCGCTCGTAGGCTTTGACACTCGCTCGTAGGCCTTGACACTCGCTCGTAGGCCTTGACACTCGCTCGTAGGCCTTGACAATCGCTCGTAGGCCTTGACACTCACTCGTAATCCTTGACACTCACTCGTAAGCCTTGACACTCGCTCGTAGGCCTTGACACTCATTCGTAGGCCTTGACACTCATTCGTAGGCCTTGACACTCACTCGTAGGCTTTGACACTCGCTCGTAGGCCTTGACACTCGCTCGTAGGCCTTGACACTCGCTCGTAGGCTTTGACACTCACTCGTAGGCCTTGACACTCGCTCGTAGGCCTTGACACTCGCTCGTAGGCCTTGACACTCACTCGTAGGCCTTGACACTCACTCGTAGGCCTTGACACTCACTCGTAGGCCTTGACACTCGCTCGTAGGCCTTGACACTCGCTCGTAGGCCTTGACACTCGCTCGTAGGCCTTGACACTCATTCGTAGGCCTTGACACTCACTCGTAGGCCTTGACACTCACTCGTAGGCCTTGACACTCACTCGTAGGCTTTGACACTGACTCGTAGGCCTTGACACTCGCTCGTAGGCCTTGACACTCATTCGTAGGCCTTGGCACTCACTCGTAGGCCTTGACACTCACTCGTAGGCCTTGACACTCGCTCGTAGGCCTTGACACTCGCTCGTAGGCCTTGACACTCGCTCGTAGGCCTTGACACTCACCCGTAGGCCTTGACACTCGCTCGTAGGCCTTGACACTCGCTCTAGGCCTTGACACTCGCTCGTAGGCCTTGACACTCGCTCTTAGGCCTTGACACTCGCTCGTAGGCCTTGACACTCGCTCGTAGGCCTTGACACTCGCTCGTAGGCTTTGACACTCACTCGTAGGCCTTGACACTCGCTCGTAGGCCTTGACACTCGCTCGTAGGCCTTGACACTCGCTCGTAGGCTTTGACACTCACTCGTAGGCCTTGACACTCGCTCGTAGGCCTTGACACTCACTCGTAGGCCTTGACACTCACTCGTAGGCCTTGACACTCACTCGTAGGCCTTGACACTCGCTCGTAGGCCTTGACACTCGCTCGTAGGTCTTGACACTCGCTCGTAGGCCTTGACACTCATTCGTAGGCCTTGACACTCACTCGTAGGCCTTGACACTCACTCGTAGGCCTTGACACTCACTCGTAGGCTTTGACACTGACTCGTAGGCCTTGACACTCGCTCGTAGGCCTTGACACTCATTCGTAGGCCTTGACACTCACTCGTAGGCCTTGACACTCACTCGTAGGCCTTGACACTCGCTCGTAGGCCTTGACACTCGCTCGTAGGCCTTGACACTCGCTCGTAGGCCTTGACACTCACCCGTAGGCCTTGACACTCGCTCGTAGGCCTTGACACTCGCTCTAGGCCTTGACACTCGCTCGTAGGCCTTGACACTCGCTCTTAGGCCTTGACACTCGCTCTTAGGCCTTGACACTCGCTCGTAGGCCTTGACACTCGCTCGTAGGCTTTGACACTCACTCGTAGGCCTTGACACTCGCTCGTAGGCCTTGACACTCGCTCGTAGGCCTTGACACTCACTCGTAGACCTTGACACTCACTCGTAGGCTTTGACACTGACTCGTAGGCCTTGACACTCGCTCGTAGGCCTTGACACTCATTCGTAGGCCTTGACACTCACTCGTAGGCCTTGACACTCACTCGTAGGCCTTGACACTCGCTCGTAGGCCGTGACACTCACTCGTAGGCCTTGACACTCATTCGTAGGCCTTGACACTCACTCGTAGGCTTTGACACTCGCTCGTAGGCCTTGACACTCGCTCGTAGGCCTTGACACTCGCTCGTAGGCTTTGACACTCACTCGTAGGCCTTGACACTCGCTCGTAGGCCTTGACACTCGCTCGTAGGCCTTGACACTCACTCGTAGGCCTTGACACTCACTCGTAGGCCTTGACACTCACTCGTAGGCCTTGACACTCGCTCGTAGGCCTTGACACTCGCTCGTAGGCCTTGACACTCGCTCGTAGGCTTTGACACTCGCTCGTAGGCCTTGACACTCGCTCGTAGGCCTTGACACTCGCTCGTAGGCCTTGACAATCGCTCGTAGGCCTTGACACTCACTCGTAATCCTTGACACTCACTCGTAAGCCTTGACACTCGCTCGTAGGCCTTGACACTCATTCGTAGGCCTTGACACTCATTCGTAGGCCTTGACACTCACTCGTAGGCTTTGACACTCGCTCGTAGGCCTTGACACTCGCTCGTAGGCCTTGACACTCGCTCGTAGGCTTTGACACTCACTCGTAGGCCTTGACACTCGCTCGTAGGCCTTGACACTCGCTCGTAGGCCTTGACACTCACTCGTAGGCCTTGACACTCACTCGTAGGCCTTGACACTCACTCGTAGGCCTTGACACTCGCTCGTAGGCCTTGACACTCACTCGTAGGCCTTGACACTCGCTCGTAGGCCTTGACACTCGCTCGTAGGCCTTGACACTCACTCGTAGGCCTTGACACTCACTCGTAGGCCTTGACACTCGCTCGTAGGCCTTGACACTCGCTCGTAGGCCTTGACACTCGCTCGTAGGCCTTGACACTCATTCGTAGGCCTTGACACTCACTCGTAGGCCTTGACACTCACTCGTAGACCTTGACACTCACTCGTAGGCTTTGACACTGACTCGTAGGCCTTGACACTCGCTCGTAGGCCTTGACACTCATTCGTAGGCCTTGACACTCACTCGTAGGCCTTGACACTCACTCGTAGGCCTTGACACTCGCTCGTAGGCCGTGACACTCACTCGTAGGCCTTGACACTCATTCGTAGGCCTTGACACTCACTCGTAGGCTTTGACACTCGCTCGTAGGCCTTGACACTCGCTCGTAGGCCTTGACACTCGCTCGTAGGCCTTGACACTCACTCGTAGGCCTTGACACTCACTCGTAGGCCTTGACACTCACTCGTAGGCCTTGACACTCACTCGTAGGCCTTGACACTCACTCGTAGGCCTTGACACTCACTCGTAGGCCTTGACACTCGCTCGTAGGCCTTGACACTCGCTCGTAGGCCTTGACACTCGCTCGTAGGCTTTGACACTCGCTCGTAGGCCTTGACACTCGCTCGTAATCCTTGACACTCGCTCGTAAGCCTTGACACTCACTCGTAAGCCTTGACACTCACTCGTAATCCTTGACACTCACTCGTAAGCCTTGACACTCACTCGTAAGCCTTGACACTCGCTCGTAGGCCTTGACACTCATTCGTAGGCCTTGACACTCATTCGTAGGCCTTGACACTCACTCGTAGGCTTTGACACTCGCTCGTAGGCCTTGACACTCGCTCGTAGGCCTTGACACTCCCTCGTAGGCTTTGACACTCACTCGTAGGCCTTGACACTCGCTCGTAGGCCTTGACACTCGCTCGTAGGCCTTGACACTCACTCGTAGGCCTTGACACTCACTCGTAGGCCTTGACACTCACTCGTAGGCCTTGACACTCGCTCGTAGGCCTTGACACTCGCTCGTAGGCCTTGACACTCGCTCGTAGGCCTTGACACTCATTCGTAGGCCTTGACACTCACTCGTAGGCCTTGACACTCACTCGTAGGCCTTGACACTCACTCGTAGGCTTTGACACTGACTCGTAGGCCTTGACACTCGCTCGTAGGCCTTGACACTCATTCGTAGGCCTTGACACTCACTCGTAGGCCTTGACACTCACTCGTAGGCCTTGACACTCGCTCGTAGGCCTTGACACTCGCTCGTAGGCCTTGACACTCGCTCGTAGGCCTTGACACTCACCCGTAGGCCTTGACACTCGCTCGTAGGCCTTGACACTCGCTCTAGGCCTTGACACTCGCTCGTAGGCCTTGACACTCGCTCTTAGGCCTTGACACTCGCTCGTAGGCCTTGACACTCACTCGTAGGCCTTGACATTCACTCGTAAGCCTTGACACTCGCTCGTAGGCCTTGACACTCACTCGTAGGCCTTGACACTCACTCGTAGGCCTTGACACTCGCTCGTAGGCCTTGACACTCGCTCGTAGGCCTTGACACTCGCTCGTAGGCCTTGACACTCGCTCGTAGGCCTTGACACTCGCTCGTAGGCCTTGACACTCGCTCGTAGGCCTTGACACTCACTCGTAGGCCTTGACATTCACTCGTAAGCCTTGACACTCGCTCGTAGGCCTTGACACTCGCTCGTAGGCCCTTGACACTCGCTCGTAGGCCTTGACACTCGCTCGTAGGCCTTGACACTCACTCGTAAGCCTTGACACTCGCTCGTAGGCCTTGACACTCGCTCGTAGGCCTTGACACTCACTCGTAAGCCTTGACACTCGCTCGTAGGCCTTGACACTCATTCGTAGGCCTTGACACTCACTCGTAGGCTTTGACACTCGCTCGTAGGCTTTGACACTCGCTCGTAGGCCTTGACACTCGCTCGTAGGCCTTGACACTCGCTCGTAGGCCTTGACAATCGCTCGTAGGCCTTGACACTCACTCGTAATCCTTGACACTCACTCGTAAGCCTTGACACTCGCTCGTAGGCCTTGACACTCGCTCGTAGGCTTTGACACTCACTCGTAGGCCTTGACACTCGCTCGTAGGCCTTGACACTCGCTCGTAGGCCTTGACACTCACTCGTAGGCCTTGACACTCACTCGTAGGCCTTGACACTCGCTCGTAGGCCTTGACACTCGCTCGTAGGCCTTGACACTCGCTCGTAGGCCTTGACACTCATTCGTAGGCCTTGACACTCGCTCGTAGGCCTTGACACTCACTCGTAGGCCTTGACACTCATTCGTAGGCCTTGACACTCACTCGTAGGCTTTGACACTCGCTCGTAGGCCTTGACACTCGCTCGTAGGCATTGACACTCATTCGTAGGCCTTGACACTCACTCGTAGGCCTTGACACTCACTCGTAGGCCTTGACACTCGCTCGTAGGCCTTGACACTCACTCGTAGGCCTTGACACTCATTCGTAGGCCTTGACACTCACTCGTAGGCTTTGACACTCGCTCGTAGGCCTTGACACTCGCTCGTAGGCTTTGACACTCGCTCGTAGGCCTTGACACTCGCTCGTAGGCCTTGACACTCGCTCGTAGGCCTTGACACTCGCTCGTAGGCCTTGACACTCACTCGTAGGCCTTGACACTCACTCGTAGGCCTTGACACTCACTCGTAGGCCTTGACACTCGCTCGTAGGCCTTGACACTCGCTCGTAGGCCTTGACACTCGCTCGTAGGCTTTGACACTCGCTCGTAGGCCTTGACACTCGCTCGTAGGCCTTGACACTCGCTCGTAGGCCTTGACACTCGCTCGTAGGCCTTGACACTCGCTCGTAGGCCTTGACAATCGCTCGTAGGCCTTGACACTCGCTCGTAGGCCTTGACACTTATTCGTAGGCCCTGACACTCATTCGTAGGCCTTGACACTCACTCGTAGGCTTTGACACTCGCTCGTAGGCCTTGACACTCGCTCGTAGGCCTTGACACTCGCTCGTAGGCTTTGACACTCACTCGTAGGCCTTGACACTCGCTCGTAGGCCTTGACACTCGCTCGTAGGCCTTGACACTCACTCGTAGGCCTTGACACTCACTCGTAGGCCTTGACACTCACTCGTAGGCCTTGACACTCACTCGTAGGCCTTGACACTCACTCGTAGGCCTTGACACTCGCTCGTAGGCCTTGACACTCATTCGTAGGCCTTGACACTCACTCGTAGGCCTTGACACTCATTCGTAGGCCTTGACACTCACTCGTAGGCCTTGACACTCACTCGTAGGCCTTGACACTCACTCGTAGGCTTTGACACTGACTCGTAGGCCTTGACACTCGCTCGTAGGCCTTGACACTCATTCGTAGGCCTTGACACTCACTCGTAGGCCTTGACACTCACTCGTAGGCCTTGACACTCGCTCGTAGGCCTTGACACTCGCTCGTAGGCCTTGACACTCGCTCGTAGGCCTTGACACTCACCCGTAGGCCTTGACACTCGCTCGTAGGCCTTGACACTCGCTCTAGGCCTTGACACTCGCTCGTAGGCCTTGACACTCGCTCGTAGGCCTTGACACTCGCTCGTAGGCTTTGACACTCACTCGTAGGCCTTGACACTCGCTCGTAGGCTTTGACACTCACTCGTAGGCCTTGACACTCGCTCGTAGGCCTTGACACTCGCTCGTAGGCCTTGACACTCACTCTTAGGCCTTGACACTCGCTCGTAGGCCTTGACACTCGCTCGTAGGCCTTGACACTCACTCGTAAGCCTTGACACTCGCTCGTAGGCCTTGACACTCGCTCGTAGGCCTTGACACTCGCTCGTAGGCCTTGACACTCGCTCGTAGGCCTTGACACTCGCTCGTAGGCCTTGACACTCGCTCGTAGGCCTTGACACTCACTCGTAGGCCTTGACATTCACTCGTAAGCCTTGACACTCGCTCGTAGGCCTTGACACTCACTCGTAGGCCTTGACACTCACTCGTAGGCCTTGACACTCGCTCGTAGGCCTTGACACTCACTCGTAGGCCTTGACACTCACTCGTAGGCCTTGACACTCGCTCGTAGGCCTTGACACTCGCTCGTAGGCCTTGACACTCACTCGTAGGCCTTGACACTCGCTCGTAGGCCTTGACACTCGCTCGTAGGCCTTGACACTCACTCGTAAGCCTTGACACTCGCTCGTAGGCCTTGACACTCGCTCGTAGGCCTTGACACTCACTCGTAAGCCTTGACACTCGCTCGTAGGCCTTGACACTCGCTCGTAGGCCTTGACACTCGCTCGTAGGCTTTGACACTCGCTCGTAGGCCTTGACACTCGCTCGTAGGCCTTGACACTCGCTCGTAGGCCTTGACAATCGCTCGTAGGCCTTGACACTCACTCGTAATCCTTGACACTCACTCGTAAGCCTTGACACTCGCTCGTAGGCCTTGACACTCATTCGTAGGCCTTGACACTCATTCGTAGGCCTTGACACTCACTCGTAGGCTTTGACACTCGCTCGTAGGCCTTGACACTCGCTCGTAGGCCTTGACACTCGCTCGTAGGCCTTGACACTCGCTCGTAGGCCTTGACACTCGCTCGTAGGCCTTGACACTCGCTCTAGGCCTTGACACTCGCTCGTAGGCCTTGACACTCGCTCTTAGGCCTTGACACTCGCTCGTAGGCCTTGACACTCGCTCGTAGGCCTTGACACTCGCTCGTAGGCTTTGACACTCACTCGTAGGCCTTGACACTCGCTCGTAGGCCTTGACACTCGCTCGTAGGCCTTGACACTCGCTCGTAGGCCTTGACACTCGCTCGTAGGCCTTGACACTCGCTCGTAGGCCTTGACAATCGCTCGTAGGCCTTGACACTCGCCCGTAGGCCTTGACACTCGCTCGTAGGCCTTGACACTCGCTCGTAGGCCTTGACACTCGCTCGTAGGCCTTGACACTCGCTCGTAGGCCTTGACACTCACTCGTAGGCCTTGACACTCACTCGTAGGCCTTGACACTCGCTCGTAGGCCTTGACACTCGCTCGTAGGCCTTGACACTCACTCGTAGGCCTTGACACTCGCTCGTAGGCCTTGACACTCGCTCGTAGGCCTTGACACTCACTCGTAAGCCTTGACACTCGCTCGTAGGCCTTGACACTCGCTCGTAGGCCTTGACACTCACTCGTAAGCCTTGACACTCGCTCGTAGGCCTTGACACTCGCTCGTAGGCCTTGACACTCGCTCGTAGGCTTTGACACTCGCTCGTAGGCCTTGACACTCGCTCGTAGGCCTTGACACTCGCTCGTAGGCCTTGACAATCGCTCGTAGGCCTTGACACTCACTCGTAATCCTTGACACTCACTCGTAAGCCTTGACACTCGCTCGTAGGCCTTGACACTCATTCGTAGGCCTTGACACTCATTCGTAGGCCTTGACACTCACTCGTAGGCTTTGACACTCGCTCGTAGGCCTTGACACTCGCTCGTAGGCCTTGACACTCGCTCGTAGGCCTTGACACTCGCTCGTAGGCCTTGACACTCGCTCGTAGGCCTTGACACTCGCTCTAGGCCTTGACACTCGCTCGTAGGCCTTGACACTCGCTCTTAGGCCTTGACACTCGCTCGTAGGCCTTGACACTCGCTCGTAGGCCTTGACACTCGCTCGTAGGCTTTGACACTCACTCGTAGGCCTTGACACTCGCTCGTAGGCCTTGACACTCGCTCGTAGGCCTTGACACTCGCTCGTAGGCCTTGACACTCGCTCGTAGGCCTTGACACTCGCTCGTAGGCCTTGACAATCGCTCGTAGGCCTTGACACTCGCCCGTAGGCCTTGACACTCGCTCGTAGGCCTTGACACTCGCTCGTAGGCCTTGACACTCGCTCGTAGGCCTTGACACTCGCTCGTAGGCCTTGACACTCGCTCGTAGGCCTTGACACTCACTCGTAGGCCTTGACACTCGCTCGTAGGCCTTGACACTCATTCGTAGGCCTTGACACTCATTCGTAGGCCTTGACACTCGCTCGTAGGCCTTGACACTCGCTCGTAGGCCTTGACACTCACCCGTAGGCCTTGACACTCATTCGTAGGCCTTGACACTCACTCGTAGGCCTTGACACTCACTCGTAGGCTTTGACACTGACTCGTAGGCCTTGACACTCGCTCGTAGGCCTTGACACTCATTCGTAGGCCTTGACACTCACTCGTAGGCCTTGACACTCACTCGTAGGCCTTGACACTCGCTCGTAGGCCTTGACACTCGCTCGTAGGCCTTGACACTCGCTCGTAGGCCTTGACACTCACCCGTAGGCCTTGACACTCGCTCGTAGGCCTTGACACTCGCTCTAGGCCTTGACACTCGCTCGTAGGCCTTGACACTCGCTCTTAGGCCTTGACACTCGCTCGTAGGCCTTGACACTCGCTCGTAGGCCTTGACACTCGCTCGTAGGCTTTGACACTCACTCGTAGGCCTTGACACTCGCTCGTAGGCCTTGACACTCGCTCGTAGGCCTTGACACTCACTCTTAGGCCTTGACACTCGCTCGTAGGCCTTGACACTCGCTCGTAGGCCTTGACACTCACTCGTAAGCCTTGACACTCGCTCGTAGGCCTTGACACTCGCTCGTAGGCCTTGACACTCGCTCGTAGGCCTTGACACTCGCTCGTAGGCCTTGACACTCGCTCGTAGGCCTTGACACTCGCTCGTAGGCCTTGACACTCACTCGTAGGCCTTGACATTCACTCGTAAGCCTTGACACTCGCTCGTAGGCCTTGACACTCACTCGTAGGCCTTGACACTCACTCGTAGGCCTTGACACTCGCTCGTAGGCCTTGACACTCACTCGTAGGCCTTGACACTCACTCGTAGGCCTTGACACTCGCTCGTAGGCCTTGACACTCGCTCGTAGGCCTTGACACTCACTCGTAGGCCTTGACACTCGCTCGTAGGCCTTGACACTCGCTCGTAGGCCTTGACACTCACTCGTAAGCCTTGACACTCGCTCGTAGGCCTTGACACTCGCTCGTAGGCCTTGACACTCACTCGTAAGCCTTGACACTCGCTCGTAGGCCTTGACACTCGCTCGTAGGCCTTGACACTCGCTCGTAGGCTTTGACACTCGCTCGTAGGCCTTGACACTCGCTCGTAGGCCTTGACACTCGCTCGTAGGCCTTGACAATCGCTCGTAGGCCTTGACACTCACTCGTAATCCTTGACACTCGCTCGTAGGCCTTGACACTCGCTCGTAGGCCTTGACACTCATTCGTAGGCCTTGACACTCACTCGTAGGCCTTGACACTCACTCGTAGGCCTTGACACTCGCCCGTAGGCCTTGACACTCGCTCGTAGGCCTTGACACTCGCTCGTAGGCCTTGACACTCGCTCGTAGGCTTTGACACTCACTCGTAGGCCTTGACACTCGCTCGTAGGCCTTGACACTCGCTCGTAGGCCTTGACACTCACTCGTAGGCCTTGACACTCACTCGTAGGCCTTGACACTCACTCGTAGGCCTTGACACTCGCTCGTAGGCCTTGACACTCGCTCGTAGGCCTTGACACTCGCTCGTAGGCCTTGACACTCATTCGTAGGCCTTGACACTCACTCGTAGGCCTTGACACTCACTCGTAGGCCTTGACACTCGCTCGTAGGCCTTGACACTCGCTCGTAGGCTTTGACACTCGCTCGTAGGCCTTGACACTCGCTCGTAGGCCTTGACACTCGCTCGTAGGCCTTGACAATCGCTCGTAGGCCTTGACACTCACTCGTAATCCTTGACACTCACTCGTAAGCCTTGACACTCGCTCGTAGGCCTTGACACTCATTCGTAGGCCTTGACACTCATTCGTAGGCCTTGACACTCACTCGTAGGCTTTGACACTCGCTCGTAGGCCTTGACACTCGCTCGTAGGCCTTGACACTCGCTCGTAGGCTTTGACACTCACTCGTAGGCCTTGACACTCGCTCGTAGGCCTTGACACTCGCTCGTAGGCCTTGACACTCACTCGTAGGCCTTGACACTCACTCGTAGGCCTTGACACTCACTCGTAGGCCTTGACACTCGCTCGTAGGCCTTGACACTCGCTCGTAGGCCTTGACACTCGCTCGTAGGCCTTGACACTCATTCGTAGGCCTTGACACTCACTCGTAGGCCTTGACACTCGCTCGTAGGCCTTGACACTCGCTCGTAGGCCTTGACACTCACCCGTAGGCCTTGACACTCGCTCGTAGGCCTTGACACTCATTCGTAGGCCTTGACACTCACTCGTAGGCCTTGACACTCACTCGTAGGCCTTGACACTCGCTCGTAGGCCTTGACACTCGCTCGTAGGCCTTGACACTCGCTCGTAGGCCTTGACACTCACCCGTAGGCCTTGACACTCGCTCGTAGGCCTTGACACTCGCTCTAGGCCTTGACACTCGCTCGTAGGCCTTGACACTCGCTCTTAGGCCTTGACACTCGCTCGTAGGCCTTGACACTCGCTCGTAGGCCTTGACACTCGCTCGTAGGCTTTGACACTCACTCGTAGGCCTTGACACTCGCTCGTAGGCCTTGACACTCGCTCGTAGGCCTTGACACTCGCTCGTAGGCTTTGACACTCACTCGTAGGCCTTGACACTCGCTCGTAGGCCTTGACACTCACTCGTAGGCCTTGACACTCACTCGTAGGCCTTGACACTCACTCGTAGGCCTTGACACTCGCTCGTAGGCCTTGACACTCGCCCGTAGGCCTTGACACTCGCTCGTAGGCCTTGACACTCGCCCGTAGGCCTTGACACTCGCTCGTAGGCCTTGACACTCACTCGTAGGCCTTGACACTCACTCGTAGGCCTTGACACTCACTCGTAGGCTTTGACACTGACTCGTAGGCCTTGACACTCGCTCGTAGGCCTTGACACTCATTCGTAGGCCTTGACACTCACTCGTAGGCCTTGACACTCACTCGTAGGCCTTGACACTCGCTCGTAGGCCTTGACACTCGCTCGTAGGCCTTGACACTCGCTCGTAGGCCTTGACACTCACCCGTAGGCCTTGACACTCGCTCGTAGGCCTTGACACTCGCTCTAGGCTTTGACACTCGCTCGTAGGCCTTGACACTCGCTCTTAGGCCTTGACACTCGCTCGTAGGCCTTGACACTCGCTCGTAGGCCTTGACACTCACTCGTAGGCCTTGACACTCACTCGTAGGCCTTGACACTCGCTCGTAGGCCTTGACACTCGCTCGTAGGCCTTGACACTCGCTCGTAGGCCTTGACACTCATTCGTAGGCCTTGACACTCACTCGTAGGCCTTGACACTCACTCGTAGACCTTGACACTCACTCGTAGGCTTTGACACCGACTCGTAGGCCTTGACACTCGCTCGTAGGCCTTGACACTCATTCGTAGGCCTTGACACTCACTCGTAGGCCTTGACACTCACTCGTAGGCCTTGACACTCGCTCGTAGGCCGTGACACTCACTCGTAGGCCTTGACACTCGCTCGTAGGCCTTGACACTCGCTCGTAGGCTTTGACACTCACTCGTAGGCCTTGACACTCGCTCGTAGGCCTTGACACTCGCTCGTAGGCCTTGACACTCACTCGTAGGCCTTGACACTCACTCGTAGGCCTTGACACTCACTCGTAGGCCTTGACACTCGCTCGTAGGCCTTGACACTCGCTCGTAGGCCTTGACACTCGCTCGTAGGCTTTGACACTCGCTCGTAGGCCTTGACACTCGCTCGTAGGCCTTGACACTCGCTCGTAGGCCTTGACAATCGCTCGTAGGCCTTGACACTCACTCGTAATCCTTGACACTCACTCGTAAGCCTTGACACTCGCTCGTAGGCCTTGACACTCATTCGTAGGCCTTGACACTCATTCGTAGGCCTTGACACTCACTCGTAGGCTTTGACACTCGCTCGTAGGCCTTGACACTCGCTCGTAGGCCTTGACACTCGCTCGTAGGCTTTGACACTCACTCGTAGGCCTTGACACTCGCTCGTAGGCCTTGACACTCGCTCGTAGGCCTTGACACTCCTTCGTAGGCCTTGACACTCACTCGTAGGCCTTGACACTCACTCGTATGCCTTGACACTCGCTCGTAGGCCTTGACACTCGCTCGTAGGCCTTGACACTCGCTCGTAGGCCTTGACACTCATTCGTAGGCCTTGACACTCACTCGTAGGCCTTGACACTCACTCGTAGGCCTTGACACTCACTCGTAGGCTTTGACACTGACTCGTAGGCCTTGACACTCGCTCGTAGGCCTTGACACTCATTCGTAGGCCTTGACACTCACTCGTAGGCCTTGACACTCACTCGTAGGCCTTGACACTCGCTCGTAGGCCTTGACACTCGCTCGTAGGCCTTGACACTCGCTCGTAGGCCTTGACACTCACCCGTAGGCCTTGACACTCGCTCGTAGGCCTTGACACTCGCTCTAGGCCTTGACACTCGCTCGTAGGCCTTGACACTCGCTCTTAGGCCTTGACACTCGCTCGTAGGCCTTGACACTCGCTCGTAGGCCTTGACACTCGCTCGTAGGCTTTGACACTCACTCGTAGGCCTTGACACTCGCTCGTAGGCCTTGACACTCGCTCGTAGGCCTTGACACTCACTCGTAGGCCTTGACACTCGCTCGTAGGCCTTGACACTCGCTCGTAGGCCTTGACACTCACTCGTAAGCCTTGACACTCGCTCGTAGGCCTTGACACTCGCTCGTAGGCCTTGACACTCGCTCGTAGGCCTTGACACTCGCTCGTAGGCCTTGACACTCGCTCGTAGGCCTTGACACTCGCTCGTAGGCCTTGACACTCACTCGTAGGCCTTGACATTCACTCGTAAGCCTTGACACTCGCTCGTAGGCCTTGACACTCACTCGTAGGCCTTGACACTCACTCGTAGGCCTTGACACTCGCTCGTAGGCCTTGACACTCGCTCGTAGGCCTTGACACTCGCTCGTAGGCCTTGACACTCGCTCGTAGGCCTTGACACTCACTCGTAAGCCTTGACACTCGCTCGTAGGCCTTGACACTCGCTCGTAGGCCTTGACACTCGCTCGTAGGCCTTGACACTCACTCGTAGGCCTTGACATTCACTCGTAAGCCTTGACACTCGCTCGTAGGCCTTGACACTCGCTCGTAGGCCTTGACACTCACTCGTAGGCCTTGACACTCGCTCGTAGGCCTTGACACTCGCTCGTAGGCCTTGACACTCACTCGTAAGCCTTGACACTCGCTCGTAGGCCTTGACACTCGCTCGTAGGCCTTGACACTCACTCGTAAGCCTTGACACTCGCTCGTAGGCCTTGACACTCGCTCGTAGGCCTTGACACTCGCTCGTAGGCTTTGACACTCGCTCGTAGGCCTTGACACTCGCTCGTAGGCCTTGACACTCGCTCGTAGGCCTTGACAATCGCTCGTAGGCCTTGACACTCACTCGTAATCCTTGACACTCACTCGTAAGCCTTGACACTCGCTCGTAGGCCTTGACACTCATTCGTAGGCCTTGACACTCATTCGTAGGCCTTGACACTCACTCGTAGGCTTTGACACTCGCTCGTAGGCCTTGACACTCGCTCGTAGGCCTTGACACTCGCTCGTAGGCTTTGACACTCACTCGTAGGCCTTGACACTCGCTCGTAGGCCTTGACACTCGCTCGTAGGCCTTGACACTCACTCGTAGGCCTTGACACTCACTCGTAGGCCTTGACACTCGCTCGTAGGCCTTGACACTCGCTCGTAGGCCTTGACACTCGCTCGTAGGCCTTGACACTCACCCGTAGGCCTTGACACTCGCTCGTAGGCCTTGACACTCGCTCTAGGCCTTGACACTCGCTCGTAGGCCTTGACACTCGCTCTTAGGCCTTGACACTCGCTCGTAGGCCTTGACACTCGCTCGTAGGCCTTGACACTCGCTCGTAGGCTTTGACACTCACTCGTAGGCCTTGACACTCGCTCGTAGGCCTTGACACTCGCTCGTAGGCCTTGACACTCACTCGTAGGCCTTGACACTCGCTCGTAGGCCTTGACACTCGCTCGTAGGCCTTGACACTCACTCGTAAGCCTTGACACTCGCTCGTAGGCCTTGACACTCGCTCGTAGGCCTTGACACTCGCTCGTAGGCCTTGACACTCGCTCGTAGGCCTTGACACTCGCTCGTAGGCCTTGACACTCGCTCGTAGGCCTTGACACTCACTCGTAGGCCTTGACATTCACTCGTAAGCCTTGACACTCGCTCGTAGGCCTTGACACTCACTCGTAGGCCTTGACACTCACTCGTAGGCCTTGACACTCGCTCGTAGGCCTTGACACTCGCTCGTAGGCCTTGACACTCGCTCGTAGGCCTTGACACTCGCTCGTAGGTTTTGACACTCACTCGTAAGCCTTGACACTCGCTCGTAGGCCTTGACAGTCGCTCGTAGGCCTTGACACTCGCTCGTAGGCCTTGACACTCACTCGTAGGCCTTGACATTCACTCGTAAGCCTTGACACTCGCTCGTAGGCCTTGACACTCGCTCGTAGGCCTTGACACTCACTCGTAGGCCTTGACACTCGCTCGTAGGCCTTGACACTCGCTCGTAGGCCTTGACACTCACTCGTAAGCCTTGACACTCGCTCGTAGGCCTTGACACTCGCTCGTAGGCCTTGACACTCACTCGTAAGCCTTGACACTCATTCGTAGGCCTTGACACTCACTCGTAGGCTTTGACACTCGCTCGTAGGCCTTGACACTCGCTCGTAGGCCTTGACACTCGCTCGTAGGCTTTGACACTCGCTCGTAGGCCTTGACACTCGCTCGTATGCCTTGACACTCGCTCGTAGGCCTTGACAATCGCTCGTAGGCCTTGACACTCACTCGTAATCCTTGACACTCACTCGTAAGCCTTGACACTCGCTCGTAGGCCTTGACACTCATTCGTAGGCCTTGACACTCATTCGTAGGCCTTGACACTCACTCGTAGGCTTTGACACTCGCTCGTAGGCCTTGACACTCGCTCGTAGGCCTTGACACTCGCTCGTAGGCTTTGACACTCACTCGTAGGCCTTGACACTCGCTCGTAGGCCTTGACCCTCGCTCGTAGGCCTTGACACTCACTCGTAGGCCTTGACACTCACTCGTAGGCCTTGACACTCACTCGTAGGCCTTGACACTCGCTCGTAGGCCTTGACACTCGCTCGTAGGCCTTGACACTCGCTCGTAGGCCTTGACACTCATTCGTAGGCCTTGAAACTCACTCGTAGGCCTTGACACTCACTCGTAGACCTTGACACTCACTCGTAGGCTTTGACACTGACTCGTAGGCCTTGACACTCGCTCGTAGGCCTTGACACTCATTCGTAGGCCTTGACACTCACTCGTAGGCCTTGACACTCACTCGTAGGCCTTGACACTCGCTCGTAGGCCTTGACACTCACTCGTAGGCCTTGACACTCATTCGTAGGCCTTGACACTCACTCGTAGGCTTTGACACTCGCTCGTAGGCCTTGACACTCGCTCGTAGGCCTTGACACTCGCTCGTAGGCTTTGACACTCACTCGTAGGCCTTGACACTCGCTCGTAGGCCTTGACACTCATTCGTAGGCCTTGACACTCATTCGTAGGCCTTGACACTCACTCGTAGGCTTTGACACTCGCTCGTAGGCCTTGACACTCGCTCGTAGGCCTTGACACTCGCTCGTAGGCTTTGACACTCACTCGTAGGCCTTGACACTCGCTCGTAGGCCTTGACACTCGCTCGTAGGCCTTGACACTCACTCGTAGGCCTTGACACTCACTCGTAGGCCTTGACACTCACTCGTAGGCCTTGACACTCGCTCGTAGGCCTTGACACTCGCTCGTAGGCCTTGACACTCGCTCGTAGGCCTTGACACTCATTCGTAGGCCTTGACACTCACTCGTAGGCCTTGACACTCACTCGTAGGCCTTGACACTCACTCGTAGGCTTTGACACTGACTCGTAGGCCTTGACACTCGCTCGTAGGCCTTGACACTCATTCGTAGGCCTTGACACTCACTCGTAGGCCTTGACACTCACTCGTAGGCCTTGACACTCGCTCGTAGGCCTTGACACTCGCTCGTAGGCCTTGACACTCGCTCGTAGGCCTTGACACTCACCCGTAGGCCTTGACACTCGCTCGTAGGCCTTGACACTCGCTCTAGGCCTTGACACTCGCTCGTAGGCCTTGACACTCGCTCTTAGGCCTTGACACTCGCTCGTAGGCCTTGACACTCGCTCGTAGGCCTTGACACTCGCTCGTAGGCTTTGACACTCACTCGTAGGCCTTGACACTCGCTCGTAGGCCTTGACACTCGCTCGTAGGCCTTGACACTCACTCTTAGGCCTTGACACTCGCTCGTAGGCCTTGACACTCGCTCGTAGGCCTTGACACTCACTCGTAAGCCTTGACACTCGCTCGTAGGCCTTGACACTCGCTCGTAGGCCTTGACACTCGCTCGTAGGCCTTGACACTCGCTCGTAGGCCTTGACACTCGCTCGTAGGCCTTGACACTCGCTCGTAGGCCTTGACACTCACTCGTAGGCCTTGACATTCACTCGTAAGCCTTGACACTCGCTCGTAGGCCTTGACACTCACTCGTAGGCCTTGACACTCACTCGTAGGCCTTGACACTCGCTCGTAGGCCTTGACACTCACTCGTAGGCCTTGACACTCACTCGTAAGCCTTGACACTCGCTCGTAGGCCTTGACACTCGCTCGTAGGCCTTGACACTCGCTCGTAGGCCTTGACACTCACTCGTAGGCCTTGACACTCGCTCGTAGGCCTTGACACTCGCTCGTAGGCCTTGACACTCACTCGTAAGCCTTGACACTCGCTCGTAGGCCTTGACACTCGCTCGTAGGCCTTGACACTCACTCGTAAGCCTTGACACTCGCTCGTAGGCCTTGACACTCGCTCGTAGGCCTTGACACTCGCTCGTAGGCTTTGACACTCGCTCGTAGGCCTTGACACTCGCTCGTAGGCCTTGACACTCGCTCGTAGGCCTTGACAATCGCTCGTAGGCCTTGACACTCACTCGTAATCCTTGACACTCACTCGTAAGCCTTGACACTCGCTCGTAGGCCTTGACACTCATTCGTAGGCCTTGACACTCATTCGTAGGCCTTGACACTCACTCGTAGGCTTTGACACTCGCTCGTAGGCCTTGACACTCGCTCGTAGGCCTTGACACTCGCTCGTAGGCTTTGACACTCACTCGTAGGCCTTGACACTCGCTCGTAGGCCTTGACACTCGCTCGTAGGCCTTGACAATCGCTCGTAGGCCTTGACACTCACTCGTAATCCTTGACACTCACTCGTAAGCCTTGACACTCGCTCGTAGGCCTTGACACTCATTCGTAGGCCTTGACACTCATTCGTAGGCCTTGACACTCACTCGTAGGCCTTGACACTCGCTCGTAGGCCTTGACACTCGCTCGTAGGCCTTGACACTCGCTCGTAGGCCTTGACACTCGCTCGTAGGCCTTGACAATCGCTCGTAGGCCTTGACACTCACTCGTAATCCTTGACACTCACTCGTAAGCCTTGACACTCGCTCGTAGGCCTTGACACTCGCTCGTAGGCCTTGACACTCACTCGTAGGCCTTGACACTCGCTCGTAGGCCTTGACACTCGCTCGTAGGCCTTGACACTCGCTCGTAGGCCTTGACACTCATTCGTAGGCCTTGACACTCACTCGTAGGCCTTGACACTCACTCGTAGGCCTTGACACTCACTCGTAGGCTTTGACACTGACTCGTAGGCCTTGACACTCGCTCGTAGGCCTTGACACTCATTCGTAGGCCTTGACACTCACTCGTAGGCCTTGACACTCGCTCGTAGGCCTTGACACTCGCTCGTAGGCCTTGACACTCGCTCGTAATCCTTGACACTACACTCACTCGTAAGCCTTGACACTCGCTCGTAGGCCTTGACACTCATTCGTAGGCCTTGACACTCATTCGTAGGCCTTGACACTCACTCGTAGGCTTTGACACTCGCTCGTAGGCCTTGACACTCGCTCGTAGGCCTTGACACTCGCTCGTAGGCTTTGACACTCACTCGTAGGCCTTGACACTCGCTCGTAGGCCTTGACACTCGCTCGTAGGCCTTGACACTCACTCGTAGGCCTTGACACTCACTCGTAGGCTTTGACACTCGCTCGTAGGCCTTGACACTCGCTCGTAGGCCTTGACACTCGCTCGTAGGCCTTGACACTCGCTCGTAGGCCTTGACACTCGCTCGTAGGCCTTGACAATCGCTCGTAGGCCTTGACACTCACTCGTAATCCTTGACACTCACTCGTAAGCCTTGACACTCGCTCGTAGGCCTTGACACTCGCTCGTAGGCCTTGACACTCACTCGTAGGCCTTGACACTCGCTCGTAGGCCTTGACACTCGCTCGTAGGCCTTGACACTCGCTCGTAGGCCTTGACACTCATTCGTAGGCCTTGACACTCACTCGTAGGCCTTGACACTCACTCGTAGGCCTTGACACTCACTCGTAGGCTTTGACACTGACTCGTAGGCCTTGACACTCGCTCGTAGGCCTTGACACTCATTCGTAGGCCTTGACACTCACTCGTAGGCCTTGACACTCACTCGTAGGCCTTGACACTCGCTCGTAGGCCTTGACACTCGCTCGTAGGCCTTGACACTCGCTCGTAGGCCTTGACACTCACCCGTAGGCCTTGACACTCGCTCGTAGGCCTTGACACTCGCTCGTAGGCCTTGACACTCGCTCGTAGGCCTTGACACTCGCTCGTAGGCCTTGACACTCGCTCGTAGGCCTTGACACTCACTGGTAGGCCTTGACATTCACTCGTAAGCCTTGACACTCGCTCGTAGGCCTTGACACTCACTCGTAGGCCTTGACACTCACTCGTAGGCCTTGACACTCGCTCGTAGGCCTTGACACTCACTCGTAAGCCTTGACACTCGCTCGTAGGCCTTGACACTCGCTCGTAGGCCTTGACACTCGCTCGTAGGCCTTGACACTCACTCGTAGGCCTTGACACTCGCTCGTAGGCCTTGACACTCGCTCGTAGGCCTTGACACTCACTCGTAAGCCTTGACACTCGCTCGTAGGCCTTGACACTCGCTCGTAGGCCTTGACCCTCACTCGTAAGCCTTGACACTCGCTCGTAGGCCTTGACACTCGCTCGTAGGCCTTGACACTCGCTCGTAGGCCTTGACACTCGCTCGTAGGCCTTGACACTTGCTCGTAGGCCTTGACACTCACTCGTGGGCCTTGACACTCACTCGTAAGCCTTGACACTCGCTCGTAGGCCTTGACACTCACTCAGGCCTTGACACTCGCTCGTAGGCCTTGACACTCGCTCGTAGGCCTTGACACTCACTCGTAAGCCTTGACACTCGCTCGTAGGCCTTGACACTCGCTCGTAGGCCTTGACACTCGCTCGTAGGCCTTGACACTCGCTCGTAGGCCTTGACACTCGCTCGTAGGCCTTGACACTCGCTCGTAGGCCTTGACACTCACTCGTAGGCCTTGACACTCACTCGTAGGCCTTGACACTCGCTCGTAGGCTTTGACACTCGCTCGTAGGCCTTGACACTCGCTCGTAGGCCTTGACAATCGCTCGTAGGCCTTGACACTCACTCGTAATCCTTGACACTCACTCGTAAGCCTTGACACTCGCTCGTAGGCCTTGACACTCATTCGTAGGCCTTGACACTCATTCGTAGGCCTTGACACTCACTCGTAGGCTTTGACACTCGCTCGTAGGCCTTGACACTCGCTCGTAGGCCTTGACACTCGCTCGTAGGCTTTGACACTCGCTCGTAGGCCTTGACACTCGCTCGTAGGCCTTGACACTCGCTCGTAGGCTTTGACACTCACTCGTAGGCCTTGACACTCGCTCGTAGGCCTTGACACTCGCTCGTAGGCCTTGACACTCGCTCGTAGGCCTTGACACTCATTCGTAGGCCTTGACACTCACTCGTAGGCCTTGACACTCACTCGTAGGCCTTGACACTCACTCGTAGGCTTTGACACTGACTCGTAGGCCTTGACACTCGCTCGTAGGCCTTGACACTCATTCGTAGGCCTTGACACTCACTCGTAGGCCTTGACACTCACTCGTAGGCCTTGACACTCGCTCGTAGGCCTTGACACTCGCTCGTAGGCCTTGACACTCACTCGTAGGCCTTGACACTCACTCGTAGGCTTTGACACTGACTCGTAGGCCTTGACACTCGCTCGTAGGCCTTGACACTCATTCGTAGGCCTTGACACTCACTCGTAGGCCTTGACACTCACTCGTAGGCCTTGACACTCGCTCGTAGGCCTTGACACTCGCTCGTAGGCCTTGACACTCGCTCGTAGGCCTTGACACTCACCCGTAGGCCTTGACACTCGCTCGTAGGCCTTGACACTCGCTCTAGGCCTTGACACTCGCTCGTAGGCCTTGACACTCGCTCTTAGGCCTTGACACTCGCTCGTAGGCCTTGACACTCGCTCGTAGGCCTTGACACTCGCTCGTAGGCTTTGACACTCACTCGTAGGCCTTGACACTCGCTCGTAGGCCTTGACACTCGCTCGTAGGCCTTGACACTCACTCTTAGGCCTTGACACTCGCTCGTAGGCCTTGACACTCGCTCGTAGGCCTTGACACTCACTCGTAAGCCTTGACACTCGCTCGTAGGCCTTGACACTCGCTCGTAGGCCTTGACACTCGCTCGTAGGCCTTGACACTCGCTCGTAGGCCTTGACACTCGCTCGTAGGCCTTGACACTCGCTCGTAGGCCTTGACACTCACTCGTAGGCCTTGACATTCACTCGTAAGCCTTGACACTCGCTCGTAGGCCTTGACACTCACTCGTAGGCCTTGACACTCACTCGTAGGCCTTGACACTCGCTCGTAGGCCTTGACACTCACTCGTAGGCCTTGACACTCACTCGTAAGCCTTGACACTCGCTCGTAGGCCTTGACACTCGCTCGTAGGCCTTGACACTCGCTCGTAGGCCTTGACACTCACTCGTAGGCCTTGACACTCGCTCGTAGGCCTTGACACTCGCTCGTAGGCCTTGGCACTCACTCGTAAGCCTTGACACTCGCTCGTAGGCCTTGACACTCGCTCGTAGGCCTTGACACTCACTCGTAAGCCTTGACACTCGCTCGTAGGCCTTGACACTCGCTCGTAGGCCTTGACACTCGCTCGTAGGCTTTGACACTCGCTCGTAGGCCTTGACACTCGCTCGTAGGCCTTGACACTCGCTCGTAGGCCTTGACAATCGCTCGTAGGCCTTGACACTCACTCGTAATCCTTGACACTCACTCGTAAGCCTTGACACTCGCTCGTAGGCCTTGACACTCATTCGTAGGCCTTGACACTCATTCGTAGGCCTTGACACTCACTCGTAGGCTTTGACACTCGCTCGTAGGCCTTGACACTCGCTCGTAGGCCTTGACACTCGCTCGTAGGCTTTGACACTCACTCGTAGGCCTTGACACTCGCTCGTAGGCCTTGACACTCGCTCGTAGGCCTTGACAATCGCTCGTAGGCCTTGACACTCACTCGTAGTCCTTGACACTCACTCGTAAGCCTTGACACTCGCTCGTAGGCCTTGACACTCATTCGTAGGCCTTGACACTCATTCGTAGGCCTTGACACTCGCTCGTAGGCCTTGACACTCGCTCGTAGGCCTTGACACTCGCTCGTAGGCCTTGACACTCGCTCGTAGGCCTTGACACTCGCTCGTAGGCCTTGACACTCGCTCGTAGGCCTTGACACTCGCTCGTAGGCCTTGACAATCGCTCGTAGGCCTTGACACTCACTCGTAATCCTTGACACTCACTCGTAAGCCTTGACACTCGCTCGTAGGCCTTGACACTCGCTCGTAGGCCTTGACACTCACTCGTAGGCCTTGACACTCGCTCGTAGGCCTTGACACTCGCTCGTAGGCCTTGACACTCGCTCGTAGGCCTTGACACTCATTCGTAGGCCTTGACACTCACTCGTAGGCCTTGACACTCACTCGTAGGCCTTGACACTCACTCGTAGGCTTTGACACTGACTCGTAGGCCTTGACACTCGCTCGTAGGCCTTGACACTCATTCGTAGGCCTTGACACTCACTCGTAGGCCTTGACACTCACTCGTAGGCCTTGACACTCGCTCGTAGGCCTTGACACTCGCTCGTAGGCCTTGACACTCGCTCGTAGGCCTTGACACTCATTCGTAGGCCTTGACACTCGCTCGTAGGCCTTGACACTCACTCGTAAGCCTTGACACTCGCTCGTAGGCCTTGACACTCGCTCGTAGGCCTTGACACTCGCTCGTAGGCTTTGACACTCGCTCGTAGGCCTTGACACTCGCTCGTAGGCCTTGACACTCGCTCGTAGGCCTTGACAATCGCTCGTAGGCCTTGACACTCACTCGTAATCCTTGACACTCACTCGTAAGCCTTGACACTCGCTCGTAGGCCTTGACACTCATTCGTAGGCCTTGACACTCATTCGTAGGCCTTGACACTCACTCGTAGGCTTTGACACTCGCTCGTAGGCCTTGACACTCGCTCGTAGGCCTTGACACTCGCTCGTAGGCTTTGACACTCACTCGTAGGCCTTGACACTCGCTCGTAGGCCTTGACACTCGCTCGTAGGCCTTGACACTCACTCGTAGGCCTTGACACTCACTCGTAGGCTTTGACACTCGCTCGTAGGCCTTGACACTCGCTCGTAGGCCTTGACACTCGCTCGTAGGCCTTGACACTCGCTCGTAGGCCTTGACACTCGCTCGTAGGCCTTGACACTCGCTCGTAGGCCTTGACACTCGCTCGTAGGCCTTGACACTCGCTCGTAGGCTTTGACACTCACTCGTAGGCCTTGACACTCGCTCGTAGGCCTTGACACTCGCTCGTAGGCCTTGACACTCGCTCGTAGGCCTTGACACTCGCTCGTAGGCCTTGACACTCACTGGTAGGCCTTGACATTCACTCGTAAGCCTTGACACTCGCTCGTAGGCCTTGACACTCACTCGTAGGCCTTGACACTCACTCGTAGGCCTTGACACTCGCTCGTAGGCCTTGACACTCACTCGTAAGCCTTGACACTCGCTAGTAGGCCTTGACACTCGCTCGTAGGCCTTGACACTCGCTCGTAGGCCTTGACACTCGCTCGTAGGCCTTGACACTCACTCGTAGGCCTTGACACTCGCTCGTAGGCCTTGACACTCGCTCGTAGGCCTTGACACTCACTCGTAAGCCTTGACACTCGCTCGTAGGCCTTGACACTCGCTCGTAGGCCTTGACACTCACTCGTAAGCCTTGACACTCGCTCGTAGGCCTTGACACTCGCTCGTAGGCCTTGACACTCGCTCGTAGGCCTTGACACTCGCTCGTAGGCCTTGACACTTGCTCGTAGGCCTTGACACTCACTCGTGGGCCTTGACACTCACTCGTAAGCCTTGACACTCGCTCGTAGGCCTTGACACTCACTCAGGCCTTGACACTCGCTCGTAGGCCTTGACACTCGCTCGTAGGCCTTGACACTCACTCGTAAGCCTTGACACTCGCTCGTAGGCCTTGACACTCGCTCGTAGGCCTTGACACTCGCTCGTAGGCCTTGACACTCGCTCGTAGGCCTTGACACTCGCTCGTAGGCCTTGACACTCGCTCGTAGGCCTTGACACTCACTCGTAGGCCTTGACACTCACTCGTAGGCCTTGACACTCGCTCGTAGGCTTTGACACTCGCTCGTAGGCCTTGACACTCGCTCGTAGGCCTTGACAATCGCTCGTAGGCCTTGACACTCACTCGTAATCCTTGACACTCACTCGTAAGCCTTGACACTCGCTCGTAGGCCTTGACACTCATTCGTAGGCCTTGACACTCATTCGTAGGCCTTGACACTCACTCGTAGGCTTTGACACTCGCTCGTAGGCCTTGACACTCGCTCGTAGGCCTTGACACTCGCTCGTAGGCTTTGACACTCGCTCGTAGGCCTTGACACTCGCTCGTAGGCCTTGACACTCGCTCGTAGGCTTTGACACTCACTCGTAGGCCTTGACACTCGCTCGTAGGCCTTGACACTCGCTCGTAGGCCTTGACACTCGCTCGTAGGCCTTGACACTCATTCGTAGGCCTTGACACTCACTCGTAGGCCTTGACACTCACTCGTAGGCCTTGACACTCACTCGTAGGCTTTGACACTGACTCGTAGGCCTTGACACTCGCTCGTAGGCCTTGACACTCATTCGTAGGCCTTGACACTCACTCGTAGGCCTTGACACTCACTCGTAGGCCTTGACACTCGCTCGTAGGCCTTGACACTCGCTCGTAGGCCTTGACACTCGCTCGTAGGCCTTGACACTCACCCGTAGGCCTTGACACTCGCTCGTAGGCCTTGACACTCGCTCTAGGCCTTGACACTCGCTCGTAGGCCTTGACACTCGCTCTTAGGCCTTGACACTCGCTCGTAGGCCTTGACACTCGCTCGTAGGCCTTGACACTCGCTCGTAGGCTTTGACACTCACTCGTAGGCCTTGACACTCGCTCGTAGGCCTTGACACTCGCTCGTAGGCCTTGACACTCACTCGTAGGCCTTGACACTCGCTCGTAGGCCTTGACACTCGCTCGTAGGCCTTGACACTCACTCGTAAGCCTTGACACTCGCTCGTAGGCCTTGACACTCGCTCGTAGGCCTTGACACTCGCTCGTAGGCCTTGACACTCGCTCGTAGGCCTTGACACTCGCTCGTAGGCCTTGACACTCGCTCGTAGGCCTTGACACTCACTGGTAGGCCTTGACATTCACTCGTAAGCCTTGACACTCGCTCGTAGGCCTTGACACTCACTCGTAGGCCTTGACACTCACTCGTAGGCCTTGACACTCGCTCGTAGGCCTTGACACTCACTCGTAAGCCTTGACACTCGCTCGTAGGCCTTGACACTCGCTCGTAGGCCTTGACACTCGCTCGTAGGCCTTGACACTCACTCGTAGGCCTTGACACTCGCTCGTAGGCCTTGACACTCGCTCGTAGGCCTTGACACTCACTCGTAAGCCTTGACACTCGCTCGTAGGCCTTGACACTCGCTCGTAGGCCTTGACACTCACTCGTAAGCCTTGACACTCGCTCGTAGGCCTTGACACTCGCTCGTAGGCCTTGACACTCGCTCGTAGGCCTTGACACTTGCTCGTAGGCCTTGACACTCACTCGTGGGCCTTGACACTCACTCGTAAGCCTTGACACTCGCTCGTAGGCCTTGACACTCACTCAGGCCTTGACACTCGCTCGTAGGCCTTGACACTCGCTCGTAGGCCTTGACAATCGCTCGTAGGCCTTGACACTCACTCGTAATCCTTGACACTCACTCGTAAGCCTTGACACTCGCTCGTAGGCCTTGACACTCATTCGTAGGCCTTGACACTCATTCGTAGGCCTTGACACTCGCTCGTAGGCCTTGACACTTGCTCGTAGGCCTTGACACTCACTCGTAGGCCTTGACACTCGCTCGTAGGCCTTGACACTCGCTCGTAGGCTTTGACACTCACTCGTAAGCCTTGACACTCGCTCGTAGGCCTTGACACTCGCTCGTAGGCCTTGACACTCGCTCGTAGGCCTTGACACTCGCTCGTAGGCCTTGACACTCGCTCGTAGGCCTTGACACTCGCTCGTAGGCCTTGACACTCATTCGTAGGCCTTGACACTCACTCGTAGGCCTTGACACTTACTCGTAGGCCTTGACACTCGCTCGTAGGCCTTGACACTCGCTCGTAGGCCTTGACACTCACTCGTAGGCCTTGACATTCACTCGTAAGCCTTGACACTCGCTCGTAGGCCTTGACACTCATTCGTAGGCCTTGACACTCATTCGTAGGCCTTGACACTCGCTCGTAGGCCTTGAAACTCGCTCGTAGGCTTTGACACTCACTCGTAAGCCTTGACACTCACTCGTAAGCCTTGACACTCGCTCGTAGGCCTTGACACTCGCTCGTAGGCCTTGACACTCGCTCGTAGGCC
Source organism: Cylicocyclus nassatus (assembly GCA_958299035.1). Taxonomy (NCBI): domain Eukaryota; kingdom Metazoa; phylum Nematoda; class Chromadorea; order Rhabditida; family Strongylidae; genus Cylicocyclus; species Cylicocyclus nassatus. Next base: position 77,429,088 of record CATQJL010000001.1, read on the forward strand.
TTGACACTCACTCGTAAGCCTTGACACTCGCTCGTAGGCCTTGACACTCGCTCGTAGGCCTTGACACTCGCTCGTAGGCCTTGACACTCGCTCGTAGGCCTTGACACTCGCTCGTAGGCCTTGACACTCACTCGTAGGCCTTGACACTCACTCGTGGGCCTTGACACTCGCTCGTAGGCCTTGACACTCACTCGTAGGCCTTGACACTCATTCGTAGGCCTTGACACTCGCTCGTAGGCCTTGACACTCGCTCGTAGGCCTTGACACTCGCTCGTAGGCCTTGACACTCGCTCGTAGGCCTTGACACTCACCCGTAGGCCTTGACACTCGCTCGTAGGCCTTGACACTCACTCGTAGGCCTTGACACTCACTCGTAAGCCTTGACACTCACTCGTAAGCCTTGACACTCGCTCGTAGGCCTTGACACTCACTCGTAGGCTTTGACACTCGCTCGTAGGCCTTGACACTCGCTCGTAGGCCTTGACACTCATTCGTAGGCCTTGACACTCACTCGTAGGCCTTGACACTCACTCGTAGGCCTTGACACTCGCTCGTAGGCCTTGACACTCGCTCGTAGGCCTTGACACTCACTCGTAGGCCTTGACACTCACCCGTAGGCCTTGACACTCGCTCGTAGGCCTTGACACTCGCTCGTAGGCTTTGACGCTCACCCGTAGGCCTTGACACTCGCTCGTAGGCCTTGACACTCGCTCGTAGGCCTTGACACTCGCTCGTAGGCCTTGACACTCATTCGTAGGCCTTGACACTCGCTCGTAGGCCTTGACACTCGCTCGTAGGCCTTGACACTCGCTCGTAGGCCTTGACACTCGCTCGTAGGCCTTGACACTCACCCGTAGGCCTTGACACTCGCTCGTAGGCCTTGACACTCACTCGTAGGCCTTGACACTCACTCGTAAGCCTTGACACTCGCTCGTAGGCCTTGACACTCACTCGTAGGCCTTGACACTCATTCGTAGGCCTTGACACTCACTCGTAGGCTTTGACACTCGCTCGTAGGCCTTGACACTCGCTCGTAGGCCTTGACACTCGCTCGTAGGCCTTGACACTCACTCGTAGGCCTTGACACTCGCTCGTAGGCCTTGACACTCGCTCGTAGGCCTTGACACTCGCTCGTAGGCCTTGACACTCGCTCGTAGGCTTTGACACTCACTCGTAGGCCTTGACACTCGCTCGTAGGCCTTGACACTCGCTCGTAGGCCTTGACACTCACTCGTAAGCCTTGACACTCGCTTGTAGGCCTTGACACTCATTCGTAGGCCTTGACACTCATTCGTAGGCCTTGACACTCGCTCGTAGGCCTTGACACTCACTCGTAGGCTTTGACACTCACTCGTAGGCCTTGACACTCGCTCGTAGGCCTTGACACTCACTCGTGGGCCTTGACACTCGCTCGTAGGCCTTGGCACTCACTCGTAGGCCTTGACACTCACTCGTAGGCCTTGACACTCGCTCGTAGGCCTTGACACTCGCTCGTAGGCCTTGACACTCGCTCGTAGGCCTTGACACTCGCTCGTAGGCCTTGACACTCACCCGTAGGCCTTGACACTCGCTCGTAGGCCTTGACACTCACTCGTAGGCCTTGACACTCACTCGTAAGCCTTGACACTCGCTCGTAGGCCTTGACACTCACTCGTAGGCCTTGACACTCATTCGTAGGCCTTGACACTCACTCGTAGGCTTTGACACTCGCTCGTAGGCCTTGACACTCGCTCGTAGGCCTTGACACTCGCTCGTAGGCCTTGACACTCGCTCGTAGGCTTTGACACTCGCTCGTAGGCCTTGACACTCGCTCGTAGGCCTTGACACTCGCTCGTAGGCCTTGACACTCGCTCGTAGGCTTTGACACTCACTCGTAGGCCTTGACACTCGCTCGTAGGCCTTGACACTCGCTCGTAGGCCTTGACACTCACTCGTAGGCCTTGACACTCACTCGTAGGCCTTGACACTCGCTCGTAAGCCTTGACACTCACCCGTAGGCCTTGACACTCGCTCGTAGGCCTTGACACTCACTCGTAGGCCTTGACACTCGCTCGTAGGCCTTGACACTCGCTCGTAGGCCTTGACACTCACTCGTAAGCCTTGACACTCACTCGTAAGCCTTGACACTCACTCGTAGGCCTTGACACTCATTCGTAGGCCTTGACACTCGCTCGTAGGCCTTGACACTCGCTCGTAGGCCTTGACACTCGCTCGTAGGCCTTGACACTCACACGTAAGCCTTGACACTCGCTCGTAAGCCTTGACACTCGCTCGTAGGCCTTGACACTCGCTCGTAGGCCTTGACACTCGCTCGTAGGCCTTGACACTCACTCGTAGGCCTTGACACTCGCTCGTAGGCCTTGACACTCGCTCGTAGGCCTTGACACTCACTCGTAGGCCTTGACACTCGCTCGTAGGCCTTGACACTCGCTCGTAGGCCTTGACACTCGCTCGTAGGCCTTGACACTCGCTCGTAGGCCTTGACACTCGCTCGTAGGCCTTGACACTCGCTCGTAGGCCTTGACACTCGCTCGTAGGCCTTGACACTCGCTCGTTGGCCTTGACACTCACTCGTAGGCCTTGACACTCACTCGTAAGCCTTGACACTCGCTCGTAGGCCTTGACACTCACTCGTAGGCTTTGACACTCACTCGTAGGCCTTGACACTCGCTCGTAGGCCTTGACACTCGATCGTAGGCCTTGACAATCGCTCGTAGGCCTTGACACTCGCTCGTAGGCCTTGACACTCACTCGTAAGCCTTGACACTCGCTCGTAGGCCTTGACACTCATTCGTAGGCCTTGACACTCACTCGTAAGCCTTGACACTCGCTCGTAGGCCTTGACACTCGCTCGTAGGCCTTGACACTCATTCGTAGGCCTTGACACTCGCTCGTAGGCCTTGACACTCACTCGTAGGCCTTGACACTCGCTCGTAGGCCTTGACACTCGCTCGTAGGCCTTGGCACTCACTCGTAGGCCTTGACACTCGCTCGTAGGCCTTGACACTCGCTCGTAGGCCTTGGCACTCACTCGTAGGCCTTGACACTCACTCGTAGGCCTTGACACTCGCTCGTAGGCCTTGACACTCGCTCGTAGGCCTTGACACTCGCTCGTAGGCCTTGACACTCGCTCGTAGGCTTTGACACTGACTCGTAGGCCTTGACACTCGCTCGTAGGCCTTGACACTCACTCGTAGGCTTTGACACTGACTCGTAGGCCTTGACACTCGCTCGTAGGCCTTGACACTCGCTCGTAGGCCTTGACACTCATTCGTAGGCCTTGACACTCGCTCGTAGGCCTTGACACTCGCTCGTAGGCCTTGACACTCGCTCGTAGGCTTTGACACTCACTCGTAGGCCTTGACACTCGCTCGTAGGCTTTGACACTCGCTCGTAGGCTTTGACACTCACTCGTAGGCCTTGACACTCGCTCGTAGGCCTTGACACTCGCTCGTAGGCCTTGACACTCACTCGTAGGCCTTGACACTCGCTCGTAGGCCTTGACACTCGCTCGTAGGCCTTGACACTCACTCGTAGGCCTTGACACTCACTCGTAGGCCTTGACACTCGCTCGTAGGCCTTGACACTCGCTCGTAGGCCTTGACACTCGCTCGTAGGCCTTGACACTCACTCGTAGGCCTTGACACTCGCTCGTAGGCCTTGACACTCGCTCGTAGGCCTTGACACTCGCTCGTAGGCTTTGACACTCACTCGTAGGCCTTGACACTCGCTCGTAGGCCTTGACACTCGCTCGTAGGCCTTGACACTCACTCGTAGGCCTTGACACTCGCTCGTAGGCCTTGACACTCGCTCGTAGGCCTTGACACTCGCTCGTAGGCCTTGACACTCGCTCGTAGGCCTTGACACTCACTCGTAGGCCTTGACACTCGCTCGTAGGCCTTGACACTCACTCGTAGGCTTTGACACTGACTCGTAGGCCTTGACACTCGCTCGTAGGCCTTGACACTCATTCGTAGGCCTTGACACTCACTCGTAGGCCTTGACACTCACTCGTAGGCCTTGACACTCGCTCGTAGGCCTTGACACTCACTCGTAGGCCTTGACACTCGCTCGTAGGCATTGACACTCGCTCGTAGGCCTTGACACTCGCTCGTAGGCCTTGACACTCGCTCGTAGGCCTTGACACTCGCTCGTAGGCCTTGACACTCGCTCGCAGGCCTTGACACTCGTTCGTAGGCATTGACACTCGCTCGTAGGCCTTGACACTCGCTCGTAGGCCTTGACACTCGCTCGTAGGCCTTGACACTCGCTCGTAGGCCTTGACACTCGCTCGTAGGCCTTGACACTCACTCGTAGGCCTTGACACTCGCTCGTAGGCCTTGACACTCGCTCGTAGGCCTTGACACTCGCTCGTAGGCCTTGACACTCGCTCGTAGGCCTTGACACTCGCTCGTAGGCCTTGACACTCACTCGTAGGCCTTGACACTCGCTCGTAGGCCTTGACACTCACTCGTAGGCTTTGACACTCGCTCGTAGGCCTTGACACTCATTCGTAGGCCTTGACACTCACTCGTAGGCCTTGACACTCACTCGTAGGCCTTGACACTCACTCGTAGGCTTTGACACTGACTCGTAGGCCTTGACACTCGCTCGTAGGCCTTGACACTCGCTCGTAGGCCTTGACACTCGCTCGTAGGCCTTGACACTCGCTCGTAGGCCTTGACACTCACTCGTAGGCCTTGACACTCGCTCGTAGGCCTTGACGCTCGCTCGTAGGCCTTGACACTCGCTCGTAGGCCTTGACACTCGCTCGTAGGCCTTGACACTCGCTCGTAGGCCTTGACACTCACTCGTAAGCCTTGACACTCGCTCGTAGGCCTTGACACTCACTCGTAGGCCTTGACACTCGCTCGTAGGCCTTGACACTCGCTCGTAGGCCTTGACACTCGCTCGTAGGCCTTGACACTCACTCGTAGGCCTTGACACTCGCTCGTAGGCCTTGACACTCGCTCGTAGGCCTTGACACTCGCTCGTAGGCCTTGACACTCACTCGTAGGCCTTGACACTCGCTCGTAGGCCTTGACACTCACTCGTAGGCTTTGACACTGACTCGTAGGCCTTGACACTCGCTCGTAGGCCTTGACACTCATTCGTAGGCCTTGACACTCACTCGTAGGCCTTGACACTCACTCGTAGGCCTTGACACTCGCTCGTAGGCCTTGACACTCACTCGTAGGCCTTGACACTCGCTCGTAGGCATTGACACTCGCTCGTAGGCCTTGACACTCGCTCGTAGGCCTTGACACTCGCTCGTAGGCCTTGACACTCGCTCGTAGGCCTTGACACTCGCTCGCAGGCCTTGACACTCGTTCGTAGGCATTGACACTCGCTCGTAGGCCTTGACACTCGCTCGTAGGCCTTGACACTCGCTCGTAGGCCTTGACACTCGCTCGTAGGCCTTGACACTCGCTCGTAGGCCTTGACACTCACTCGTAGGCCTTGACACTCGCTCGTAGGCCTTGACACTCGCTCGTAGGCCTTGACACTCGCTCGTAGGCCTTGACACTCGCTCGTAGGCCTTGACACTCGCTCGTAGGCCTTGACACTCACTCGTAGGCCTTGACACTCGCTCGTAGGCCTTGACACTCACTCGTAGGCTTTGACACTCGCTCGTAGGCCTTGACACTCATTCGTAGGCCTTGACACTCACTCGTAGGCCTTGACACTCACTCGTAGGCCTTGACACTCACTCGTAGGCTTTGACACTGACTCGTAGGCCTTGACACTCGCTCGTAGGCCTTGACACTCGCTCGTAGGCCTTGACACTCGCTCGTAGGCCTTGACACTCGCTCGTAGGCCTTGACACTCACTCGTAGGCCTTGACACTCGCTCGTAGGCCTTGACGCTCGCTCGTAGGCCTTGACACTCGCTCGTAGGCCTTGACACTCGCTCGTAGGCCTTGACACTCGCTCGTAGGCCTTGACACTCACTCGTAAGCCTTGACACTCGCTCGTAGGCCTTGACACTCACTCGTAGGCCTTGACACTCGCTCGTAGGCCTTGACACTCGCTCGTAGGCCTTGACACTCGCTCGTAGGCCTTGACACTCACTCGTAGGCCTTGACACTCGCTCGTAGGCCTTGACACTCGCTCGTAGGCCTTGACAATCGCTCGTAGGCCTTGACACTCACTCGTAATCCTTGACACTCACTCGTAAGCCTTGACACTCGCTCGTAGGCCTTGACACTCATTCGTAGGCCTTGACACTCATTCGTAGGCCTTGACACTCGCTCGTAGGCCTTGACACTTGCTCGTAGGCCTTGACACTCACTCGTAGGCCTTGACACTCGCTCGTAGGCCTTGACACTCGCTCGTAGGCTTTGACACTCACTCGTAAGCCTTGACACTCGCTCGTAGGCCTTGACACTCGCTCGTAGGCCTTGACACTCGCTCGTAGGCCTTGACACTCGCTCGTAGGCCTTGACACTCGCTCGTAGGCCTTGACACTCGCTCGTAGGCCTTGACACTCATTCGTAGGCCTTGACACTCACTCGTAGGCCTTGACACTTACTCGTAGGCCTTGACACTCGCTCGTAGGCCTTGACACTCGCTCGTAGGCCTTGACACTCACTCGTAGGCCTTGACATTCACTCGTAAGCCTTGACACTCGCTCGTAGGCCTTGACACTCATTCGTAGGCCTTGACACTCATTCGTAGGCCTTGACACTCACTCGTAGGCTTTGACACTCGCTCGTAGGCCTTGACACTCGCTCGTAGGCCTTGACACTCGCTCGTAGGCTTTGACACTCACTCGTAGGCCTTGACACTCGCTCGTAGGCCTTGACACTCGCTCGTAGGCCTTGACACTCACTCGTAGGCCTTGACACTCGCTCGTAGGCCTTGACACTCGCTTGTAGGCCTTGACACTCACTCGTAGGCCTTGACACTCACTCGTAGGCCTTGACACTCGCTTGTAGGCCTTGACACTCGCTCGTAGGCCACACTCGCTCGTAGGCCTTGACACTCACTCGTAGGCATTGACACTCGCTCGTAGGCCTTGACACTCGCTCGTAGGCCTTGACACTCGCTCGTAGGCCTTGACACTCGCTCGTAGGCCTTGACACTCGCTCGTAGGCCTTGACACTCGCTCGTAGGCCTTGACACTCGCTCGTAGGCCTTGACACTCGCTCGTAGGCCTTGACACTCACTCGTAGGCCTTGACACTCGCTCGTAGGCCTTGACACTCATTCGTAGGCCTTGACACTCACTCGTAAGCCTTGACACTCGCTCGTAGGCCTTGACACTCACTCGTAGGCTTTGACACTCGCTCGTAGGCCTTGACACTCGCTCGTAGGCCTTGACACTCATTCGTAGGCCTTGACACTCACTCGTAGGCCTTGACACTCACTCGTAGGCCTTGACACTCGCTCGTAGGCCTTGACACTCGCTCGTAGGCCTTGACACTCACTCGTAGGCCTTGACACTCACCCGTAGGCCTTGACACTCGCTCGTAGGCCTTGACACTCGCTCGTAGGCTTTGACGCTCACCCGTAGGCTTTGACACTCGCTCGTAGGCCTTGACACTCGCTCGTAGGCCTTGACACTCGCTCGTAGGCCTTGACACTCGCTCGTAGGCCTTGACACTCACACGTAAGCCTTGACACTCGCTCGTAAGCCTTGACACTCGCTCGTAGGCCTTGACACTCGCTCGTAGGCCTTGAAACTCGCTCGTAGGCCTTGACACTCACACGTAAGCCTTGACACTCGCTCGTAAGCCTTGACACTCGCTCGTAGGCCTTGACACTCGCTCGTAGGCCTTGAAACTCGCTCGTAAGCCTTGACACTCGCTCGTAGGCCTTGACACTCGCTCGTAGGCCTTGACACTCGCTCGTTGGCCTTGACACTCACTCGTAGGCCTTGACACTCACTCGTAAGCCTTGACACTCGCTCGTAGGCCTTGACACTCACTCGTAGGCTTTGACACTCACTCGTAGGCCTTGACACTCGCTCGTAGGCCTTGACACTCGCTCGTAGGCCTTGACACTCGCTCGTAGGCCTTGACACTCGCTCGTAGGCCTTGACACTCGCTCGTAGGCCTTGACACTCACTCGTAGGCCTTGACACTCATTCGTAGGCCTTGACACTCGCTCGTAGGCCTTGACACTCGCTCGTAGGCCTTGACACTCGCTCGTAGGCCTTGACACTCGCTCGTAGGCCTTGACACTCACCCGTAGGCCTTGACACTCGCTCGTAGGCCTTGACACTCACTCGTAGGCCTTGACACTCACTCGTAAGCCTTGACACTCGCTCGTAGGCCTTGACACTCACTCGTAGGCCTTGACACTCGCTCGTAGGCCTTGACACTCGCTCGTAGGCCTTGACACTCGCTCGTAGGCCTTGACACTCACTCGTAGGCCTTGACACTCGCTCGTAGGCCTTGACACTCACTCGTAAGCCTTGACACTCGCTTGTAGGCCTTGACACTCATTCGTAGGCCTTGACACTCATTCGTAGGCCTTGACACTCGCTCGTAGGCCTTGACACTCACTCGTAGGCTTTGACACTCACTCGTAGGCCTTGACACTCGCTCGTAGGCCTTGACACTCACTCGTGGGCCTTGACACTCGCTCGTAGGCCTTGACACTCACTCGTAGGCCTTGACACTCATTCGTAGGCCTTGACACTCGCTCGTAGGCCTTGACACTCGCTCGTAGGCCTTGACACTCGCTCGTAGGCCTTGACACTCGCTCGTAGGCCTTGACACTCACCCGTAGGCCTTGACACTCGCTCGTAGGCCTTGACACTCACTCGTAGGCCTTGACACTCACTCGTAAGCCTTGACACTCGCTCGTAGGCCTTGACACTCACTCGTAGGCTTTGACACTCGCTCGTAGGCCTTGACACTCGCTCGTAGGCCTTGACACTCGCTCGTAGGCCTTGACACTCACTCGTAGGCCTTGACACTCGCTCGTAGGCCTTGACACTCGCTCGTAGGCCTTGACACTCGCTCGTAGGCCTTGACACTCGCTCGTAGGCTTTGACACTCACTCGTAGGCCTTGACACTCGCTCGTAGGCCTTGACACTCGCTCGTAGGCCTTGACACTCACTCGTAAGCCTTGACACTCGCTTGTAGGCCTTGACACTCATTCGTAGGCCTTGACACTCATTCGTAGGCCTTGACACTCGCTCGTAGGCCTTGACACTCACTCGTAGGCTTTGACACTCACTCGTAGGCCTTGACACTCGCTCGTAGGCCTTGACACTCACTCGTGGGCCTTGACACTCGCTCGAAGGCCTTGACACTCACTCGTAGGCCTTGACACTCATTCGTAGGCCTTGACACTCGCTCGTAGGCCTTGACACTCGCTCGTAGGCCTTGACACTCGCTCGTAGGCCTTGACACTCGCTCGTAGGCCTTGACACTCACCCGTAGGCCTTGACACTCGCTCGTAGGCCTTGACACTCACTCGTAGGCCTTGACACTCACTCGTAAGCCTTGACACTCGCTCGTAGGCCTTGACACTCACTCGTAGGCCTTGACACTCATTCGTAGGCCTTGACACTCACTCGTAGGCTTTGACACTCGCTCGTAGGCCTTGACACTCGCTCGTAGGCCTTGACACTCGCTCGTAGGCCTTGACACTCACTCGTAGGCCTTGACACTCGCTCGTAGGCCTTGACACTCGCTCGTAGGCCTTGACACTCGCTCGTAGGCTTTGACACTCACTCGTAGGCCTTGACACTCGCTCGTAGGCCTTGACACTCGCTCGTAGGCCTTGACACTCACTCGTAGGCCTTGACACTCACTCGTAGGCCTTGACAATCGCTCGTAGGCCTTGACACTCGCTCGTAGGCCTTGACACTCGCTCGTAGGCCTTGACACTCACTCGTAGGCCTTGACACTCGCTCGTAGGCCTTGACACTCGCTCGTAGGCCTTGACACTCGCTCGTAGGCCTTGACACTCACTCGTAGGCCTTGACACTCGCTCGTGGGCCTTGACACTCGCTCGTAGGCCTTGACACTCGCTCGTAGGCCTTGACACTCGCTCGTAGGCCTTGACACTCGCTCGTAGGCCTTGACACTCGCTCGTAGGCCTTGACACTCACTCGTAGGCCTTGACACTCGCTCGTAGGCCTTGACACTCGCTCGTAGGCCTTGACACTCGCTCGTAGGCCTTGACACTCACTCGTAGGCCTTGACACTCGCTCGTAGGCCTTGACACTCACTCGTAAGCCTTGACACTCGCTTGTAGGCCTTGACACTCATTCGTAGGCCTTGACACTCATTCGTAGGCCTTGACACTCGCTCGTAGGCCTTGACACTCACTCGTAGGCTTTGACACTCACTCGTAGGCCTTGACACTCGCTCGTAGGCCTTGACACTCACTCGTGGGCCTTGACACTCGCTCGTAGGCCTTGACACTCACTCGTAGGCCTTGACACTCATTCGTAGGCCTTGACACTCGCTCGTAGGCCTTGACACTCGCTCGTAGGCCTTGACACTCGCTCGTAGGCCTTGACACTCGCTCGTAGGCCTTGACACTCACCCGTAGGCCTTGACACTCGCTCGTAGGCCTTGACACTCACTCGTAGGCCTTGACACTCACTCGTAAGCCTTGACACTCGCTCGTAGGCCTTGACACTCACTCGTAGGCCTTGACACTCATTCGTAGGCCTTGACACTCACTCGTAGGCTTTGACACTCGCTCGTAGGCCTTGACACTCGCTCGTAGGCCTTGACACTCGCTCGTAGGCCTTGACACTCACTCGTAGGCCTTGACACTCGCTCGTAGGCCTTGACACTCGCTCGTAGGCCTTGACACTCGCTCGTAGGCCTTGACACTCGCTCGTAGGCTTTGACACTCACTCGTAGGCCTTGACACTCGCTCGTAGGCCTTGACACTCGCTCGTAGGCCTTGACACTCACTCGTAGGCCTTGACACTCACTCGTAGGCCTTGACAATCGCTCGTAGGCCTTGACACTCGCTCGTAGGCCTTGACACTCGCTCGTAGGCCTTGACACTCACTCGTAGGCCTTGACACTCGCTCGTAGGCCTTGACACTCGCTCGTAGGCCTTGACACTCGCTCGTAGGCCTTGACACTCACTCGTAGGCCTTGACACTCGCTCGTGGGCCTTGACACTCGCTCGTAGGCCTTGACACTCGCTCGTAGGCCTTGACACTCGCTCGTAGGCCTTGACACTCGCTCGTAGGCCTTGACACTCGCTCGTAGGCCTTGACACTCGCTCGTAGGCCTTGACACTCACTCGTAAGCCTTGACACTCGCTCGTAGGCCTTGACACTCGCTCGTAGGCCTTGACACTCGCTCGTAGGCCTTGACACTCGCTCGTAGGCCTTGACACTCGCTCGTAGGCCTTGACACTCGCTCGTAGGCCTTGACACTCACTCGTAGGCCTTGACACTCACTCGTAGGCCTTGACAATCGCTCGTAGGCCTTGACACTCGCTCGTAGGCCTTGACACTCGCTCGTAGGCCTTGACACTCACTCGTAGGCCATGACACTCGCTCGTAGGCCTTGACACTCGCTCGTAGGCCTTGACACTCGCTCGTAGGCCTTGACACTCGCTCGTAGGCTTTGACACTCGCTCGTAGGCTTTGACACTCGCTCGTAGGCCTTGACACTCATTCGTAGGCCTTGACACTCGCTCGTAGGCCTTGACACTCGCTCGTAGGCCTTGACACTCGCTCGTAGGCCTTGACACTCGCTCGTAGGCCTCGACACTCGCTCGTAGGCCTTGACACTCGCTCGTAGGCCTTGACACTCACTCGTAAGCCTTGACACTCGCTCGTAGGCCTTGACACTCGCTCGTAGGCCTTGACACTCGCTCGTAGGCTTTGACACTCACTCGTAGGCCTTGACACTCGCTCGTAGGCCTTGACACTCGCTCGTAGGCCTTGACACTCACTCGTAGGCCTTGACACTCACTCGTAGGCCTTGACAATCGCTCGTAGGCCTTGACACTCGCTCGTAGGCCTTGACACTCGCTCGTAGGCCTTGACACTCACTCGTAGGCCTTGACACTCGCTCGTAGGCCTTGACACTCGCTCGTAGGCCTTGACACTCGCTCGTAGGCCTTGACACTCACTCGTAGGCCTTGACACTCGCTCGTGGGCCTTGACACTCGCTCGTAGGCCTTGACACTCGCTCGTAGGCCTTGACACTCGCTCGTAGGCCTTGACACTCGCTCGTAGGCCTTGACACTCGCTCGTAGGCCTTGACACTCACTCGTAGGCCTTGACACTCGCTCGTAGGCCTTGACACTCGCTCGTAGGCCTTGACACTCGCTCGTAGGCCTTGACACTCACTCGTAGGCCTTGACACTCGCTCGTAGGCCTTGACACTCACTCGTAAGCCTTGACACTCGCTTGTAGGCCTTGACACTCATTCGTAGGCCTTGACACTCATTCGTAGGCCTTGACACTCGCTCGTAGGCCTTGACACTCACTCGTAGGCTTTGACACTCACTCGTAGGCCTTGACACTCGCTCGTAGGCCTTGACACTCACTCGTGGGCCTTGACACTCGCTCGTAGGCCTTGACACTCACTCGTAGGCCTTGACACTCATTCGTAGGCCTTGACACTCGCTCGTAGGCCTTGACACTCGCTCGTAGGCCTTGACACTCGCTCGTAGGCCTTGACACTCGCTCGTAGGCCTTGACACTCACCCGTAGGCCTTGACACTCGCTCGTAGGCCTTGACACTCACTCGTAGGCCTTGACACTCACTCGTAAGCCTTGACACTCGCTCGTAGGCCTTGACACTCACTCGTAGGCCTTGACACTCATTCGTAGGCCTTGACACTCACTCGTAGGCTTTGACACTCGCTCGTAGGCCTTGACACTCGCTCGTAGGCCTTGACACTCGCTCGTAGGCCTTGACACTCACTCGTAGGCCTTGACACTCGCTCGTAGGCCTTGACACTCGCTCGTAGGCCTTGACACTCGCTCGTAGGCCTTGACACTCGCTCGTAGGCTTTGACACTCACTCGTAGGCCTTGACACTCGCTCGTAGGCCTTGACACTCGCTCGTAGGCCTTGACACTCACTCGTAGGCCTTGACACTCACTCGTAGGCCTTGACAATCGCTCGTAGGCCTTGACACTCGCTCGTAGGCCTTGACACTCGCTCGTAGGCCTTGACACTCACTCGTAGGCCTTGACACTCGCTCGTAGGCCTTGACACTCGCTCGTAGGCCTTGACACTCGCTCGTAGGCCTTGACACTCACTCGTAGGCCTTGACACTCGCTCGTGGGCCTTGACACTCGCTCGTAGGCCTTGACACTCGCTCGTAGGCCTTGACACTCGCTCGTAGGCCTTGACACTCAAGCAGTGGTATCAACGCAGAGTACTGCCTTGACACTCGCTCGTAGGCCTTGACACTCACTCGTAAGCCTTGACACTCGCTCGTAGGCCTTGACACTCGCTCGTAGGCCTTGACACACTCGCTCGTAGGCCTTGACACTCGCTCGTAGGCCTTGACACTCGCTCGTAGGCCTTGACACTCGCTCGTAGGCCTTGACACTCACTCGTAGGCCTTGACACTCACTCGTAGGCCTTGACAATCGCTCGTAGGCCTTGACACTCGCTCGTAGGCCTTGACACTCGCTCGTAGGCCTTGACACTCACTCGTAGGCCATGACACTCGCTCGTAGGCCTTGACACTCGCTCGTAGGCCTTGACACTCGCTCGTAGGCCTTGACACTCGCTCGTAGGCTTTGACACTCGCTCGTAGGCTTTGACACTCGCTCGTAGGCCTTGACACTCATTCGTAGGCCTTGACACTCGCTCGTAGGCCTTGACACTCGCTCGTAGGCCTTGACACTCGCTCGTAGGCCTTGACACTCGCTCGTAGGCCTCGACACTCGCTCGTAGGCCTTGACACTCGCTCGTAGGCCTTGACACTCACTCGTAAGCCTTGACACTCGCTCGTAGGCCTTGACACTCGCTCGTAGGCCTTGACACTCGCTCGTAGGCCTTGACACTCGCTCGTAGGCCTTGACACTCGCTCGTAGGCCTTGACACTCACTCGTAGGCCTTGACACTCGCTCGTAGGCCTTGACACTCACTCGTAAGCCTTGACACTCGCTCGTAGGCCTTGACACTCATTCGTAGGCCTTGACACTCGCTCGTAGGCCTTGACACTCGCTCGTAGGCCTTGACACTCGCTCGTAGGCCTTGACACTCACCCGTAGGCCTTGACACTCGCTCGTAGGCCTTGACACTCACTCGTAAGCCTTGACACTCGCTCGTAGGCCTTGACACTCATTCGTAGGCCTTGACACTCGCTCGTAGGCCTTGACACTCGCTCGTAGGCCTTGACACTCGCTCGTAGGCCTTGACACTCACCCGTAAGCCTTGACACTCGCTCGTAGGCCTTGACACTCACTCGTAGGCCTTGACACTCGCTCGTAGGCCTTGACACTCACTCGTAAGCCTTGACACTCGCTCGTAGGCCTTGACACTCATTCGTAGGCCTTGACACTCGCTCGTAGGCCTTGACACTCGCTCGTAGGCCTTGACACTCGCTCGTAGGCCTTGACACTCACCCGTAGGCCTTGACACTCGCTCGTAGGCCTTGACACTCACTCGTAAGCCTTGACACTCGCTCGTAGGCCTTGACACTCATTCGTAGGCCTTGACACTCGCTCGTAGGCCTTGACACTCGCTCGTAGGCCTTGACACTCGCTCGTAGGCCTTGACACTCGCTCGTAGGCCTTGACACTCACTCGTAAGCCTTGACACTCGCTCGTAGGCCTTGACACTCGCTCGTAGGCCTTGACACTCGCTCGTAGGCCTTGACACTCGCTCGTAGGCCTTGACACTCGCTCGTAGGCCTTGACACTCGCTCGTAGGCCTTGACACTCACTCGTAAGCCTTGACACTCGCTCGTAGGCCTTGACACTCGCTCGTAGGCCTTGACACTCGCTCGTAGGCCTTGACACTCGCTCGTAGGCCTTGACACTCGCTCGTAGGCCTTGACACTCGCTCGTAGGCCTTGACACTCGCTCGTAGGCCTTGACACTCGCTCGTAGGCCTTGACACTCGCTCGTAGGCCTTGACACTCACTCGTAGGCCTTGACACTCGCTCGTAGGCCTTGACACTCGCTCGTAGGCCTTGACACTCGCTCGTAGGCCTTGACACTCGCTCGTAGGCTTTGACACTCACTCGTAGGCCTTGGCACTCGCTCGTAGGCCTTGACACTCGCTCGTAGGACTTGACACTCACTCGTAGGCCTTGACACTCACTCGTAGGCCTTGACAATCGCTCGTAGGCCTTGACACTCGCTCGTAGGCCTTGACACTCGCTCGTAGGCCTTGACACTCACTCGTAGGCCTTGACACTCGCTCGTAGGCCTTGACACTCGCTCGTAGGCCTTGACACTCGCTCGTAGGCCTTGACACTCACTCGTAGGCCTTGACACTCGCTCGTGGGCCTTGACACTCGCTCGTAGGCCTTGACACTCGCTCGTAGGCCTTGACACTCGCTCGTAGGCCTTGACACTCGCTCGTAGGCTTTGACACTCGCTCGTAGGCTTTGACACTCGCTCGTAGGCCTTGACACTCATTCGTAGGCCTTGACACTCGCTCGTAGGCCTTGACACTCGCTCGTAGGCCTTGAGACTCGCTCGTAGGCCTTGACACTCGCTCGTAGGCCTCGACACTCGCTCGTAGGCCTTGACACTCGCTCGTAGGCCTTGACACTCACTCGTAAGCCTTGACACTCGCTCGTAGGCCTTGACACTCGCTCGTAGGCCTTGACACTCGCTCGTAGGCCTTGACACTCGCTCGTAGGCCTTGACACTCGCTCGTAGGCCTTGACACTCACTCGTAGGCCTTGACACTCGCTCGTAGGCCTTGACACTCACTCGTAAGCCTTGACACTCGCTCGTAGGCCTTGACACTCATTCGTAGGCCTTGACACTCGCTCGTAGGCCTTGACACTCGCTCGTAGGCCTTGACACTCGCTCGTAGGCCTTGACACTCACCCGTAAGCCTTGACACTCGCTCGTAGGCCTTGACACTCGCTCGTAGGCCTTGACACTCGCTCGTAGGCCTTGACACTCGCTCGTAGGCCTCGACACTCGCTCGTAGGCCTTGACACTCGCTCGTAGGCCTTGACACTCACTCGTAAGCCTTGACACTCGCTCGTAGGCCTTGACACTCGCTCGTAGGCCTTGACACTCGCTCGTAGGCCTTGACACTCGCTCGTAGGCCTTGACACTCGCTCGTAGGCCTTGACACTCACTCGTAGGCCTTGACACTCGCTCGTAGGCCTTGACACTCACTCGTAAGCCTTGACACTCGCTCGTAGGCCTTGACACTCATTCGTAGGCCTTGACACTCGCTCGTAGGCCTTGACACTCGCTCGTAGGCCTTGACACTCGCTCGTAGGCCTTGACACTCACCCGTAGGCCTTGACACTCGCTCGTAGGCCTTGACACTCACTCGTAAGCCTTGACACTCGCTCGTAGGCCTTGACACTCATTCGTAGGCCTTGACACTCGCTCGTAGGCCTTGACACTCGCTCGTAGGCCTTGACACTCGCTCGTAGGCCTTGACACTCACCCGTAGGCCTTGACACTCGCTCGTAGGCCTTGACACTCACTCGTAAGCCTTGACACTCGCTCGTAGGCCTTGACACTCATTCGTAGGCCTTGACACTCGCTCGTAGGCCTTGACACTCGCTCGTAGGCCTTGACACTCGCTCGTAGGCCTTGACACTCACCCGTAGGCCTTGACACTCGCTCGTAGGCCTTGACACTCACTCGTAAGCCTTGACACTCGCTCGTAGGCCTTGACACTCATTCGTAGGCCTTGACACTCGCTCGTAGGCCTTGACACTCGCTCGTAGGCCTTGACACTCACTCGTAAGCCTTGACACTCGCTCGTAGGCCTTGACACTCGCTCGTAGGCCTTGACACTCGCTCGTAGGCCTTGACACTCGCTCGTAGGCCTTGACACTCGCTCGTAGGCCTTGACACTCGCTCGTAGGCCTTGACACTCACTCGTAAGCCTTGACACTCGCTCGTAGGCCTTGACACTCGCTCGTAGGCCTTGACACTCGCTCGTAGGCCTTGACACTCGCTCGTAGGCCTTGACACTCGCTCGTAGGCCTTGACACTCGCTCGTAGGCCTTGACACTCGCTCGTAGGCCTTGACACTCGCTCGTAGGCCTTGACACTCGCTCGTAGGCCTTGACACTCGCTCGTAGGCTTTGACACTCACTCGTAGGCCTTGACACTCGCTCGTAGGCCTTGACACTCGCTCGTAGGCCTTGACACTCGCTCGTAGGCCTTGACACTCGCTCGTAGGCCTTGACACTCACTCGTAAGCCTTGACACTCGCTCGTAGGCCTTGACACTCGCTCGTAGGCCTTGACACTCGCTCGTAGGCCTTGACACTCGCTCGTAGGCCTTGACACTCGCTCGTAGGCCTTGACACTCGCTCGTAGGCCTTGACACTCACTCGTAGGCCTTGACACTCACTCGTAGGCCTTGACAATCGCTCGTAGGCCTTGACACTCGCTCGTAGGCCTTGACACTCGCTCGTAGGCCTTGACACTCACTCGTAGGCCTTGACACTCGCTCGTAGGCCTTGACACTCGCTCGTAGGCCTTGACACTCGCTCGTAGGCCTTGACACTCACTCGTAGGCCTTGACACTCGCTCGTGGGCCTTGACACTCGCTCGTAGGCCTTGACACTCGCTCGTAGGCCTTGACACTCGCTCGTAGGCCTTGACACTCGCTCGTAGGCTTTGACACTCGCTCGTAGGCTTTGACACTCGCTCGTAGGCCTTGACACTCATTCGTAGGCCTTGACACTCGCTCGTAGGCCTTGACACTCGCTCGTAGGCCTTGACACTCGCTCGTAGGCCTTGACACTCGCTCGTAGGCCTCGACACTCGCTCGTAGGCCTTGACACTCGCTCGTAGGCCTTGACACTCACTCGTAAGCCTTGACACTCGCTCGTAGGCCTTGACACTCGCTCGTAGGCCTTGACACTCGCTCGTAGGCCTTGACACTCGCTCGTAGGCCTTGACACTCGCTCGTAGGCCTTGACACTCACTCGTAGGCCTTGACACTCGCTCGTAGGCCTTGACACTCACTCGTAAGCCTTGACACTCGCTCGTAGGCCTTGACACTCATTCGTAGGCCTTGACACTCGCTCGTAGGCCTTGACACTCGCTCGTAGGCCTTGACACTCGCTCGTAGGCCTTGACACTCACCCGTAGGCCTTGACAC
Organism: Cylicocyclus nassatus; assembly: GCA_958299035.1. NCBI lineage: Eukaryota > Metazoa > Nematoda > Chromadorea > Rhabditida > Strongylidae > Cylicocyclus > Cylicocyclus nassatus. Next base: position 77,447,312 of record CATQJL010000001.1, read on the forward strand.
TCGCTCGTAGGCCTTGACACTCACTCGTAAGCCTTGACACTCGCTCGTAGGCCTTGACACTCATTCGTAGGCCTTGACACTCGCTCGTAGGCCTTGACACTCGCTCGTAGGCCTTGACACTCGCTCGTAGGCCTTGACACTCACCCGTAAGCCTTGACACTCGCTCGTAGGCCTTGACACTCACTCGTAGGCCTTGACACTCGCTCGTAGGCCTTGACACTCACTCGTAAGCCTTGACACTCGCTCGTAGGCCTTGACACTCATTCGTAGGCCTTGACACTCGCTCGTAGGCCTTGACACTCGCTCGTAGGCCTTGACACTCGCTCGTAGGCCTTGACACTCACCCGTAGGCCTTGACACTCGCTCGTAGGCCTTGACACTCACTCGTAAGCCTTGACACTCGCTCGTAGGCCTTGACACTCATTCGTAGGCCTTGACACTCGCTCGTAGGCCTTGACACTCACCCGTAGGCCTTGACACTCGCCCGTAGGCCTTGACACTCGCTCGTAGGCCTTGACACTCGCTCGTAGGCCTTGACACTCGCTCGTAGGCCTTGACACTCGCTCGTAGGCCTTGACACTCGCTCGTAGGCCTTGACACTCACTCGTAGGCCTTGACACTCGCTCGTAGGCCTTGACACTCACCCGTAGGCCTTGACACTCGCTCGTAGGCCTTGACACTCGCTCGTAGGCCTTGACACTCACCCGTAGGCCTTGACACTCGCTCGTAGGCCTTGACACTCACTCGTAGGCCTTGACACTCACTCGTAGGCCTTGACACTCGCTTGTAGGCCTTGACACTCGCTCGTAGGCCTTGACACTCGCTCGTAGGCCTTGACACTCACCCGTAGGCCTTGACACTCGCTCGTAGGCCTTGACACTCACTCGTAGGCCTTGACACTCGCTCGTAGGCCTTGACACTCGCTCGTAGGCCTTGACACTCGCTCGTAGGCCTTGACACTCGCTCGTAGGCCTTGACACTCACCCGTAGGCCTTGACACTCGCTCGTAGGCCTTGACACTCACTCGTAGGCCTTGACACTCACTCGTAGGCCTTGACACTCGCTTGTAAGCCTTGACACTCGCTCGTAGGCCTTGACACTCGCTCGTAGGCCTTGACACTCACTCGTAGGCCTTGACACTCACTCGTAGGCCTTGACACTCGCTCGTAGGCCTTGACACTCGCTCGTAGGCCTTGACACTCGCTCGTAGGCCTTGACACTCGCTCGTAGGCCTTGACACTCACTCGTAGGCCTTGACACTCATTCGTAAGCCTTGACACTCGCTCGTAGGCCTTGACACTCGCTCGTAGGCCTTGACACTCGCTCGTAGGCCTTGACACTCGCTCGTAGGCCTTGACACTCGCTCGTAGGCCTTGACACTCACTCGTAGGCCTTGACACTCACTCGTAGGCCTTGACACTCGCTCGTAGGCCTTGACACTCGCTCGTAGGCCTTGACACTCGCTCGTAGGCCTTGACACTCACTCGTAGGCCTTGACACTCACTCGTAGGCCTTGACACTCACTCGCTCGTAGGCTTTGACACTCATTCGTAGGCCTTGACACTCGCTCGTAGGCCTTGACACTCATTCGTAGGCCTTGACACTCACTCGTAGGCTTTGACACTGACTCGTAGGCCTTGACACTCGCTCGTAGGCCTTGACACTCGCTCGTAGGCCTTGACACTCACTCGTAGGCCTTGACACTCGCTCGTAGGCCTTGACACTCACCCGTAGGCCTTGACACTCGCTCGTAGGCCTTGACACTCACTCGTAGGCCTTGACACTCGCTCGTAGGCCTTGACACTCGCTCGTAGGCCTTGACACTCGCTCGTAGGCCTTGACACTCGCTCGTAGGCCTTGACACTCGCTCGTAGGCCTTGACACTCGCTCGTAGGCCTTGACACTCGCTCGTAGGCCTTGACACTCACTCGTAGGCCTTGACACTCTCTCGTAGGCCTTGACACTCGCTCGTAGGCCTTGACACTCATTCGTAGGCCTTGACACTCACTCGTAGGCTTTGACACTGACTCGTAGGCCTTGACACTCGCTCGTAGGCCTTGACACTCGCTCGTAGGCCTTGACACTCACTCGTAGGCCTTGACACTCGCTCGTAGGCCTTGACACTCACCCGTAGGCCTTGACACTCGCTCGTAGGCCTTGACACTCACTCGTAGGCCTTGACACTCGCTCGTAGGCCTTGACACTCACTCGTAGGCCTTGACACTCGCTCGTAGGCCTTGACACTCACCCGTAGGCCTTGACACTCGCTCGTAGGCCTTGACACTCGCTCGTAGGCCTTGACACTCACCCGTAGGCCTTGACACTCGCTCGTAGGCCTTGACACTCACTCGTAGGCCTTGACACTCACTCGTAGGCCTTGACACTCGCTTGTAGGCCTTGACACTCGCTCGTAGGCCTTGACACTCACCCGTAGGCCTTGACACTCGCTCGTAGGCCTTGACACTCACTCGTAGGCCTTGACACTCGCTCGTAGGCCTTGACACTCGCTCGTAGGCCTTGACACTCGCTCGTAGGCCTTGACACTCGCTCGTAGGCCTTGACACTCACCCGTAGGCCTTGACACTCGCTCGTAGGCCTTGACACTCACTCGTAGGCCTTGACACTCACTCGTAGGCCTTGACACTCGCTTGTAAGCCTTGACACTCGCTCGTAGGCCTTGACACTCGCTCGTAGGCCTTGACACTCACTCGTAGGCCTTGACACTCACTCGTAGGCCTTGACACTCGCTCGTAGGCCTTGACACTCGCTCGTAGGCCTTGACACTCGCTCGTAGGCCTTGACACTCGCTCGTAGGCCTTGACACTCACTCGTAGGCCTTGACACTCATTCGTAAGCCTTGACACTCGCTCGTAGGCCTTGACACTCGCTCGTAGGCCTTGACACTCGCTCGTAGGCCTTGACACTCGCTCGTAGGCCTTGACACTCACTCGTAGGCCTTGACACTCACTCGTAGGCCTTGACACTCGCTCGTAGGCCTTGACACTCGCTCGTAGGCCTTGACACTCGCTCGTAGGCCTTGACACTCGCTCGTAGGCCTTGACACTCACTCGTAGGCCTTGACACTCACTCGTAGGCCTTGACACTCGCTCGTAGGCCTTGACACTCACTCGTAGGCCTTGACACTCACTCGTAGGCCTTGACACTCGCTCGTAGGCCTTGACACTCGCTCGTAGGCCTTGACACTCGCTCGTAGGCCTTGACACTCACTCGTAGGCCTTGACACTCGCTCGTAGGCCTTGACACTCGCTCGTAGGCCTTGACACTCACTCGTAGGCCTTGACACATGCTCGTAGGCCTTGACACTCGCTCGTAGACCTTGACATTCACTCGTAGGCCTTGACACTCACTCGTAGGCCTTGACACTCACTCGTAGGCCTTGACACTCACTCGTAGGCCTTGACACTCGCTCGTAGGCCTTGACACTCACTCGTAGGCCTTGACACTCGCTCGTAGGCCTTGACACTCGCTCGTAGGCCTTGACACTCGCTCGTAGGCCTTGACACTCACTCGTAGGCCTTGACACATGCTCGTAGGCCTTGACACTCGCTCGTAGGCCTTGACACTCACTCGTAGGCCTTGACACTCACTCGTAGGCCTTGACACTCGCTCGTAGGCCTTGACACTCACTCGTAGGCCTTGACACTCATTCGTAGGCCTTGACACTCGCTCGTAGGCCTTGACACTCGCTCGTAGGCCTTGACACTCGCTCGTAAGCCTTGACACTCACTCGTAGGCCTTGACACTCGCTCGTAGGCCTTGACATTCGCTCGTAGGCCTTGACACTCATTCGTAGGCCTTGACACTCACTCGTAGGCTTTGACACTGACTCGTAGGCCTTGACACTCGCTCGTAGGCCTTGACACTCACTCGTAGGCCTTGACACTCGCTCGTAGGCCTTGACACTCACTCGTAGGCCTTGACACTCACTCGTAGGCCTTGACACATGCTCGTAGACCTTGACACTCGCTCGTAGGCCTTGACACTCACTCGTAGGCCTTGACACTCACTCGTAGGCCTTGACACTCGCTCGTAGGCCTTGACACTCACTCGTAGGCCTTGAAACTCACTCGTAGGCCTTGACACTCACTCGTAGGCCTTGACACTCGCTCGTAGGCCTTGACACTCACTCGTAGGCCTTGACACTCGCTCGTAGGCCTTGACACTCACTCGTAGGCCTTGACACTCACTCGTAGGCCTTGACACATGCTCGTAGGCCTTGACACTCGCTCGTAGGCCTTGACACTCACTCGTAGGCCTTGACACTCACTCGTAGGCCTTGACACTCGCTCGTAGGCCTTGACACTCATTCGTAGGCCTTGACACTCATCCGTAGGCCTTGACACTCGCTCGTAGGCCTTGACACTCGCCCGTACGCCTTGACACTCGCTCGTAGGCCTTGACACTCGCTCGTAGGCCTTGACACTCGCTCGTAGGCCTTGACACTCGCTCGTAGGCCTTGACACTCGCTCGTAGGCCTTGACACTCATTCGTAGGCCTTGACACTCGCTCGTAGGCCTTGACACTCGCCCGTACGCTCGTAGGCCTTGACACTCACTCGTAGGCCTTGACACTCACTCGTAGGCCTTGACACTCGCTCGTAGGCCTTGACACTCATTCGTAGGCCTTGACACTCATCCGTAGGCCTTGACACTCGCTCGTAGGCCTTGACACTCGCCCGTACGCCTTGACACTCGCTCGTAGGCCTTGACACTCGCTCGTAGGCCTTGACACTCGCTCGTAGGCCTTGACACTCGCTCGTAGGCCTTGACACTCGCTCGTAGGCCTTGACACTCATTCGTAGGCCTTGACACTCGCTCGTAGGCCTTGACACTCGCCCGTAGGCCTTGACACTCGCTCGTAGGCCTTGACACTCGCCCGTAGGCCTTGACACTCGCTCGTAGGCCTTGACACTCGCTCGTAGGCCTTGACACTCGCTCGTAGGCCTTGACACTCGCTCGTAGGCCTTGACACTCGCTCGTAGGCCTTGACACTCATTCGTAGGCCTTGACACTCGCCCGTAGGCCTTGACACTCGCTCGTAGGCCTTGACACTCGCCCGTAGGCCTTGACACTCGCTCGTAGGCCTTGACACTCGCTCGTAGGCCTTGACACTCGCTCGTAGGCCTTGACACTCGCTCGTAGGCCTTGACACTCGCTCGTAGGCCTTGACACTCGCTCGTAGGCCTTGACACTCATTCGTAGGCCTTGACACTCATTCGTAGGCCTTGACACTCATTCGTAGGCCTTGACACTCGACCGTAGGCTTTGACACTCGCCCGTAGGCCTTGACACTCGCTCGTAGGCCTTGACACTCGCCCGTAGGCCTTGACACTCGCTCGTAGGCCTTGACACTCGCTCGTAGGCCTTGACACTCGCTCGTAGGCCTTGACACTCGCTCGTAGGCCTTGACACTCGCTCGTAGGCCTTGACACTCATTCGTAGGCCTTGACACTCATTCGTAGGCCTTGGCACTCATTCGTAGGCCTTGACACTCGCTCGTAGGCCTTGACACTCACTCGTAGGCCTTGGCACTCACTCGTAGGCCTTGACACTCGCTCGTAGGCCTTGACACTCATTCGTAGGCCTTGACACTCGCTCGTAGGCCTTGACACTCGCTCGTAGGCCTTGACACTCATTCGTAGGCCTTGACACTCATTCGTAGGCCTTGACACTCATTCGTAGGCCTTGACACTCGCCCGTAGGCCTTGACACTCGCCCGTAGGCCTTGACACTCGCTCGTAGGCCTTGACACTCACTCGTAGGCCTTGACACTCGCTCGTAGGCCTTGACACTCGCTCGTAGGCCTTGACACTCATTCGTAGGCCTTGACACTCATTCGTAGGCCTTGACACTCGCTCGTAGGCTTTGACACTCGCTCGTAGGCCTTGACACTCATTCGTAGGCCTTGACACTCGCTCGTAGGCCTTGACACTCGCTCGTAGGCCTTGACACTCATTCGTAGGCCTTGACACTCATTCGTAGGCCTTGACACTCGCTCGTAGGCCTTGACACTCGCTCGTAGGCCTTGACACTCATTCGTAGGCCTTGACACTCATCCGTAGGCCTTGACACTCACTCGTAGGCCTTAACACTCACTCGTAGGCCTTGACACTCGCTCGTAGGCCTTGACACTCACTCGTAGGCCTTGACACTCGCTCGTAGGCCTTGATACTCGCTCGTAGGCCTTGACACTCGCCCGTAGGCCTTGACACTCGCTCGTAGGCCTTGACACTCGCTCGTAGGCCTTGACACTCGCTCGTAGGCCTTGACACTCGCTCGTAGGCCTTGACACTCGCTCGTAGGCCTTGACACTCATTCGTAGGCCTTGACACTCATTCGTAGGCCTTGACACTCGCCCGTAGGCCTTGACACTCGCTCGTAGGCCTTGACACTCGCCCGTAGGCCTTGACACTCGCTCGTAGGCCTTGACACTCGCTCGTAGGCCTTGACACTCACTCGTAGGCCTTGACACTCACTCGTAGGCCTTGACACTCGCTCGTAGGCCTTGACACTCATTCGTAGGCCTTGACACTCGCTCGTAGGCCTTGACACTCGCTCGTAGGCCTTGACACTCATTCGTAGGCCTTGACACTCATTCGTAGGCCTTGACACTCATTCGTAGGCCTTGACACTCGCCCGTAGGCCTTGACACTCCCCCGTAGGCCTTGACACTCGCTCGTAGGACTTGACACTCATTCGTAGGCCTTGACACTCGCTCGTAGGCCTTGACACTCACTCGTAGGCCTTGACACTCACTCGTAGGCCTTGACACTCGCTCGTAGGCCTTGACACTCGCTCGTAGGCCTTGACACTCATTCGTAGGCCTTGACACTCGCTCGTAGGCCTTGACACTCGCCCGTACGCTCGTAGGCCTTGACACTCACTCGTAGGCCTTGACACTCACTCGTAGGCCTTGACACTCGCTCGTAGGCCTTGACACTCACTCGTAGGCCTTGACACTCACTCGTAGGCCTTGACACTCGCTCGTAGGCCTTGACACTCGCTCGTAGGCCTTGACACTCGCTCGTAGGCCTTGACACTCGCTCGTAGGCCTTGACACTCGCTCGTAGGCCTTGACACTCATTCGTAAGCCTTGACACTCGCTCGTAGGCCTTGACACTCATTCGTAGGCCTTGACACTCGCTCGTAGGCCTTGACACTCGCTCGTAGGCCTTGACACTCATTCGTAGGCCTTGACACTCATTCGTAGGCCTTGACACTCGCCCGTAGGCCTTGACACTCCCCCGTAGGCCTTGACACTCGCTCGTAGGACTTGACACTCATTCGTAGGCCTTGACACTCGCTCGTAGGCCTTGACACTCACTCGTAGGACTTGACACTCACTCGTAGGCCTTGACACTCGCTCGTAGGCCTTGACACTCATTCGTAGGCCTTGACACTCATCCGTAGGCCTTGACACTCGCTCGTAGGCCTTGACACTCACTCGTAGGCCTTGACACTCACTCGTAGGCCTTGACACTCGCTCGTAGGCCTTGACACTCGCTCGTAGGCCTTGACACTCGCTCGTAGGCCTTGACACTCGCCCGTACGCTCGTAGGCCTTGACACTCACTCGTAGGCCTTGACACTCACTCGTAGGCCTTGACACTCGCTCGTAGGCCTTGACACTCACTCGTAGGCCTTGACACTCACTCGTAGGCCTTGACACTCGCTCGTAGGCCTTGACACTCGCTCGTAGGCCTTGACACTCGCTCGTAGGCCTTGACACTCGCTCGTAGGCCTTGACACTCGCTCGTAGGCCTTGACACTCATTCGTAAGCCTTGACACTCGCTCGTAGGCCTTGACACTCATTCGTAGGCCTTGACACTCGCTCGTAGGCCTTGACACTCGCTCGTAGGCCTTGACACTCATTCGTAGGCCTTGACACTCATTCGTAGGCCTTGACACTCGCCCGTAGGCCTTGACACTCCCCCGTAGGCCTTGACACTCGCTCGTAGGACTTGACACTCATTCGTAGGCCTTGACACTCGCTCGTAGGCCTTGACACTCACTCGTAGGCCTTGACACTCACTCGTAGGCCTTGACACTCGCTCGTAGGCCTTGACACTCACTCGTAGGCCTTGACACTCGCTCGTAGGCCTTGATACTCGCTCGTAGGCCTTGACACTCGCCCGTAGGCCTTGACACTCGCTCGTAGGCCTTGACACTCGCTCGTAGGCCTTGACACTCGCTCGTAGGCCTTGACACTCGCTCGTAGGCCTTGACACTCACTCGTAGGCCTTGACACTCGCTCGTAGGCCTTGACACTCACTCGTAGGCCTTAACACTCACTCGTAGGCCTTGACACTCGCTCGTAGGCCTTGACACTCACTCGTAGGCCTTGACACTCGCTCGTAGGCCTTGATACTCGCTCGTAGGCCTTGACACTCGCCCGTAGGCCTTGACACTCGCTCGTAGGCCTTGACACTCGCTCGTAGGCCTTGACACTCGCTCGTAGGCCTTGACACTCGCTCGTAGGCCTTGACACTCGCTCGTAGGCCTTGACACTCATTCGTAGGCCTTGACACTCATTCGTAGGCCTTGACACTCGCCCGTAGGCCTTGACACTCGCTCGTAGGCCTTGACACTCGCCCGTAGGCCTTGACACTCGCTCGTAGGCCTTGACACTCGCTCGTAGGCCTTGACACTCACTCGTAGGCCTTGACACTCACTCGTAGGCCTTGACACTCGCTCGTAGGCCTTGACACTCATTCGTAGGCCTTGACACTCGCTCGTAGGCCTTGACACTCGCTCGTAGGCCTTGACACTCATTCGTAGGCCTTGACACTCATTCGTAGGCCTTGACACTCATTCGTAGGCCTTGACACTCGCCCGTAGGCCTTGACACTCCCCCGTAGGCCTTGACACTCGCTCGTAGGACTTGACACTCATTCGTAGGCCTTGACACTCGCTCGTAGGCCTTGATACTCACTCGTAGGCCTTGACACTCACTCGTAGGCCTTGACACTCGCTCGTAGGCCTTGACACTCGCTCGTAGGCCTTGACACTCATTCGTAGGCCTTGACACTCGCTCGTAGGCCTTGACACTCGCCCGTACGCTCGTAGGCCTTGACACTCACTCGTAGGCCTTGACACTCACTCGTAGGCCTTGACACTCGCTCGTAGGCCTTGACACTCACTCGTAGGCCTTGACACTCACTCGTAGGCCTTGACACTCGCTCGTAGGCCTTGACACTCGCTCGTAGGCCTTGACACTCGCTCGTAGGCCTTGACACTCGCTCGTAGGCCTTGACACTCGCTCGTAGGCCTTGACACTCATTCGTAAGCCTTGACACTCGCTCGTAGGCCTTGACACTCATTCGTAGGCCTTGACACTCGCTCGTAGGCCTTGACACTCGCTCGTAGGCCTTGACACTCATTCGTAGGCCTTGACACTCATTCGTAGGCCTTGACACTCGCCCGTAGGCCTTGACACTCCCCCGTAGGCCTTGACACTCGCTCGTAGGACTTGACACTCATTCGTAGGCCTTGACACTCGCTCGTAGGCCTTGACACTCACTCGTAGGCCTTGACACTCACTCGTAGGCCTTGACACTCGCTCGTAGGCCTTGACACTCATTCGTAGGCCTTGACACTCATCCGTAGGCCTTGACACTCGCTCGTAGGCCTTGACACTCGCCCGTACGCCTTGACACTCGCTCGTAGGCCTTGACACTCGCTCGTAGGCCTTGTCACTCGCTCGTAGGCCTTGACACTCGCTCGTAGGCCTTGACACTCGCTCGTAGGCCTTGACACTCATTCGTAGGCCTTGACACTCGCTCGTAGGCCTTGACACTCGCCCGTACGCTCGTAGGCCTTGACACTCACTCGTAGGCCTTGACACTCACTCGTAGGCCTTGACACTCGCTCGTAGGCCTTGACACTCACTCGTAGGCCTTGACACTCACTCGTAGGCCTTGACACTCGCTCGTAGGCCTTGACACTCGCTCGTAGGCCTTGACACTCGCTCGTAGGCCTTGACACTCGCTCGTAGGCCTTGACACTCGCTCGTAGGCCTTGACACTCATTCGTAAGCCTTGACACTCGCTCGTAGGCCTTGACACTCATTCGTAGGCCTTGACACTCGCTCGTAGGCCTTGACACTCGCTCGTAGGCCTTGACACTCATTCGTAGGCCTTGACACTCATTCGTAGGCCTTGACACTCGCCCGTAGGCCTTGACACTCCCCCGTAGGCCTTGACACTCGCTCGTAGGACTTGACACTCATTCGTAGGCCTTGACACTCGCTCGTAGGCCTTGACACTCACTCGTAGGCCTTGACACTCACTCGTAGGCCTTGACACTCGCTCGTAGGCCTTGACACTCATTCGTAGGCCTTGACACTCATCCGTAGGCCTTGACACTCGCTCGTAGGCCTTGACACTCGCCCGTACGCCTTGACACTCGCTCGTAGGCCTTGACACTCGCTCGTAGGCCTTGTCACTCGCTCGTAGGCCTTGACACTCGCTCGTAGGCCTTGACACTCGCTCGTAGGCCTTGACACTCATTCGTAGGCCTTGACACTCGCTCGTAGGCCTTGACACTCGCCCGTACGCTCGTAGGCCTTGACACTCGCTCGTAGGCCTTGACACTCACTCGTAGGCCTTGACACTCGCTCGTAGGCCTTGACACTCGCTCGTAGGCCTTGACACTCATTCGTAGGCCTTGACACTCATTCGTAGGCCTTGACACTCGCTCGTAGGCTTTGACACTCGCTCGTAGGCCTTGACACTCATTCGTAGGCCTTGACACTCGCTCGTAGGCCTTGACACTCGCTCGTAGGCCTTGACACTCATTCGTAGGCCTTGACACTCATTCGTAGGCCTTGACACTCGCTCGTAGGCCTTGACACTCGCCCGTACGCCTTGACATCCGCTCGTAGGCCTTGACACTCGCTCGTAGGCCTTGACACTCGCTCGTAGGCCTTGACACTCGCTCGTAGGCCTTGACACTCGCTCGTAGGCCTTGACACTCGCTCGTAGGCCTTGACACTCGCTCGTAGGCCTTGACACTCGCTCGTAGGCCTTGACACTCGCTCGTAGGCCTTGACACTCATTCGTAGGCCTTGACACTCATTCGTAGGCCTTGACACTCATTCGTAGGCCTTGACACTCGCCCGTAGGCCTTGACACTCGCTCGTAGGCCTTGACACTCGCCCGTAGGCCTTGACACTCGCTCGTAGGCCTTGACACTCGCTCGTAGGCCTTGACACTCGCCCGTACGCCTTGACACTCGCTCGTAGGCCTTGACACTCGCTCGTAGGCCTTGACACTCGCCCGTACGCCTTGATACTCATCCGTAGGCCTTGACACTCGCTCGTAGGCCTTGACACTCGCCCGTACGCCTTGACACTCGCTCGTAGGCCTTGACACTCGCTCGTAGGCCTTGACACTCGCTCGTAGGCCTTGACACTCGCTCGTAGGCCTTGACACTCGCTCGTAGGCCTTGGCACTCGCTCGTAGGCCTTGACACTCATTCGTAGGCCTTGACACTCATTCGTAGGCCTTGACACTCATTCGTAGGCCTTGACACTCGCCCGTAGGCCTTGACACTCGCTCGTAGGCCTTGACACTCGCCCGTAGGCCTTGACACTCGCTCGTAGGCCTTGACACTCGCTCGTAGGCCTTGACACTCGCTCGTAGGCCTTGACACTCGCCCGTACGCCTTGACATCCGCTCGTAGGCCTTGACACTCGCTCGTAGGCCTTGACACTCGCTCGTAGGCCTTGACACTCGCTCGTAGGCCTTGACACTCGCTCGTAGGCCTTGACACTCGCTCGTAGGCCTTGACACTCGCTCGTAGGCCTTGACACTCGCTCGTAGGCCTTGACACTCACTCGTAGGCCTTGACACTCGCTCGTAGGCCTTGACACTCATTCGTAGGCCTTGACACTCATTCGTAGGCCTTGACACTCATTCGTAGGCCTTGACACTCGCTCGTAGGCCTTGACACTCGCTCGTAGGCCTTGACACTCGCCCGTACGCCTTGACACTCGCTCGTAGGCCTTGACACTCGCTCGTAGGCCTTGACACTCGCCCGTACGCCTTGACACTCATCCGTAGGCCTTGACACTCGCTCGTAGGCCTTGACACTCGCCCGTACGCCTTGACACTCGCTCGTAGGCCTTGACACTCGCTCGTAGGCCTTGACACTCGCTCGTAGGCCTTGACACTCGCTCGTAGGCCTTGACACTCGCTCGTAGGCCTTGACACTCATTCGTAGGCCTTGACACCCATTCGTAGGCCTTGACACTCATTCGTAGGCCTTGACACTCGCCCGTAGGCCTTGACACTCGCTCGTAGGCCTTGACGCTCGCCCGTAGGCCTTGACACTCGCTCGTAGGCCTTGACACTCGCTCGTAGGCCTTGACACTCGCTCGTAGGCCTTGACACTCGCTCGTAGGCCTTGACACTCGCTCGTAGGCCTTGACACTCGCCCGTACGCCTTGACACTCGCTCGTAGGCCTTGACACTCGCTCGTAGGCCTTGACACTCGCTCGTAGGCCTTGACACTCGCTCGTAGGCCTTGACATTCGCTCGTAGGCCTTGACACTCGCTCGTAGGCCTTGACACTCGCTCGTAGGCCTTGACACTCGCTCGTAGGCCTTAACACTCACTCGTAGGCCTTGACACTCGCTCGTAGGCCTTGACACTCATTCGTAGGCCTTGACACTCGCCCGTAGGCCTTGACACTCGCCCGTAGGCCTTGACACTCGCTCGTAGGACTTGACACTCATTCGTAGGCCTTGACACTCGCTCGTAGGCCTTGACACTCACTCGTAGGCCTTGACACTCACTCGTAGGCCTTGACACTCGCTCGTATGCCTTGACACTCATTCGTAGGGTTTGACACTCATCCGTAGGCCTTGACACTCGCTCGTAGGCCTTGACACTCGCCCGTACGCCTTGACACTCACTCGTAGGCCTTGACACTCGCTCGTAGGCCTTGACACTCGCTCGTAGGCCTTGACACTCGCTCGTAGGCCTTGACACTCATTCGTAGGCCTTGACACTCATTCGTAGGCCTTGACACTCATTCGTAGGCCTTGACACTCGCCCGTAGGCCTTGACACTCGCTCGTAGGCCTTGACACTCGCCCGTAGGCCTTGACACTCGCTCGTAGGCCTTGACACTCGCTCGTAGGCCTTGACACTCGCTCGTAGGCCTTGACACTCGCTCGTAGGCCTTGACACTCGCTCGTAGGCCTTGACACTCGCTCGTATGCCTTGACACTCATTCGTAGGGTTTGACACTCATCCGTAGGCCTTGACACTCGCTCGTAGGCCTTGACACTCGCTCGTAGGCCTTGACACTCATTCGTAGGCCTTGACACTCATTCGTAGGCCTTGACACTCATTCGTAGGCCTTGACACTCGCCCGTAGGCCTTGACACTCGCCCGTAGGCCTTGACACTCGCTCGTAGGACTTGACACTCATTCGTAGGCCTTGACACTCGCTCGTAGGCCTTGACACTCACTCGTAGGCCTTGACACTCACTCGTAGGCCTTGACACTCGCTCGTATGCCTTGACACTCATTCGTAGGGTTTGACACTCATCCGTAGGCCTTGACACTCGCTCGTAGGCCTTGACACTCGCCCGTACGCCTTGACACTCGCTCGTAGGCCTTGACACTCGCTCGTAGGCCTTGACACTCGCTCGTAGGCCTTGACACTCGCTCGTAGGCCTTGACACTCATTCGTAGGCCTTGACACTCATTCGTAGGCCTTGACACTCATTCGTAGGCCTTGACACTCGCCCGTAGGCCTTGACACTCGCTCGTAGGCCTTGACACTCGCCCGTAGGCCTTGACACTCGCTCGTAGGCCTTGACACTCGCTCGTAGGCCTTGACACTCGCTCGTAGGCCTTGACACTCGCTCGTAGGCCTTGACACTCGCTCGTAGGCCTTGACACTCGCCCGTACGCCTTGACACTCGCTCGTAGGCCTTGACACTCGCTTGTAGGCCTTGACACTCGCTCGTAGGCCTTGACACTCGCTCGTAGGCCTTGACACTCATTCGTAGGCCTTGACACTCGCCCGTAGGCCTTGACACTCGCTCGTAGGCCTTGACACTCGCCCGTAGGCCTTGACACTCGCCCTTAGGCCTTGACACTCGCTCGTAGGCCTTGACACTCGCTCGTAGGCCTTGACACTCGCTCGTAGGCCTTGACACTCGCTCGTAGGCCTTGACACTCATTCGTAGGCCTTGACACTCATTCGTAGGCCTTGACACTCATTCGTAGGCCTTGACACTCATTCGTAGGCCTTGACACTCATTCGTAGGCCTTGACACTCATTCGTAGGCCTTGACACTCATTCGTAGGCCTTGACACTCATTCGTAGGCCTTGACACTCGCCCGTAGGCCTTGACACTCGCTCGTAGGCCTTGACACTCGCCCGTAGGCCTTGACACTCGCTCGTAGGCCTTGACACTCGCTCGTAGGCCTTGACACTCGCTCGTAGGCCTTGACACTCGCTCGTAGGCCTTGACACTCGCTCGTAGGCCTTGACACTCGCCCGTACGCCTTGACACTCGCTCGTAGGCCTTGACACTCGCTTGTAGGCCTTGACACTCGCTCGTAGGCCTTGACACTCGCTCGTTTGACACTCATTCGTAGGCCTTGACACTCGCCCGTAGGCCTTGACACTCGCTCGTAGGCCTTGACACTCGCCCGTAGGCCTTGACACTCGCCCTTAGGCCTTGACACTCGCTCGTAGGCCTTGACACTCGCTCGTAGGCCTTGACACTCGCTCGTAGGCCTTGACACTCGCTCGTAGGCCTTGACACTCATTCGTAGGCCTTGACACTCATTCGTAGGCCTTGACACTCATTCGTAGGCCTTGACACTCGCCCGTAGGCCTTGACACTCGCCCGTAGGCCTTGACACTCGCTCGTAGGCCTTGACACTCATTCGTAGGCCTTGACACTCATTCGTAGGCCTTGACACTCATTCGTAGGCCTTGACACTCATTCGTAGGCCTTGACACTCGCTCGTAGGCCTTGACACTCGCTCGTAGGCCTTGACACTCGCCCGTACGCCTTGACACTCATCCGTAGGCCTTGACACTCGCTCGTAGGCCTTGACACTCGCCCGTAGGCCTTGACACTCGCTCGTAGGCCTTGACACTCATTCGTAGGCCTTGACACTCATTCGTAGGCCTTGACACTCGCTCGTAGGCCTTGACACTCGCTCGTAGGCCTTGACACTCGCCCGTACGCCTTGACACTCACTCGTAGGCCTTGACACTCGCCCGTAGGCCTTGACACTCGCTCGTAGGCCTTGACACTCGCCCGTAGGCCTTGACACTCGCTCGTAGGCCTTGACACTCGCTCGTAGGCCTTGACACTCGCTCGTAGGCCTTGACACTCGCTCGTAGGCCTTGACACTCGCCCGTACGCCTTGACACTCGCTCGTAGGCCTTGACACTCGCTCGTAGGCCTTGACACTCGCCCGTACGCCTTGACACTCGCTCGTAGGCCTTGACACTCGCTCGTAGGCCTTGACACTCGCTCGTAGGCCTTGACACTCGCTCGTAGGCCTTGACACTCGCTCGTAGGCCTTGACACTCGCCCGTAGGCCTTGACACTCGCTCGTAGGCCTTGACACTCGCCCGTAGGCCTTGACACTCGCTCGTAGGCCTTGACACTCGCTCGTAGGCCTTGACACTCGCTCGTAGGCCTTGACACTCGCTCGTAGGCCTTGACACTCGCTCGTAGGCCTTGACACTCGCTCGTAGGCCTTGACACTCATTCGTAGGCCTTGACACTCATTCGTAGGCCTTGACACTCATTCGTAGGCCTTGACACTCGCCCGTAGGCCTTGACACTCGCCCGTAGGCCTTGACACTCGCTCGTAGGACTTGACACTCATTCGTAGGCCTTGACACTCGCTCGTAGGCCTTGACACTCACTCGTAGGCCTTGACACTCACTCGTAGGCCTTGACACTCGCCCGTAGGCCTTGACACTCGCTCGTAGGCCTTGACACTCGCTCGTAGGCCTTGACACTCGCTCGTAGGCCTTGACACTCGCTCGTAGGCCTTGACACTCGCTCGTAGGCCTTGACACTCGCTCGTAGGCCTTGACACTCATTCGTAGGCCTTGACACTCATTCGTAGGCCTTGACACTCATTCGTAGGCCTTGACACTCATTCGTAGGCCTTGACACTCGACCGTAGGCCTTGACACTCGCCCGTAGGTTTTGACACTCGCTCGTAGGCCTTGACACTCGCCCGTAGGCCTTGACACTCGCTCGTAGGCCTTGACACTCGCTCGTAGGCCTTGACACTCGCTCGTAGGCGTTGACACTCGCTCGTAGGCCTTGACACTCGCTCGTAGGCCTTGACACTCGCTCGTAGGCCTTGACACTCACTCGTAGGCCTTGACACTCGCTCGTAGGCCTTGACACTCATTCGTAGGCCTTGACACTCATTCGTAGGCCTTGACACTCATTCGTAGGCCTTGACACTCGCTCGTAGGCCTTGACACTCGCTCGTAGGCCTTGACACTCATTCGTAGGCCTTGACACTCGCCCGTAGGCCTTGACACTCACTCGTAGGCCTTGACACTCGCTCGTAGGCCTTGACACTCGCCCGTAGGCCTTGACACTCGCTCGTAGGCCTTGACACTCGCCCGTACGCCTTGACACTCGCTCGTAGGCCTTGACACTCGCTCGTAGGCCTTGACACTCGCTCGTAGGCCTTGACACTCGCTCGTAGGCCTTGACACTCGCTCGTAGGCCTTGACACTCATTCGTAGGCCTTGACACTCATTCGTAGGCCTTGACACTCATTCGTAGGCCTTGACACTCGCCCGTAGGCCTTGACACTCGCTCGTAGGCCTTGACACTCGCCCGTAGGCCTTGACACTCGCTCGTAGGCCTTGACACTCGCCCGTACGCCTTGACACTCGCTCGTAGGCCTTGACACTCGCTCGTAGGCCTTGACACTCGCTCGTAGGCCTTGACACTCGCTCGTAGGCCTTGACACTCGCTCGTAGGCCTTGACACTCGCTCGTAGGCCTTGACACTCGCTCGTAGGCCTTGACACTCATTCGTAGGCCTTGACACTCATTCGTAGGCCTTGACACTCATTCGTAGGCCTTGACACTCATTCGTAGGCCTTGACACTCGCTCGTAGGCCTTGACACTCGCTCGTAGGCCTTGACACTCGCTCGTAGGCCTTGACACTCGCTCGTAGGCCTTGACACTCGCTCGTAGGCCTTGACACTCATTCGTAGGCCTTGACACTCATTCGTAGGCCTTGACACTCATTCGTAGGCCTTGACACTCATTCGTAGGCCTTGACACTCGCTCGTAGGCCTTGACACTCGCTCGTAGGCCTTGACACTCGCTCGTAGGCCTTGACACTCGCCCGTACGCCTTGACACTCGCTCGTAGGCCTTGACACTCGCTCGTAGGCCTTGACACTCGCCCGTACGCCTTGACACTCATCCGTAGGCCTTGACACTCGCTCGTAGGCCTTGACACTCGCCCGTAGGCCTTGACACTCGCTCGTAGGCCTTGACACTCATTCGTAGGCCTTGACACTCATTCGTAGGCCTTGACACTCGCTCGTAGGCCTTGACACTCGCTCGTAGGCCTTGACACTCGCCCGTACGCCTTGACACTCACTCGTAGGCCTTGACACTCGCCCGTAGGCCTTGACACTCGCTCGTAGGCCTTGACACTCGCCCGTAGGCCTTGACACTCGCTCGTAGGTCTTGACACTCGCTCGTAGGCCTTGACACTCGCTCGTAGGCCTTGACACTCGCTCGTAGGCCTTGACACTCGCCCGTACGCCTTGACACTCATCCGTAGGCCTTGACACTCGCTCGTAGGCCTTGACACTCGCCCGTACGCCTTGACACTCGCTCGTAGGCCTTGACACTCGCTCGTAGGCCTTGACACTCGCTCGTAGGCCTTGACACTCGCTCGTAGGCCTTGACACTCGCTCGTAGGCCTTGACACTCATTCGTAGGCCTTGACACTCATTCGTAGGCCTTGACACTCATTCGTAGGCCTTGACACTCGCCCGTAGGCCTTGACACTCGCTCGTAGGCCTTGACACTCGCCCGTAGGCCTTGACACTCGCTCGTAGGCCTTGACACTCGCTCGTAGGCCTTGACACTCGCTCGTAGGCCTTGACACTCGCTCGTAGTCCTTGACACTCGCTCGTAGGCCTTGACACTCGCTCGTAGGCCTTGACACTCATTCGTAGGCCTTGACACTCATTCGTAGGCCTTGACACTCATTCGTAGGCCTTGACACTCGCCCGTAGGCCTTGACACTCGCCCGTAGGCCTTGACACTCGCTCGTAGGACTTGACACTCATTCGTAGGCCTTGACACTCGCTCGTAGGCCTTGACACTCACTCGTAGGCCTTGACACTCACTCGTAGGCCTTGACACTCGCTCGTAGGCCTTGACACTCATTCGTAGGCCTTGACACTCGCCCGTAGGCCTTGACACTCGCTCGTAGGACTTGACACTCATTCGTAGGCCTTGACACTCGCCCGTAGGCCTTGACACTCGCTCGTAGGACTTGACACTCATTCGTAGGCCTTGACACTCGCTCGTAGGCCTTGACACTCACTCGTAGGCCTTGACACTCACTCGTAGGCCTTGACACTCGCTCGTAGGCCTTGACACTCATTCGTAGGCCTTGACACTCATCCGTAGGCCTTGACACTCATTCGTAGGCCTTGACACTCATTCGTAGGCCTTGACACTCATTCGTAGGCCTTGACACTCGCTCGTAGGCCTTGACACTCGCTCGTAGGCCTTGACACTCGCTCGTAGGCCTTGACACTCGCCCGTACGCCTTGACACTCGCTCGTAGGCCTTGACACTCGCTCGTAGGCCTTGACACTCGCCCGTACGCCTTGACACTCGCCCGTAGGCCTTGACACTCGCTCGTAGGCCTTGACACTCGCCCGTAGGCCTTGACACTCGCTCGTAGGCCTTGACACTCATTCGTAGGCCTTGACACTCGCTCGTAGGCCTTGACACTCGCTCGTAGGCCTTGACACTCGCTCGTAGGCCTTGACACTCGCCCGTACGCCTTGACACTCACTCGTAGGCCTTGACACTCGCCCGTAGGCCTTGACACTCGCTCGTAGGCCTTGACACTCGCCCGTAGGCCTTGACACTCGCTCTTAGGCCTTGACACTCGCTCGTAGGCCTTGACACTCGCTCGTAGGCCTTGACACTCGCTCGTAGGCTTTGACACTCACTCGTAGGCCTTGACACTCGCTCGTAGGCCTTGACACTCGCTCGTAGGCCTTGACACTCACTCTTAGGCCTTGACACTCGCTCGTAGGCCTTGACACTCGCTCGTAGGCCTTGACACTCATTCGTAGGCCTTGACACTCACTCGTAGGCCTTGACACTCACTCGTAGGCCTTGACACTCACTCGTAGGCTTTGACACTGACTCGTAGGCCTTGACACTCGCTCGTAGGCCTTGACACTCATTCGTAGGCCTTGACACTCACTCGTAGGCCTTGACACTCACTCGTAGGCCTTGACACTCGCTCGTAGGCCTTGACACTCGCTCGTAGGCCTTGACACTCGCTCGTAGGCCTTGACACTCACCCGTAGGCCTTGACACTCGCTCGTAGGCCTTGACACTCGCTCTAGGCCTTGACACTCGCTCGTAGGCCTTGACACTCGCTCTTAGGCCTTGACACTCGCTCGTAGGCCTTGACACTCGCTCGTAGGCCTTGACACTCGCTCGTAGGCTTTGACACTCACTCGTAGGCCTTGACACTCGCTCGTAGGCCTTGACACTCGCTCGTAGGCCTTGACACTCACTCTTAGGCCTTGACACTCGCTCGTAGGCCTTGACACTCGCTCGTAGGCCTTGACACTCACTCGTAAGCCTTGACACTCGCTCGTAGGCCTTGACACTCGCTCGTAGGCCTTGACACTCGCTCGTAGGCCTTGACACTCGCTCGTAGGCCTTGACACTCGCTCGTAGGCCTTGACACTCGCTCGTAGGCCTTGACACTCACTCGTAGGCCTTGACATTCACTCGTAAGCCTTGACACTCGCTCGTAGGCCTTGACACTCACTCGTAGGCCTTGACACTCACTCGTAGGCCTTGACACTCGCTCGTAGGCCTTGACACTCACTCGTAGGCCTTGACACTCACTCGTAGGCCTTGACACTCGCTCGTAGGCCTTGACACTCGCTCGTAGGCCTTGACACTCACTCGTAGGCCTTGACACTCGCTCGTAGGCCTTGACACTCGCTCGTAGGCCTTGACACTCACTCGTAAGCCTTGACACTCGCTCGTAGGCCTTGACACTCGCTCGTAGGCCTTGACACTCACTCGTAAGCCTTGACACTCGCTCGTAGGCCTTGACACTCGCTCGTAGGCCTTGACACTCGCTCGTAGGCTTTGACACTCGCTCGTAGGCCTTGACACTCGCTCGTAGGCCTTGACACTCGCTCGTAGGCCTTGACAATCGCTCGTAGGCCTTGACACTCACTCGTAATCCTTGACACTCACTCGTAAGCCTTGACACTCGCTCGTAGGCCTTGACACTCATTCGTAGGCCTTGACACTCATTCGTAGGCCTTGACACTCATTCGTAGGCCTTGACACTCACTCGTAGGCTTTGACACTCGCTCGTAGGCCTTGACACTCGCTCGTAGGCCTTGACACTCGCTCGTAGGCTTTGACACTCACTCGTAGGCCTTGACACTCGCTCGTAGGCCTTGACACTCGCTCGTAGGCCTTGACACTCACTCGTAGGCCTTGACACTCACTCGTAGGCCTTGACACTCACTCGTAGGCCTTGACACTCGCTCGTAGGCCTTGACACTCGCTCGTAGGCCTTGACACTCGCTCGTAGGCCTTGACACTCATTCGTAGGCCTTGACACTCACTCGTAGGCCTTGACACTCACTCGTAGGCCTTGACACTCGCTCGTAGGCCTTGACACTCGCTCGTAGGCTTTGACACTCGCTCGTAGGCCTTGACACTCGCTCGTAGGCCTTGACACTCGCTCGTAGGCCTTGACAATCGCTCGTAGGCCTTGACACTCACTCGTAATCCTTGACACTCACTCGTAAGCCTTGACACTCGCTCGTAGGCCTTGACACTCATTCGTAGGCCTTGACACTCATTCGTAGGCCTTGACACTCACTCGTAGGCTTTGACACTCGCTCGTAGGCCTTGACACTCGCTCGTAGGCCTTGACACTCGCTCGTAGGCTTTGACACTCACTCGTAGGCCTTGACACTCGCTCGTAGGCCTTGACACTCGCTCGTAGGCCTTGACACTCACTCGTAGGCCTTGACACTCACTCGTAGGCCTTGACACTCACTCGTAGGCCTTGACACTCGCTCGTAGGCCTTGACACTCGCTCGTAGGCCTTGACACTCGCTCGTAGGCCTTGACACTCATTCGTAGGCCTTGACACTCACTCGTAGGCCTTGACACTCGCTCGTAGGCCTTGACACTCGCTCGTAGGCCTTGACACTCACCCGTAGGCCTTGACACTCGCTCGTAGGCCTTGACACTCATTCGTAGGCCTTGACACTCACTCGTAGGCCTTGACACTCACTCGTAGGCCTTGACACTCGCTCGTAGGCCTTGACACTCGCTCGTAGGCCTTGACACTCGCTCGTAGGCCTTGACACTCACCCGTAGGCCTTGACACTCGCTCGTAGGCCTTGACACTCGCTCTAGGCCTTGACACTCGCTCGTAGGCCTTGACACTCGCTCTTAGGCCTTGACACTCGCTCGTAGGCCTTGACACTCGCTCGTAGGCCTTGACACTCGCTCGTAGGCTTTGACACTCACTCGTAGGCCTTGACACTCGCTCGTAGGCCTTGACACTCGCTCGTAGGCCTTGACACTCGCTCGTAGGCTTTGACACTCACTCGTAGGCCTTGACACTCGCTCGTAGGCCTTGACACTCACTCGTAGGCCTTGACACTCACTCGTAGGCCTTGACACTCACTCGTAGGCCTTGACACTCGCTCGTAGGCCTTGACACTCGCTCGTAGGCCTTGACACTCGCTCGTAGGCCTTGACACTCATTCGTAGGCCTTGACACTCACTCGTAGGCCTTGACACTCACTCGTAGGCCTTGACACTCACTCGTAGGCTTTGACACTGACTCGTAGGCCTTGACACTCGCTCGTAGGCCTTGACACTCATTCGTAGGCCTTGACACTCACTCGTAGGCCTTGACACTCACTCGTAGGCCTTGACACTCGCTCGTAGGCCTTGACACTCGCTCGTAGGCCTTGACACTCGCTCGTAGGCCTTGACACTCACCCGTAGGCCTTGACACTCGCTCGTAGGCCTTGACACTCGCTCTAGGCTTTGACACTCGCTCGTAGGCCTTGACACTCGCTCTTAGGCCTTGACACTCGCTCGTAGGCCTTGACACTCGCTCGTAGGCCTTGACACTCACTCGTAGGCCTTGACACTCACTCGTAGGCCTTGACACTCGCTCGTAGGCCTTGACACTCGCTCGTAGGCCTTGACACTCGCTCGTAGGCCTTGACACTCATTCGTAGGCCTTGACACTCACTCGTAAGCCTTGACACTCGCTCGTAGGCCTTGACACTCGCTCGTAGGCCTTGACACTCGCTCGTAGGCCTTGACACTCGCTCGTAGGCCTTGACACTCGCTCGTAGGCCTTGACACTCACTCGTAGGCTTTGACACTCACTCGTAGGCCTTGACACTCGCTCGTAGGCCTTGACACTCGCTCGTAGGCCTTGACACTCACTCGTAGGCCTTGACACTCACTCGTAAGCCTTGACACTCGCTCGTAGGCCTTGACACTCACTCGTAGGCCTTGACAATCGCTCGTAGGCCTTGACACTCACTCGTAATCCTTGACACTCACTCGTAAGCCTTGACACTCGCTCGTAGGCCTTGACACTCATTCGTAGGCCTTGACACTCATTCGTAGGCCTTGACACTCACTCGTAGGCTTTGACACTCGCTCGTAGGCCTTGACACTCGCTCGTAGGCCTTGACACTCGCTCGTAGGCCTTGACACTCATTCGTAGGCCTTGACACTCATCCGTAGGCCTTGACACTCGCTCGTAGGCCTTGACACTCGCCCGTACGCCTTGACACTCGCTCGTAGGCCTTGACACTCGCTCGTAGGCCTTGACACTCGCTCGTAGGCCTTGACACTCGCTCGTAGGCCTTGACACTCGCTCGTAGGCCTTGACACTCATTCGTAGGCCTTGACACTCGCTCGTAGGCCTTGACACTCGCCCGTAGGCCTTGACACTCGCCCGTAGGCCTTGACACTCGCCCGTAGGCCTTGACACTCGCTCGTAGGCCTTGACACTCGCTCGTAGGCCTTGACACTCGCTCGTAGGCCTTGACACTCGCTCGTAGGCCTTGACACTCATTCGTAGGCCTTGACACTCATTCGTAGGCCTTGACACTCATTCGTAGGCCTTGACACTCATTCGTAGGCCTTGACACTCGACCGTAGGCCTTGACACTCGCCCGTAGGCCTTGACACTCACTCGTAGGCCTTGACACTCACTCGTAGGCCTTGACACTCACTCGTAAGCCTTGACACTCGCTCGTAGGCCTTGACACTCGCTCGTAGGCCTTGACACTCGCTCGTAGGCCTTGACACTCACTCGTAGGCCTTGACACTCGCTCGTAGGCCTTGACACTCGCTCGTAGGCCTTGACACTCACTCGTAAGCCTTGACACTCGCTCGTAGGCCTTGACACTCGCTCGTAGGCCTTGACACTCACTCGTAAGCCTTGACACTCGCTCGTAGGCCTTGACACTCGCTCGTAGGCCTTGACACTCGCTCGTAGGCTTTGACACTCGCTCGTAGGCCTTGACACTCGCTCGTAGGCCTTGACACTCGCTCGTAGGCCTTGACAATCGCTCGTAGGCCTTGACACTCACTCGTAATCCTTGACACTCACTCGTAAGCCTTGACACTCGCTCGTAGGCCTTGACACTCATTCGTAGGCCTTGACACTCATTCGTAGGCCTTGACACTCACTCGTAGGCTTTGACACTCGCTCGTAGGCCTTGACACTCGCTCGTAGGCCTTGACACTCGCTCGTAGGCTTTGACACTCACTCGTAGGCCTTGACACTCGCTCGTAGGCCTTGACACTCGCTCGTAGGCCTTGACACTCACTCGTAGGCCTTGACACTCACTCGTAGGCCTTGACACTCACTCGTAGGCCTTGACACTCGCTCGTAGGCCTTGACACTCGCTCGTAGGCCTTGACACTCGCTCGTAGGCCTTGACACTCATTCGTAGGCCTTGACACTCACTCGTAGGCCTTGACACTCACTCGTAGACCTTGAC
This sequence comes from Cylicocyclus nassatus, assembly GCA_958299035.1. NCBI lineage: Eukaryota > Metazoa > Nematoda > Chromadorea > Rhabditida > Strongylidae > Cylicocyclus > Cylicocyclus nassatus. Next base: position 77,471,654 of record CATQJL010000001.1, read on the forward strand.
ACTCACTCGTAGGCTTTGACACTGACTCGTAGGCCTTGACACTCGCTCGTAGGCCTTGACACTCATTCGTAGGCCTTGACACTCACTCGTAGGCCTTGACACTCACTCGTAGGCCTTGACAATCGCTCGTAGGCCTTGACACTCACTCGTAATCCTTGACACTCACTCGTAAGCCTTGACACTCGCTCGTAGGCCTTGACACTCATTCGTAGGCCTTGACACTCATTCGTAGGCCTTGACACTCACTCGTAGGCTTTGACACTCGCTCGTAGGCCTTGACACTCGCTCGTAGGCCTTGACACTCGCTCGTAGGCTTTGACACTCACTCGTAGGCCTTGACACTCGCTCGTAGGCCTTGACACTCGCTCGTAGGCCTTGACACTCACTCGTAGGCCTTGACACTCACTCGTAGGCCTTGACACTCACTCGTAGGCCTTGACACTCGCTCGTAGGCCTTGACACTCGCTCGTAGGCCTTGACACTCGCTCGTAGGCCTTGACACTCATTCGTAGGCCTTGACACTCACTCGTAGGCCTTGACACTCACTCGTAGGCCTTGACACTCACTCGTAGGCTTTGACACTGACTCGTAGGCCTTGACACTCGCTCGTAGGCCTTGACACTCATTCGTAGGCCTTGACACTCACTCGTAGGCCTTGACACTCACTCGTAGGCCTTGACACTCGCTCGTAGGCCTTGACACTCGCTCGTAGGCCTTGACACTCGCTCGTAGGCCTTGACACTCACCCGTAGGCCTTGACACTCGCTCGTAGGCCTTGACACTCGCTCTAGGCCTTGACACTCGCTCGTAGGCCTTGACACTCGCTCTTAGGCCTTGACACTCGCTCTTAGGCCTTGACACTCGCTCGTAGGCCTTGACACTCGCTCGTAGGCTTTGACACTCACTCGTAGGCCTTGACACTCGCTCGTAGGCCTTGACACTCTCTCGTAGGCCTTGACACTCACTCGTAGGCCTTGACACTCACTCGTAGGCCTTGACACTCGCTCGTAGGCCTTGACACTCGCTCGTAGGCCTTGACACTCGCTCGTAGGCCTTGACACTCATTCGTAGGCCTTGACACTCACTCGTAGGCCTTGACACTCACTCGTAGACCTTGATACTCACTCGTAGGCTTTGACACTGACTCGTAGGCCTTGACACTCGCTCGTAGGCCTTGACACTCATTCGTAGGCCTTGACACTCACTCGTAGGCCTTGACACTCACTCGTAGGCCTTGACACTCGCTCGTAGGCCGTGACACTCACTCGTAGGCCTTGACACTCATTCGTAGGCCTTGACACTCACTCGTAGGCTTTGACACTCGCTCGTAGGCCTTGACACTCGCTTAGGCCTTGACACTCGCTCGTAGGCTTTGACACTCACTCGTAGGCCTTGACACTCGCTCGTAGGCCTTGACACTCGCTCGTAGGCCTTGACACTCACTCGTAGGCCTTGACACTCACTCGTAGGCCTTGACACTCACTCGTAGGCCTTGACACTCGCTCGTAGGCCTTGACACTCGCTCGTAGGCCTTGACACTCGCTCGTAGGCTTTGACACTCGCTCGTAGGCCTTGACACTCGCTCGTAGGCCTTGACACTCGCTCGTAGGCCTTGACAATCGCTCGTAGGCCTTGACACTCACTCGTAATCCTTGACACTCACTCGTAAGCCTTGACACTCGCTCGTAGGCCTTGACACTCATTCGTAGGCCTTGACACTCATTCGTAGGCCTTGACACTCACTCGTAGGCTTTGACACTCGCTCGTAGGCCTTGACACTCGCTCGTAGGCCTTGACACTCGCTCGTAGGCTTTGACACTCACTCGTAGGCCTTGACACTCGCTCGTAGGCCTTGACACTCGCTCGTAGGCCTTGACACTCACTCGTAGGCCTTGACACTCACTCGTAGGCCTTGACACTCACTCGTAGGCCTTGACACTCGCTCGTAGGCCTTGACACTCGCTCGTAGGCCTTGACACTCGCTCGTAGGCCTTGACACTCATTCGTAGGCCTTGACACTCACTCGTAGGCCTTGACACTCACTCGTAGGCCTTGACACTCACTCGTAGGCTTTGACACTGACTCGTAGGCCTTGACACTCGCTCGTAGGCCTTGACACTCATTCGTAGGCCTTGGCACTCACTCGTAGGCCTTGACACTCACTCGTAGGCCTTGACACTCGCTCGTAGGCCTTGACACTCGCTCGTAGGCCTTGACACTCGCTCGTAGGCCTTGACACTCACCCGTAGGCCTTGACACTCGCTCGTAGGCCTTGACACTCGCTCTAGGCCTTGACACTCGCTCGTAGGCCTTGACACTCGCTCTTAGGCCTTGACACTCGCTCGTAGGCCTTGACACTCGCTCGTAGGCCTTGACACTCGCTCGTAGGCTTTGACACTCACTCGTAGGCCTTGACACTCGCTCGTAGGCCTTGACACTCGCTCGTAGGCCTTGACACTCGCTCGTAGGCTTTGACACTCACTCGTAGGCCTTGACACTCGCTCGTAGGCCTTGACACTCACTCGTAGGCCTTGACACTCACTCGTAGGCCTTGACACTCACTCGTAGGCCTTGACACTCGCTCGTAGGCCTTGACACTCGCTCGTAGGTCTTGACACTCGCTCGTAGGCCTTGACACTCATTCGTAGGCCTTGACACTCACTCGTAGGCCTTGACACTCACTCGTAGGCCTTGACACTCACTCGTAGGCTTTGACACTGACTCGTAGGCCTTGACACTCGCTCGTAGGCCTTGACACTCATTCGTAGGCCTTGACACTCACTCGTAGGCCTTGACACTCACTCGTAGGCCTTGACACTCGCTCGTAGGCCTTGACACTCGCTCGTAGGCCTTGACACTCGCTCGTAGGCCTTGACACTCACCCGTAGGCCTTGACACTCGCTCGTAGGCCTTGACACTCGCTCTAGGCCTTGACACTCGCTCGTAGGCCTTGACACTCGCTCTTAGGCCTTGACACTCGCTCTTAGGCCTTGACACTCGCTCGTAGGCCTTGACACTCGCTCGTAGGCTTTGACACTCACTCGTAGGCCTTGACACTCGCTCGTAGGCCTTGACACTCGCTCGTAGGCCTTGACACTCACTCGTAGACCTTGACACTCACTCGTAGGCTTTGACACTGACTCGTAGGCCTTGACACTCGCTCGTAGGCCTTGACACTCATTCGTAGGCCTTGACACTCACTCGTAGGCCTTGACACTCACTCGTAGGCCTTGACACTCGCTCGTAGGCCGTGACACTCACTCGTAGGCCTTGACACTCATTCGTAGGCCTTGACACTCACTCGTAGGCTTTGACACTCGCTCGTAGGCCTTGACACTCGCTCGTAGGCCTTGACACTCGCTCGTAGGCTTTGACACTCACTCGTAGGCCTTGACACTCGCTCGTAGGCCTTGACACTCGCTCGTAGGCCTTGACACTCACTCGTAGGCCTTGACACTCACTCGTAGGCCTTGACACTCACTCGTAGGCCTTGACACTCGCTCGTAGGCCTTGACACTCGCTCGTAGGCTTTGACACTCGCTCGTAGGCCTTGACACTCGCTCGTAGGCCTTGACACTCGCTCGTAGGCCTTGACAATCGCTCGTAGGCCTTGACACTCACTCGTAATCCTTGACACTCACTCGTAAGCCTTGACACTCGCTCGTAGGCCTTGACACTCATTCGTAGGCCTTGACACTCATTCGTAGGCCTTGACACTCACTCGTAGGCTTTGACACTCGCTCGTAGGCCTTGACACTCGCTCGTAGGCCTTGACACTCGCTCGTAGGCTTTGACACTCACTCGTAGGCCTTGACACTCGCTCGTAGGCCTTGACACTCGCTCGTAGGCCTTGACACTCACTCGTAGGCCTTGACACTCACTCGTAGGCCTTGACACTCACTCGTAGGCCTTGACACTCGCTCGTAGGCCTTGACACTCACTCGTAGGCCTTGACACTCGCTCGTAGGCCTTGACACTCGCTCGTAGGCCTTGACACTCACTCGTAGGCCTTGACACTCACTCGTAGGCCTTGACACTCGCTCGTAGGCCTTGACACTCGCTCGTAGGCCTTGACACTCGCTCGTAGGCCTTGACACTCATTCGTAGGCCTTGACACTCACTCGTAGGCCTTGACACTCACTCGTAGACCTTGACACTCACTCGTAGGCTTTGACACTGACTCGTAGGCCTTGACACTCGCTCGTAGGCCTTGACACTCATTCGTAGGCCTTGACACTCACTCGTAGGCCTTGACACTCACTCGTAGGCCTTGACACTCGCTCGTAGGCCGTGACACTCACTCGTAGGCCTTGACACTCATTCGTAGGCCTTGACACTCACTCGTAGGCTTTGACACTCGCTCGTAGGCCTTGACACTCGCTCGTAGGCCTTGACACTCGCTCGTAGGCCTTGACACTCACTCGTAGGCCTTGACACTCACTCGTAGGCCTTGACACTCACTCGTAGGCCTTGACACTCACTCGTAGGCCTTGACACTCACTCGTAGGCCTTGACACTCACTCGTAGGCCTTGACACTCGCTCGTAGGCCTTGACACTCGCTCGTAGGCCTTGACACTCGCTCGTAGGCTTTGACACTCGCTCGTAGGCCTTGACACTCGCTCGTAATCCTTGACACTCGCTCGTAAGCCTTGACACTCACTCGTAAGCCTTGACACTCACTCGTAATCCTTGACACTCACTCGTAAGCCTTGACACTCACTCGTAAGCCTTGACACTCGCTCGTAGGCCTTGACACTCATTCGTAGGCCTTGACACTCATTCGTAGGCCTTGACACTCACTCGTAGGCTTTGACACTCGCTCGTAGGCCTTGACACTCGCTCGTAGGCCTTGACACTCGCTCGTAGGCTTTGACACTCACTCGTAGGCCTTGACACTCGCTCGTAGGCCTTGACACTCGCTCGTAGGCCTTGACACTCACTCGTAGGCCTTGACACTCACTCGTAGGCCTTGACACTCACTCGTAGGCCTTGACACTCGCTCGTAGGCCTTGACACTCGCTCGTAGGCCTTGACACTCGCTCGTAGGCCTTGACACTCATTCGTAGGCCTTGACACTCACTCGTAGGCCTTGACACTCACTCGTAGGCCTTGACACTCACTCGTAGGCTTTGACACTGACTCGTAGGCCTTGACACTCGCTCGTAGGCCTTGACACTCATTCGTAGGCCTTGACACTCACTCGTAGGCCTTGACACTCACTCGTAGGCCTTGACACTCGCTCGTAGGCCTTGACACTCGCTCGTAGGCCTTGACACTCGCTCGTAGGCCTTGACACTCACCCGTAGGCCTTGACACTCGCTCGTAGGCCTTGACACTCGCTCTAGGCCTTGACACTCGCTCGTAGGCCTTGACACTCGCTCTTAGGCCTTGACACTCGCTCGTAGGCCTTGACACTCACTCGTAGGCCTTGACATTCACTCGTAAGCCTTGACACTCGCTCGTAGGCCTTGACACTCACTCGTAGGCCTTGACACTCACTCGTAGGCCTTGACACTCGCTCGTAGGCCTTGACACTCGCTCGTAGGCCTTGACACTCGCTCGTAGGCCTTGACACTCGCTCGTAGGCCTTGACACTCGCTCGTAGGCCTTGACACTCGCTCGTAGGCCTTGACACTCACTCGTAGGCCTTGACATTCACTCGTAAGCCTTGACACTCGCTCGTAGGCCTTGACACTCGCTCGTAGGCCCTTGACACTCGCTCGTAGGCCTTGACACTCGCTCGTAGGCCTTGACACTCACTCGTAAGCCTTGACACTCGCTCGTAGGCCTTGACACTCGCTCGTAGGCCTTGACACTCACTCGTAAGCCTTGACACTCGCTCGTAGGCCTTGACACTCATTCGTAGGCCTTGACACTCACTCGTAGGCTTTGACACTCGCTCGTAGGCTTTGACACTCGCTCGTAGGCCTTGACACTCGCTCGTAGGCCTTGACACTCGCTCGTAGGCCTTGACAATCGCTCGTAGGCCTTGACACTCACTCGTAATCCTTGACACTCACTCGTAAGCCTTGACACTCGCTCGTAGGCCTTGACACTCGCTCGTAGGCTTTGACACTCACTCGTAGGCCTTGACACTCGCTCGTAGGCCTTGACACTCGCTCGTAGGCCTTGACACTCACTCGTAGGCCTTGACACTCACTCGTAGGCCTTGACACTCGCTCGTAGGCCTTGACACTCGCTCGTAGGCCTTGACACTCGCTCGTAGGCCTTGACACTCATTCGTAGGCCTTGACACTCGCTCGTAGGCCTTGACACTCACTCGTAGGCCTTGACACTCATTCGTAGGCCTTGACACTCACTCGTAGGCTTTGACACTCGCTCGTAGGCCTTGACACTCGCTCGTAGGCATTGACACTCATTCGTAGGCCTTGACACTCACTCGTAGGCCTTGACACTCACTCGTAGGCCTTGACACTCGCTCGTAGGCCTTGACACTCACTCGTAGGCCTTGACACTCATTCGTAGGCCTTGACACTCACTCGTAGGCTTTGACACTCGCTCGTAGGCCTTGACACTCGCTCGTAGGCTTTGACACTCGCTCGTAGGCCTTGACACTCGCTCGTAGGCCTTGACACTCGCTCGTAGGCCTTGACACTCGCTCGTAGGCCTTGACACTCACTCGTAGGCCTTGACACTCACTCGTAGGCCTTGACACTCACTCGTAGGCCTTGACACTCGCTCGTAGGCCTTGACACTCGCTCGTAGGCCTTGACACTCGCTCGTAGGCTTTGACACTCGCTCGTAGGCCTTGACACTCGCTCGTAGGCCTTGACACTCGCTCGTAGGCCTTGACACTCGCTCGTAGGCCTTGACACTCGCTCGTAGGCCTTGACAATCGCTCGTAGGCCTTGACACTCGCTCGTAGGCCTTGACACTTATTCGTAGGCCCTGACACTCATTCGTAGGCCTTGACACTCACTCGTAGGCTTTGACACTCGCTCGTAGGCCTTGACACTCGCTCGTAGGCCTTGACACTCGCTCGTAGGCTTTGACACTCACTCGTAGGCCTTGACACTCGCTCGTAGGCCTTGACACTCGCTCGTAGGCCTTGACACTCACTCGTAGGCCTTGACACTCACTCGTAGGCCTTGACACTCACTCGTAGGCCTTGACACTCACTCGTAGGCCTTGACACTCACTCGTAGGCCTTGACACTCGCTCGTAGGCCTTGACACTCATTCGTAGGCCTTGACACTCACTCGTAGGCCTTGACACTCATTCGTAGGCCTTGACACTCACTCGTAGGCCTTGACACTCACTCGTAGGCCTTGACACTCACTCGTAGGCTTTGACACTGACTCGTAGGCCTTGACACTCGCTCGTAGGCCTTGACACTCATTCGTAGGCCTTGACACTCACTCGTAGGCCTTGACACTCACTCGTAGGCCTTGACACTCGCTCGTAGGCCTTGACACTCGCTCGTAGGCCTTGACACTCGCTCGTAGGCCTTGACACTCACCCGTAGGCCTTGACACTCGCTCGTAGGCCTTGACACTCGCTCTAGGCCTTGACACTCGCTCGTAGGCCTTGACACTCGCTCGTAGGCCTTGACACTCGCTCGTAGGCTTTGACACTCACTCGTAGGCCTTGACACTCGCTCGTAGGCTTTGACACTCACTCGTAGGCCTTGACACTCGCTCGTAGGCCTTGACACTCGCTCGTAGGCCTTGACACTCACTCTTAGGCCTTGACACTCGCTCGTAGGCCTTGACACTCGCTCGTAGGCCTTGACACTCACTCGTAAGCCTTGACACTCGCTCGTAGGCCTTGACACTCGCTCGTAGGCCTTGACACTCGCTCGTAGGCCTTGACACTCGCTCGTAGGCCTTGACACTCGCTCGTAGGCCTTGACACTCGCTCGTAGGCCTTGACACTCACTCGTAGGCCTTGACATTCACTCGTAAGCCTTGACACTCGCTCGTAGGCCTTGACACTCACTCGTAGGCCTTGACACTCACTCGTAGGCCTTGACACTCGCTCGTAGGCCTTGACACTCACTCGTAGGCCTTGACACTCACTCGTAGGCCTTGACACTCGCTCGTAGGCCTTGACACTCGCTCGTAGGCCTTGACACTCACTCGTAGGCCTTGACACTCGCTCGTAGGCCTTGACACTCGCTCGTAGGCCTTGACACTCACTCGTAAGCCTTGACACTCGCTCGTAGGCCTTGACACTCGCTCGTAGGCCTTGACACTCACTCGTAAGCCTTGACACTCGCTCGTAGGCCTTGACACTCGCTCGTAGGCCTTGACACTCGCTCGTAGGCTTTGACACTCGCTCGTAGGCCTTGACACTCGCTCGTAGGCCTTGACACTCGCTCGTAGGCCTTGACAATCGCTCGTAGGCCTTGACACTCACTCGTAATCCTTGACACTCACTCGTAAGCCTTGACACTCGCTCGTAGGCCTTGACACTCATTCGTAGGCCTTGACACTCATTCGTAGGCCTTGACACTCACTCGTAGGCTTTGACACTCGCTCGTAGGCCTTGACACTCGCTCGTAGGCCTTGACACTCGCTCGTAGGCCTTGACACTCGCTCGTAGGCCTTGACACTCGCTCGTAGGCCTTGACACTCGCTCTAGGCCTTGACACTCGCTCGTAGGCCTTGACACTCGCTCTTAGGCCTTGACACTCGCTCGTAGGCCTTGACACTCGCTCGTAGGCCTTGACACTCGCTCGTAGGCTTTGACACTCACTCGTAGGCCTTGACACTCGCTCGTAGGCCTTGACACTCGCTCGTAGGCCTTGACACTCGCTCGTAGGCCTTGACACTCGCTCGTAGGCCTTGACACTCGCTCGTAGGCCTTGACAATCGCTCGTAGGCCTTGACACTCGCCCGTAGGCCTTGACACTCGCTCGTAGGCCTTGACACTCGCTCGTAGGCCTTGACACTCGCTCGTAGGCCTTGACACTCGCTCGTAGGCCTTGACACTCGCTCGTAGGCCTTGACACTCACTCGTAGGCCTTGACACTCGCTCGTAGGCCTTGACACTCATTCGTAGGCCTTGACACTCATTCGTAGGCCTTGACACTCGCTCGTAGGCCTTGACACTCGCTCGTAGGCCTTGACACTCACCCGTAGGCCTTGACACTCATTCGTAGGCCTTGACACTCACTCGTAGGCCTTGACACTCACTCGTAGGCTTTGACACTGACTCGTAGGCCTTGACACTCGCTCGTAGGCCTTGACACTCATTCGTAGGCCTTGACACTCACTCGTAGGCCTTGACACTCACTCGTAGGCCTTGACACTCGCTCGTAGGCCTTGACACTCGCTCGTAGGCCTTGACACTCGCTCGTAGGCCTTGACACTCACCCGTAGGCCTTGACACTCGCTCGTAGGCCTTGACACTCGCTCTAGGCCTTGACACTCGCTCGTAGGCCTTGACACTCGCTCTTAGGCCTTGACACTCGCTCGTAGGCCTTGACACTCGCTCGTAGGCCTTGACACTCGCTCGTAGGCTTTGACACTCACTCGTAGGCCTTGACACTCGCTCGTAGGCCTTGACACTCGCTCGTAGGCCTTGACACTCACTCTTAGGCCTTGACACTCGCTCGTAGGCCTTGACACTCGCTCGTAGGCCTTGACACTCACTCGTAAGCCTTGACACTCGCTCGTAGGCCTTGACACTCGCTCGTAGGCCTTGACACTCGCTCGTAGGCCTTGACACTCGCTCGTAGGCCTTGACACTCGCTCGTAGGCCTTGACACTCGCTCGTAGGCCTTGACACTCACTCGTAGGCCTTGACATTCACTCGTAAGCCTTGACACTCGCTCGTAGGCCTTGACACTCACTCGTAGGCCTTGACACTCACTCGTAGGCCTTGACACTCGCTCGTAGGCCTTGACACTCACTCGTAGGCCTTGACACTCACTCGTAGGCCTTGACACTCGCTCGTAGGCCTTGACACTCGCTCGTAGGCCTTGACACTCACTCGTAGGCCTTGACACTCGCTCGTAGGCCTTGACACTCGCTCGTAGGCCTTGACACTCACTCGTAAGCCTTGACACTCGCTCGTAGGCCTTGACACTCGCTCGTAGGCCTTGACACTCACTCGTAAGCCTTGACACTCGCTCGTAGGCCTTGACACTCGCTCGTAGGCCTTGACACTCGCTCGTAGGCTTTGACACTCGCTCGTAGGCCTTGACACTCGCTCGTAGGCCTTGACACTCGCTCGTAGGCCTTGACAATCGCTCGTAGGCCTTGACACTCACTCGTAATCCTTGACACTCGCTCGTAGGCCTTGACACTCGCTCGTAGGCCTTGACACTCATTCGTAGGCCTTGACACTCACTCGTAGGCCTTGACACTCACTCGTAGGCCTTGACACTCGCCCGTAGGCCTTGACACTCGCTCGTAGGCCTTGACACTCGCTCGTAGGCCTTGACACTCGCTCGTAGGCTTTGACACTCACTCGTAGGCCTTGACACTCGCTCGTAGGCCTTGACACTCGCTCGTAGGCCTTGACACTCACTCGTAGGCCTTGACACTCACTCGTAGGCCTTGACACTCACTCGTAGGCCTTGACACTCGCTCGTAGGCCTTGACACTCGCTCGTAGGCCTTGACACTCGCTCGTAGGCCTTGACACTCATTCGTAGGCCTTGACACTCACTCGTAGGCCTTGACACTCACTCGTAGGCCTTGACACTCGCTCGTAGGCCTTGACACTCGCTCGTAGGCTTTGACACTCGCTCGTAGGCCTTGACACTCGCTCGTAGGCCTTGACACTCGCTCGTAGGCCTTGACAATCGCTCGTAGGCCTTGACACTCACTCGTAATCCTTGACACTCACTCGTAAGCCTTGACACTCGCTCGTAGGCCTTGACACTCATTCGTAGGCCTTGACACTCATTCGTAGGCCTTGACACTCACTCGTAGGCTTTGACACTCGCTCGTAGGCCTTGACACTCGCTCGTAGGCCTTGACACTCGCTCGTAGGCTTTGACACTCACTCGTAGGCCTTGACACTCGCTCGTAGGCCTTGACACTCGCTCGTAGGCCTTGACACTCACTCGTAGGCCTTGACACTCACTCGTAGGCCTTGACACTCACTCGTAGGCCTTGACACTCGCTCGTAGGCCTTGACACTCGCTCGTAGGCCTTGACACTCGCTCGTAGGCCTTGACACTCATTCGTAGGCCTTGACACTCACTCGTAGGCCTTGACACTCGCTCGTAGGCCTTGACACTCGCTCGTAGGCCTTGACACTCACCCGTAGGCCTTGACACTCGCTCGTAGGCCTTGACACTCATTCGTAGGCCTTGACACTCACTCGTAGGCCTTGACACTCACTCGTAGGCCTTGACACTCGCTCGTAGGCCTTGACACTCGCTCGTAGGCCTTGACACTCGCTCGTAGGCCTTGACACTCACCCGTAGGCCTTGACACTCGCTCGTAGGCCTTGACACTCGCTCTAGGCCTTGACACTCGCTCGTAGGCCTTGACACTCGCTCTTAGGCCTTGACACTCGCTCGTAGGCCTTGACACTCGCTCGTAGGCCTTGACACTCGCTCGTAGGCTTTGACACTCACTCGTAGGCCTTGACACTCGCTCGTAGGCCTTGACACTCGCTCGTAGGCCTTGACACTCGCTCGTAGGCTTTGACACTCACTCGTAGGCCTTGACACTCGCTCGTAGGCCTTGACACTCACTCGTAGGCCTTGACACTCACTCGTAGGCCTTGACACTCACTCGTAGGCCTTGACACTCGCTCGTAGGCCTTGACACTCGCCCGTAGGCCTTGACACTCGCTCGTAGGCCTTGACACTCGCCCGTAGGCCTTGACACTCGCTCGTAGGCCTTGACACTCACTCGTAGGCCTTGACACTCACTCGTAGGCCTTGACACTCACTCGTAGGCTTTGACACTGACTCGTAGGCCTTGACACTCGCTCGTAGGCCTTGACACTCATTCGTAGGCCTTGACACTCACTCGTAGGCCTTGACACTCACTCGTAGGCCTTGACACTCGCTCGTAGGCCTTGACACTCGCTCGTAGGCCTTGACACTCGCTCGTAGGCCTTGACACTCACCCGTAGGCCTTGACACTCGCTCGTAGGCCTTGACACTCGCTCTAGGCTTTGACACTCGCTCGTAGGCCTTGACACTCGCTCTTAGGCCTTGACACTCGCTCGTAGGCCTTGACACTCGCTCGTAGGCCTTGACACTCACTCGTAGGCCTTGACACTCACTCGTAGGCCTTGACACTCGCTCGTAGGCCTTGACACTCGCTCGTAGGCCTTGACACTCGCTCGTAGGCCTTGACACTCATTCGTAGGCCTTGACACTCACTCGTAGGCCTTGACACTCACTCGTAGACCTTGACACTCACTCGTAGGCTTTGACACCGACTCGTAGGCCTTGACACTCGCTCGTAGGCCTTGACACTCATTCGTAGGCCTTGACACTCACTCGTAGGCCTTGACACTCACTCGTAGGCCTTGACACTCGCTCGTAGGCCGTGACACTCACTCGTAGGCCTTGACACTCGCTCGTAGGCCTTGACACTCGCTCGTAGGCTTTGACACTCACTCGTAGGCCTTGACACTCGCTCGTAGGCCTTGACACTCGCTCGTAGGCCTTGACACTCACTCGTAGGCCTTGACACTCACTCGTAGGCCTTGACACTCACTCGTAGGCCTTGACACTCGCTCGTAGGCCTTGACACTCGCTCGTAGGCCTTGACACTCGCTCGTAGGCTTTGACACTCGCTCGTAGGCCTTGACACTCGCTCGTAGGCCTTGACACTCGCTCGTAGGCCTTGACAATCGCTCGTAGGCCTTGACACTCACTCGTAATCCTTGACACTCACTCGTAAGCCTTGACACTCGCTCGTAGGCCTTGACACTCATTCGTAGGCCTTGACACTCATTCGTAGGCCTTGACACTCACTCGTAGGCTTTGACACTCGCTCGTAGGCCTTGACACTCGCTCGTAGGCCTTGACACTCGCTCGTAGGCTTTGACACTCACTCGTAGGCCTTGACACTCGCTCGTAGGCCTTGACACTCGCTCGTAGGCCTTGACACTCCTTCGTAGGCCTTGACACTCACTCGTAGGCCTTGACACTCACTCGTATGCCTTGACACTCGCTCGTAGGCCTTGACACTCGCTCGTAGGCCTTGACACTCGCTCGTAGGCCTTGACACTCATTCGTAGGCCTTGACACTCACTCGTAGGCCTTGACACTCACTCGTAGGCCTTGACACTCACTCGTAGGCTTTGACACTGACTCGTAGGCCTTGACACTCGCTCGTAGGCCTTGACACTCATTCGTAGGCCTTGACACTCACTCGTAGGCCTTGACACTCACTCGTAGGCCTTGACACTCGCTCGTAGGCCTTGACACTCGCTCGTAGGCCTTGACACTCGCTCGTAGGCCTTGACACTCACCCGTAGGCCTTGACACTCGCTCGTAGGCCTTGACACTCGCTCTAGGCCTTGACACTCGCTCGTAGGCCTTGACACTCGCTCTTAGGCCTTGACACTCGCTCGTAGGCCTTGACACTCGCTCGTAGGCCTTGACACTCGCTCGTAGGCTTTGACACTCACTCGTAGGCCTTGACACTCGCTCGTAGGCCTTGACACTCGCTCGTAGGCCTTGACACTCACTCGTAGGCCTTGACACTCGCTCGTAGGCCTTGACACTCGCTCGTAGGCCTTGACACTCACTCGTAAGCCTTGACACTCGCTCGTAGGCCTTGACACTCGCTCGTAGGCCTTGACACTCGCTCGTAGGCCTTGACACTCGCTCGTAGGCCTTGACACTCGCTCGTAGGCCTTGACACTCGCTCGTAGGCCTTGACACTCACTCGTAGGCCTTGACATTCACTCGTAAGCCTTGACACTCGCTCGTAGGCCTTGACACTCACTCGTAGGCCTTGACACTCACTCGTAGGCCTTGACACTCGCTCGTAGGCCTTGACACTCGCTCGTAGGCCTTGACACTCGCTCGTAGGCCTTGACACTCGCTCGTAGGCCTTGACACTCACTCGTAAGCCTTGACACTCGCTCGTAGGCCTTGACACTCGCTCGTAGGCCTTGACACTCGCTCGTAGGCCTTGACACTCACTCGTAGGCCTTGACATTCACTCGTAAGCCTTGACACTCGCTCGTAGGCCTTGACACTCGCTCGTAGGCCTTGACACTCACTCGTAGGCCTTGACACTCGCTCGTAGGCCTTGACACTCGCTCGTAGGCCTTGACACTCACTCGTAAGCCTTGACACTCGCTCGTAGGCCTTGACACTCGCTCGTAGGCCTTGACACTCACTCGTAAGCCTTGACACTCGCTCGTAGGCCTTGACACTCGCTCGTAGGCCTTGACACTCGCTCGTAGGCTTTGACACTCGCTCGTAGGCCTTGACACTCGCTCGTAGGCCTTGACACTCGCTCGTAGGCCTTGACAATCGCTCGTAGGCCTTGACACTCACTCGTAATCCTTGACACTCACTCGTAAGCCTTGACACTCGCTCGTAGGCCTTGACACTCATTCGTAGGCCTTGACACTCATTCGTAGGCCTTGACACTCACTCGTAGGCTTTGACACTCGCTCGTAGGCCTTGACACTCGCTCGTAGGCCTTGACACTCGCTCGTAGGCTTTGACACTCACTCGTAGGCCTTGACACTCGCTCGTAGGCCTTGACACTCGCTCGTAGGCCTTGACACTCACTCGTAGGCCTTGACACTCACTCGTAGGCCTTGACACTCGCTCGTAGGCCTTGACACTCGCTCGTAGGCCTTGACACTCGCTCGTAGGCCTTGACACTCACCCGTAGGCCTTGACACTCGCTCGTAGGCCTTGACACTCGCTCTAGGCCTTGACACTCGCTCGTAGGCCTTGACACTCGCTCTTAGGCCTTGACACTCGCTCGTAGGCCTTGACACTCGCTCGTAGGCCTTGACACTCGCTCGTAGGCTTTGACACTCACTCGTAGGCCTTGACACTCGCTCGTAGGCCTTGACACTCGCTCGTAGGCCTTGACACTCACTCGTAGGCCTTGACACTCGCTCGTAGGCCTTGACACTCGCTCGTAGGCCTTGACACTCACTCGTAAGCCTTGACACTCGCTCGTAGGCCTTGACACTCGCTCGTAGGCCTTGACACTCGCTCGTAGGCCTTGACACTCGCTCGTAGGCCTTGACACTCGCTCGTAGGCCTTGACACTCGCTCGTAGGCCTTGACACTCACTCGTAGGCCTTGACATTCACTCGTAAGCCTTGACACTCGCTCGTAGGCCTTGACACTCACTCGTAGGCCTTGACACTCACTCGTAGGCCTTGACACTCGCTCGTAGGCCTTGACACTCGCTCGTAGGCCTTGACACTCGCTCGTAGGCCTTGACACTCGCTCGTAGGTTTTGACACTCACTCGTAAGCCTTGACACTCGCTCGTAGGCCTTGACAGTCGCTCGTAGGCCTTGACACTCGCTCGTAGGCCTTGACACTCACTCGTAGGCCTTGACATTCACTCGTAAGCCTTGACACTCGCTCGTAGGCCTTGACACTCGCTCGTAGGCCTTGACACTCACTCGTAGGCCTTGACACTCGCTCGTAGGCCTTGACACTCGCTCGTAGGCCTTGACACTCACTCGTAAGCCTTGACACTCGCTCGTAGGCCTTGACACTCGCTCGTAGGCCTTGACACTCACTCGTAAGCCTTGACACTCATTCGTAGGCCTTGACACTCACTCGTAGGCTTTGACACTCGCTCGTAGGCCTTGACACTCGCTCGTAGGCCTTGACACTCGCTCGTAGGCTTTGACACTCGCTCGTAGGCCTTGACACTCGCTCGTAGGCTTTGACACTCACTCGTAGGCTTTGACACTCGCTCGTAGGCCTTGACACTCGCTCGTAGGCCTTGACACTCGCTCGTAGGCTTTGACACTCGCTCGTAGGCCTTGACACTCGCTCGTAGGCCTTGACACTCGCTCGTAGGCCTTGACAATCGCTCGTAGGCCTTGACACTCACTCGTAATCCTTGACACTCACTCGTAAGCCTTGACACTCGCTCGTAGGCCTTGACACTCATTCGTAGGCCTTGACACTCATTCGTAGGCCTTGACACTCACTCGTAGGCTTTGACACTCGCTCGTAGGCCTTGACACTCGCTCGTAGGCCTTGACACTCGCTCGTAGGCTTTGACACTCACTCGTAGGCCTTGACACTCGCTCGTAGGCCTTGACCCTCGCTCGTAGGCCTTGACACTCACTCGTAGGCCTTGACACTCACTCGTAGGCCTTGACACTCACTCGTAGGCCTTGACACTCGCTCGTAGGCCTTGACACTCGCTCGTAGGCCTTGACACTCGCTCGTAGGCCTTGACACTCATTCGTAGGCCTTGAAACTCACTCGTAGGCCTTGACACTCACTCGTAGACCTTGACACTCACTCGTAGGCTTTGACACTGACTCGTAGGCCTTGACACTCGCTCGTAGGCCTTGACACTCATTCGTAGGCCTTGACACTCACTCGTAGGCCTTGACACTCACTCGTAGGCCTTGACACTCGCTCGTAGGCCTTGACACTCACTCGTAGGCCTTGACACTCATTCGTAGGCCTTGACACTCACTCGTAGGCTTTGACACTCGCTCGTAGGCCTTGACACTCGCTCGTAGGCCTTGACACTCGCTCGTAGGCTTTGACACTCACTCGTAGGCCTTGACACTCGCTCGTAGGCCTTGACACTCATTCGTAGGCCTTGACACTCATTCGTAGGCCTTGACACTCACTCGTAGGCTTTGACACTCGCTCGTAGGCCTTGACACTCGCTCGTAGGCCTTGACACTCGCTCGTAGGCTTTGACACTCACTCGTAGGCCTTGACACTCGCTCGTAGGCCTTGACACTCGCTCGTAGGCCTTGACACTCACTCGTAGGCCTTGACACTCACTCGTAGGCCTTGACACTCACTCGTAGGCCTTGACACTCGCTCGTAGGCCTTGACACTCGCTCGTAGGCCTTGACACTCGCTCGTAGGCCTTGACACTCATTCGTAGGCCTTGACACTCACTCGTAGGCCTTGACACTCACTCGTAGGCCTTGACACTCACTCGTAGGCTTTGACACTGACTCGTAGGCCTTGACACTCGCTCGTAGGCCTTGACACTCATTCGTAGGCCTTGACACTCACTCGTAGGCCTTGACACTCACTCGTAGGCCTTGACACTCGCTCGTAGGCCTTGACACTCGCTCGTAGGCCTTGACACTCGCTCGTAGGCCTTGACACTCACCCGTAGGCCTTGACACTCGCTCGTAGGCCTTGACACTCGCTCTAGGCCTTGACACTCGCTCGTAGGCCTTGACACTCGCTCTTAGGCCTTGACACTCGCTCGTAGGCCTTGACACTCGCTCGTAGGCCTTGACACTCGCTCGTAGGCTTTGACACTCACTCGTAGGCCTTG
This sequence comes from Cylicocyclus nassatus, assembly GCA_958299035.1. Lineage (NCBI taxonomy): Eukaryota > Metazoa > Nematoda > Chromadorea > Rhabditida > Strongylidae > Cylicocyclus > Cylicocyclus nassatus. The sequence continues at coordinate 77,489,079 of CATQJL010000001.1, forward strand.
ACACTCGCTCGTAGGCCTTGACACTCGCTCGTAGGCCTTGACACTCACTCTTAGGCCTTGACACTCGCTCGTAGGCCTTGACACTCGCTCGTAGGCCTTGACACTCACTCGTAAGCCTTGACACTCGCTCGTAGGCCTTGACACTCGCTCGTAGGCCTTGACACTCGCTCGTAGGCCTTGACACTCGCTCGTAGGCCTTGACACTCGCTCGTAGGCCTTGACACTCGCTCGTAGGCCTTGACACTCACTCGTAGGCCTTGACATTCACTCGTAAGCCTTGACACTCGCTCGTAGGCCTTGACACTCACTCGTAGGCCTTGACACTCACTCGTAGGCCTTGACACTCGCTCGTAGGCCTTGACACTCACTCGTAGGCCTTGACACTCACTCGTAAGCCTTGACACTCGCTCGTAGGCCTTGACACTCGCTCGTAGGCCTTGACACTCGCTCGTAGGCCTTGACACTCACTCGTAGGCCTTGACACTCGCTCGTAGGCCTTGACACTCGCTCGTAGGCCTTGACACTCACTCGTAAGCCTTGACACTCGCTCGTAGGCCTTGACACTCGCTCGTAGGCCTTGACACTCACTCGTAAGCCTTGACACTCGCTCGTAGGCCTTGACACTCGCTCGTAGGCCTTGACACTCGCTCGTAGGCTTTGACACTCGCTCGTAGGCCTTGACACTCGCTCGTAGGCCTTGACACTCGCTCGTAGGCCTTGACAATCGCTCGTAGGCCTTGACACTCACTCGTAATCCTTGACACTCACTCGTAAGCCTTGACACTCGCTCGTAGGCCTTGACACTCATTCGTAGGCCTTGACACTCATTCGTAGGCCTTGACACTCACTCGTAGGCTTTGACACTCGCTCGTAGGCCTTGACACTCGCTCGTAGGCCTTGACACTCGCTCGTAGGCTTTGACACTCACTCGTAGGCCTTGACACTCGCTCGTAGGCCTTGACACTCGCTCGTAGGCCTTGACAATCGCTCGTAGGCCTTGACACTCACTCGTAATCCTTGACACTCACTCGTAAGCCTTGACACTCGCTCGTAGGCCTTGACACTCATTCGTAGGCCTTGACACTCATTCGTAGGCCTTGACACTCACTCGTAGGCCTTGACACTCGCTCGTAGGCCTTGACACTCGCTCGTAGGCCTTGACACTCGCTCGTAGGCCTTGACACTCGCTCGTAGGCCTTGACAATCGCTCGTAGGCCTTGACACTCACTCGTAATCCTTGACACTCACTCGTAAGCCTTGACACTCGCTCGTAGGCCTTGACACTCGCTCGTAGGCCTTGACACTCACTCGTAGGCCTTGACACTCGCTCGTAGGCCTTGACACTCGCTCGTAGGCCTTGACACTCGCTCGTAGGCCTTGACACTCATTCGTAGGCCTTGACACTCACTCGTAGGCCTTGACACTCACTCGTAGGCCTTGACACTCACTCGTAGGCTTTGACACTGACTCGTAGGCCTTGACACTCGCTCGTAGGCCTTGACACTCATTCGTAGGCCTTGACACTCACTCGTAGGCCTTGACACTCGCTCGTAGGCCTTGACACTCGCTCGTAGGCCTTGACACTCGCTCGTAATCCTTGACACTACACTCACTCGTAAGCCTTGACACTCGCTCGTAGGCCTTGACACTCATTCGTAGGCCTTGACACTCATTCGTAGGCCTTGACACTCACTCGTAGGCTTTGACACTCGCTCGTAGGCCTTGACACTCGCTCGTAGGCCTTGACACTCGCTCGTAGGCTTTGACACTCACTCGTAGGCCTTGACACTCGCTCGTAGGCCTTGACACTCGCTCGTAGGCCTTGACACTCACTCGTAGGCCTTGACACTCACTCGTAGGCTTTGACACTCGCTCGTAGGCCTTGACACTCGCTCGTAGGCCTTGACACTCGCTCGTAGGCCTTGACACTCGCTCGTAGGCCTTGACACTCGCTCGTAGGCCTTGACAATCGCTCGTAGGCCTTGACACTCACTCGTAATCCTTGACACTCACTCGTAAGCCTTGACACTCGCTCGTAGGCCTTGACACTCGCTCGTAGGCCTTGACACTCACTCGTAGGCCTTGACACTCGCTCGTAGGCCTTGACACTCGCTCGTAGGCCTTGACACTCGCTCGTAGGCCTTGACACTCATTCGTAGGCCTTGACACTCACTCGTAGGCCTTGACACTCACTCGTAGGCCTTGACACTCACTCGTAGGCTTTGACACTGACTCGTAGGCCTTGACACTCGCTCGTAGGCCTTGACACTCATTCGTAGGCCTTGACACTCACTCGTAGGCCTTGACACTCACTCGTAGGCCTTGACACTCGCTCGTAGGCCTTGACACTCGCTCGTAGGCCTTGACACTCGCTCGTAGGCCTTGACACTCACCCGTAGGCCTTGACACTCGCTCGTAGGCCTTGACACTCGCTCGTAGGCCTTGACACTCGCTCGTAGGCCTTGACACTCGCTCGTAGGCCTTGACACTCGCTCGTAGGCCTTGACACTCACTGGTAGGCCTTGACATTCACTCGTAAGCCTTGACACTCGCTCGTAGGCCTTGACACTCACTCGTAGGCCTTGACACTCACTCGTAGGCCTTGACACTCGCTCGTAGGCCTTGACACTCACTCGTAAGCCTTGACACTCGCTCGTAGGCCTTGACACTCGCTCGTAGGCCTTGACACTCGCTCGTAGGCCTTGACACTCACTCGTAGGCCTTGACACTCGCTCGTAGGCCTTGACACTCGCTCGTAGGCCTTGACACTCACTCGTAAGCCTTGACACTCGCTCGTAGGCCTTGACACTCGCTCGTAGGCCTTGACCCTCACTCGTAAGCCTTGACACTCGCTCGTAGGCCTTGACACTCGCTCGTAGGCCTTGACACTCGCTCGTAGGCCTTGACACTCGCTCGTAGGCCTTGACACTTGCTCGTAGGCCTTGACACTCACTCGTGGGCCTTGACACTCACTCGTAAGCCTTGACACTCGCTCGTAGGCCTTGACACTCACTCAGGCCTTGACACTCGCTCGTAGGCCTTGACACTCGCTCGTAGGCCTTGACACTCACTCGTAAGCCTTGACACTCGCTCGTAGGCCTTGACACTCGCTCGTAGGCCTTGACACTCGCTCGTAGGCCTTGACACTCGCTCGTAGGCCTTGACACTCGCTCGTAGGCCTTGACACTCGCTCGTAGGCCTTGACACTCACTCGTAGGCCTTGACACTCACTCGTAGGCCTTGACACTCGCTCGTAGGCTTTGACACTCGCTCGTAGGCCTTGACACTCGCTCGTAGGCCTTGACAATCGCTCGTAGGCCTTGACACTCACTCGTAATCCTTGACACTCACTCGTAAGCCTTGACACTCGCTCGTAGGCCTTGACACTCATTCGTAGGCCTTGACACTCATTCGTAGGCCTTGACACTCACTCGTAGGCTTTGACACTCGCTCGTAGGCCTTGACACTCGCTCGTAGGCCTTGACACTCGCTCGTAGGCTTTGACACTCGCTCGTAGGCCTTGACACTCGCTCGTAGGCCTTGACACTCGCTCGTAGGCTTTGACACTCACTCGTAGGCCTTGACACTCGCTCGTAGGCCTTGACACTCGCTCGTAGGCCTTGACACTCGCTCGTAGGCCTTGACACTCATTCGTAGGCCTTGACACTCACTCGTAGGCCTTGACACTCACTCGTAGGCCTTGACACTCACTCGTAGGCTTTGACACTGACTCGTAGGCCTTGACACTCGCTCGTAGGCCTTGACACTCATTCGTAGGCCTTGACACTCACTCGTAGGCCTTGACACTCACTCGTAGGCCTTGACACTCGCTCGTAGGCCTTGACACTCGCTCGTAGGCCTTGACACTCACTCGTAGGCCTTGACACTCACTCGTAGGCTTTGACACTGACTCGTAGGCCTTGACACTCGCTCGTAGGCCTTGACACTCATTCGTAGGCCTTGACACTCACTCGTAGGCCTTGACACTCACTCGTAGGCCTTGACACTCGCTCGTAGGCCTTGACACTCGCTCGTAGGCCTTGACACTCGCTCGTAGGCCTTGACACTCACCCGTAGGCCTTGACACTCGCTCGTAGGCCTTGACACTCGCTCTAGGCCTTGACACTCGCTCGTAGGCCTTGACACTCGCTCTTAGGCCTTGACACTCGCTCGTAGGCCTTGACACTCGCTCGTAGGCCTTGACACTCGCTCGTAGGCTTTGACACTCACTCGTAGGCCTTGACACTCGCTCGTAGGCCTTGACACTCGCTCGTAGGCCTTGACACTCACTCTTAGGCCTTGACACTCGCTCGTAGGCCTTGACACTCGCTCGTAGGCCTTGACACTCACTCGTAAGCCTTGACACTCGCTCGTAGGCCTTGACACTCGCTCGTAGGCCTTGACACTCGCTCGTAGGCCTTGACACTCGCTCGTAGGCCTTGACACTCGCTCGTAGGCCTTGACACTCGCTCGTAGGCCTTGACACTCACTCGTAGGCCTTGACATTCACTCGTAAGCCTTGACACTCGCTCGTAGGCCTTGACACTCACTCGTAGGCCTTGACACTCACTCGTAGGCCTTGACACTCGCTCGTAGGCCTTGACACTCACTCGTAGGCCTTGACACTCACTCGTAAGCCTTGACACTCGCTCGTAGGCCTTGACACTCGCTCGTAGGCCTTGACACTCGCTCGTAGGCCTTGACACTCACTCGTAGGCCTTGACACTCGCTCGTAGGCCTTGACACTCGCTCGTAGGCCTTGGCACTCACTCGTAAGCCTTGACACTCGCTCGTAGGCCTTGACACTCGCTCGTAGGCCTTGACACTCACTCGTAAGCCTTGACACTCGCTCGTAGGCCTTGACACTCGCTCGTAGGCCTTGACACTCGCTCGTAGGCTTTGACACTCGCTCGTAGGCCTTGACACTCGCTCGTAGGCCTTGACACTCGCTCGTAGGCCTTGACAATCGCTCGTAGGCCTTGACACTCACTCGTAATCCTTGACACTCACTCGTAAGCCTTGACACTCGCTCGTAGGCCTTGACACTCATTCGTAGGCCTTGACACTCATTCGTAGGCCTTGACACTCACTCGTAGGCTTTGACACTCGCTCGTAGGCCTTGACACTCGCTCGTAGGCCTTGACACTCGCTCGTAGGCTTTGACACTCACTCGTAGGCCTTGACACTCGCTCGTAGGCCTTGACACTCGCTCGTAGGCCTTGACAATCGCTCGTAGGCCTTGACACTCACTCGTAGTCCTTGACACTCACTCGTAAGCCTTGACACTCGCTCGTAGGCCTTGACACTCATTCGTAGGCCTTGACACTCATTCGTAGGCCTTGACACTCGCTCGTAGGCCTTGACACTCGCTCGTAGGCCTTGACACTCGCTCGTAGGCCTTGACACTCGCTCGTAGGCCTTGACACTCGCTCGTAGGCCTTGACACTCGCTCGTAGGCCTTGACACTCGCTCGTAGGCCTTGACAATCGCTCGTAGGCCTTGACACTCACTCGTAATCCTTGACACTCACTCGTAAGCCTTGACACTCGCTCGTAGGCCTTGACACTCGCTCGTAGGCCTTGACACTCACTCGTAGGCCTTGACACTCGCTCGTAGGCCTTGACACTCGCTCGTAGGCCTTGACACTCGCTCGTAGGCCTTGACACTCATTCGTAGGCCTTGACACTCACTCGTAGGCCTTGACACTCACTCGTAGGCCTTGACACTCACTCGTAGGCTTTGACACTGACTCGTAGGCCTTGACACTCGCTCGTAGGCCTTGACACTCATTCGTAGGCCTTGACACTCACTCGTAGGCCTTGACACTCACTCGTAGGCCTTGACACTCGCTCGTAGGCCTTGACACTCGCTCGTAGGCCTTGACACTCGCTCGTAGGCCTTGACACTCATTCGTAGGCCTTGACACTCGCTCGTAGGCCTTGACACTCACTCGTAAGCCTTGACACTCGCTCGTAGGCCTTGACACTCGCTCGTAGGCCTTGACACTCGCTCGTAGGCTTTGACACTCGCTCGTAGGCCTTGACACTCGCTCGTAGGCCTTGACACTCGCTCGTAGGCCTTGACAATCGCTCGTAGGCCTTGACACTCACTCGTAATCCTTGACACTCACTCGTAAGCCTTGACACTCGCTCGTAGGCCTTGACACTCATTCGTAGGCCTTGACACTCATTCGTAGGCCTTGACACTCACTCGTAGGCTTTGACACTCGCTCGTAGGCCTTGACACTCGCTCGTAGGCCTTGACACTCGCTCGTAGGCTTTGACACTCACTCGTAGGCCTTGACACTCGCTCGTAGGCCTTGACACTCGCTCGTAGGCCTTGACACTCACTCGTAGGCCTTGACACTCACTCGTAGGCTTTGACACTCGCTCGTAGGCCTTGACACTCGCTCGTAGGCCTTGACACTCGCTCGTAGGCCTTGACACTCGCTCGTAGGCCTTGACACTCGCTCGTAGGCCTTGACACTCGCTCGTAGGCCTTGACACTCGCTCGTAGGCCTTGACACTCGCTCGTAGGCTTTGACACTCACTCGTAGGCCTTGACACTCGCTCGTAGGCCTTGACACTCGCTCGTAGGCCTTGACACTCGCTCGTAGGCCTTGACACTCGCTCGTAGGCCCTGACACTCACTGGTAGGCCTTGACATTCACTCGTAAGCCTTGACACTCGCTCGTAGGCCTTGACACTCACTCGTAGGCCTTGACACTCACTCGTAGGCCTTGACACTCGCTCGTAGGCCTTGACACTCACTCGTAAGCCTTGACACTCGCTAGTAGGCCTTGACACTCGCTCGTAGGCCTTGACACTCGCTCGTAGGCCTTGACACTCGCTCGTAGGCCTTGACACTCACTCGTAGGCCTTGACACTCGCTCGTAGGCCTTGACACTCGCTCGTAGGCCTTGACACTCACTCGTAAGCCTTGACACTCGCTCGTAGGCCTTGACACTCGCTCGTAGGCCTTGACACTCACTCGTAAGCCTTGACACTCGCTCGTAGGCCTTGACACTCGCTCGTAGGCCTTGACACTCGCTCGTAGGCCTTGACACTCGCTCGTAGGCCTTGACACTTGCTCGTAGGCCTTGACACTCACTCGTGGGCCTTGACACTCACTCGTAAGCCTTGACACTCGCTCGTAGGCCTTGACACTCACTCAGGCCTTGACACTCGCTCGTAGGCCTTGACACTCGCTCGTAGGCCTTGACACTCACTCGTAAGCCTTGACACTCGCTCGTAGGCCTTGACACTCGCTCGTAGGCCTTGACACTCGCTCGTAGGCCTTGACACTCGCTCGTAGGCCTTGACACTCGCTCGTAGGCCTTGACACTCGCTCGTAGGCCTTGACACTCACTCGTAGGCCTTGACACTCACTCGTAGGCCTTGACACTCGCTCGTAGGCTTTGACACTCGCTCGTAGGCCTTGACACTCGCTCGTAGGCCTTGACAATCGCTCGTAGGCCTTGACACTCACTCGTAATCCTTGACACTCACTCGTAAGCCTTGACACTCGCTCGTAGGCCTTGACACTCATTCGTAGGCCTTGACACTCATTCGTAGGCCTTGACACTCACTCGTAGGCTTTGACACTCGCTCGTAGGCCTTGACACTCGCTCGTAGGCCTTGACACTCGCTCGTAGGCTTTGACACTCGCTCGTAGGCCTTGACACTCGCTCGTAGGCCTTGACACTCGCTCGTAGGCTTTGACACTCACTCGTAGGCCTTGACACTCGCTCGTAGGCCTTGACACTCGCTCGTAGGCCTTGACACTCGCTCGTAGGCCTTGACACTCATTCGTAGGCCTTGACACTCACTCGTAGGCCTTGACACTCACTCGTAGGCCTTGACACTCGCTCGTAGGCCTTGACACTCGCTCGTAGGCCTTGACACTCGCTCGTAGGCCTTGACACTCATTCGTAGGCCTTGACACTCACTCGTAGGCCTTGACACTCACTCGTAGGCCTTGACACTCACTCGTAGGCTTTGACACTGACTCGTAGGCCTTGACACTCGCTCGTAGGCCTTGACACTCATTCGTAGGCCTTGACACTCACTCGTAGGCCTTGACACTCACTCGTAGGCCTTGACACTCGCTCGTAGGCCTTGACACTCGCTCGTAGGCCTTGACACTCGCTCGTAGGCCTTGACACTCACCCGTAGGCCTTGACACTCGCTCGTAGGCCTTGACACTCGCTCGTAGGCCTTGACACTCGCTCGTAGGCCTTGACACTCGCTCGTAGGCCTTGACACTCGCTCGTAGGCCTTGACACTCACTGGTAGGCCTTGACATTCACTCGTAAGCCTTGACACTCGCTCGTAGGCCTTGACACTCACTCGTAGGCCTTGACACTCACTCGTAGGCCTTGACACTCGCTCGTAGGCCTTGACACTCACTCGTAAGCCTTGACACTCGCTCGTAGGCCTTGACACTCGCTCGTAGGCCTTGACACTCGCTCGTAGGCCTTGACACTCACTCGTAGGCCTTGACACTCGCTCGTAGGCCTTGACACTCGCTCGTAGGCCTTGACACTCACTCGTAAGCCTTGACACTCGCTCGTAGGCCTTGACACTCGCTCGTAGGCCTTGACCCTCACTCGTAAGCCTTGACACTCGCTCGTAGGCCTTGACACTCGCTCGTAGGCCTTGACACTCGCTCGTAGGCCTTGACACTCGCTCGTAGGCCTTGACACTTGCTCGTAGGCCTTGACACTCACTCGTGGGCCTTGACACTCACTCGTAAGCCTTGACACTCGCTCGTAGGCCTTGACACTCACTCAGGCCTTGACACTCGCTCGTAGGCCTTGACACTCGCTCGTAGGCCTTGACACTCACTCGTAAGCCTTGACACTCGCTCGTAGGCCTTGACACTCGCTCGTAGGCCTTGACACTCGCTCGTAGGCCTTGACACTCGCTCGTAGGCCTTGACACTCGCTCGTAGGCCTTGACACTCGCTCGTAGGCCTTGACACTCACTCGTAGGCCTTGACACTCACTCGTAGGCCTTGACACTCGCTCGTAGGCTTTGACACTCGCTCGTAGGCCTTGACACTCGCTCGTAGGCCTTGACAATCGCTCGTAGGCCTTGACACTCACTCGTAATCCTTGACACTCACTCGTAAGCCTTGACACTCGCTCGTAGGCCTTGACACTCATTCGTAGGCCTTGACACTCATTCGTAGGCCTTGACACTCACTCGTAGGCTTTGACACTCGCTCGTAGGCCTTGACACTCGCTCGTAGGCCTTGACACTCGCTCGTAGGCTTTGACACTCGCTCGTAGGCCTTGACACTCGCTCGTAGGCCTTGACACTCGCTCGTAGGCTTTGACACTCACTCGTAGGCCTTGACACTCGCTCGTAGGCCTTGACACTCGCTCGTAGGCCTTGACACTCGCTCGTAGGCCTTGACACTCATTCGTAGGCCTTGACACTCACTCGTAGGCCTTGACACTCACTCGTAGGCCTTGACACTCACTCGTAGGCTTTGACACTGACTCGTAGGCCTTGACACTCGCTCGTAGGCCTTGACACTCATTCGTAGGCCTTGACACTCACTCGTAGGCCTTGACACTCACTCGTAGGCCTTGACACTCGCTCGTAGGCCTTGACACTCGCTCGTAGGCCTTGACACTCACTCGTAGGCCTTGACACTCACTCGTAGGCTTTGACACTGACTCGTAGGCCTTGACACTCGCTCGTAGGCCTTGACACTCATTCGTAGGCCTTGACACTCACTCGTAGGCCTTGACACTCACTCGTAGGCCTTGACACTCGCTCGTAGGCCTTGACACTCGCTCGTAGGCCTTGACACTCGCTCGTAGGCCTTGACACTCACCCGTAGGCCTTGACACTCGCTCGTAGGCCTTGACACTCGCTCTAGGCCTTGACACTCGCTCGTAGGCCTTGACACTCGCTCTTAGGCCTTGACACTCGCTCGTAGGCCTTGACACTCGCTCGTAGGCCTTGACACTCGCTCGTAGGCTTTGACACTCACTCGTAGGCCTTGACACTCGCTCGTAGGCCTTGACACTCGCTCGTAGGCCTTGACACTCACTCTTAGGCCTTGACACTCGCTCGTAGGCCTTGACACTCGCTCGTAGGCCTTGACACTCACTCGTAAGCCTTGACACTCGCTCGTAGGCCTTGACACTCGCTCGTAGGCCTTGACACTCGCTCGTAGGCCTTGACACTCGCTCGTAGGCCTTGACACTCGCTCGTAGGCCTTGACACTCGCTCGTAGGCCTTGACACTCACTCGTAGGCCTTGACATTCACTCGTAAGCCTTGACACTCGCTCGTAGGCCTTGACACTCACTCGTAGGCCTTGACACTCACTCGTAGGCCTTGACACTCGCTCGTAGGCCTTGACACTCACTCGTAGGCCTTGACACTCACTCGTAAGCCTTGACACTCGCTCGTAGGCCTTGACACTCGCTCGTAGGCCTTGACACTCGCTCGTAGGCCTTGACACTCACTCGTAGGCCTTGACACTCGCTCGTAGGCCTTGACACTCGCTCGTAGGCCTTGGCACTCACTCGTAAGCCTTGACACTCGCTCGTAGGCCTTGACACTCGCTCGTAGGCCTTGACACTCACTCGTAAGCCTTGACACTCGCTCGTAGGCCTTGACACTCGCTCGTAGGCCTTGACACTCGCTCGTAGGCTTTGACACTCGCTCGTAGGCCTTGACACTCGCTCGTAGGCCTTGACACTCGCTCGTAGGCCTTGACAATCGCTCGTAGGCCTTGACACTCACTCGTAATCCTTGACACTCACTCGTAAGCCTTGACACTCGCTCGTAGGCCTTGACACTCATTCGTAGGCCTTGACACTCATTCGTAGGCCTTGACACTCACTCGTAGGCTTTGACACTCGCTCGTAGGCCTTGACACTCGCTCGTAGGCCTTGACACTCGCTCGTAGGCTTTGACACTCACTCGTAGGCCTTGACACTCGCTCGTAGGCCTTGACACTCGCTCGTAGGCCTTGACAATCGCTCGTAGGCCTTGACACTCACTCGTAGTCCTTGACACTCACTCGTAAGCCTTGACACTCGCTCGTAGGCCTTGACACTCATTCGTAGGCCTTGACACTCATTCGTAGGCCTTGACACTCGCTCGTAGGCCTTGACACTCGCTCGTAGGCCTTGACACTCGCTCGTAGGCCTTGACACTCGCTCGTAGGCCTTGACACTCGCTCGTAGGCCTTGACACTCGCTCGTAGGCCTTGACACTCGCTCGTAGGCCTTGACAATCGCTCGTAGGCCTTGACACTCACTCGTAATCCTTGACACTCACTCGTAAGCCTTGACACTCGCTCGTAGGCCTTGACACTCGCTCGTAGGCCTTGACACTCACTCGTAGGCCTTGACACTCGCTCGTAGGCCTTGACACTCGCTCGTAGGCCTTGACACTCGCTCGTAGGCCTTGACACTCATTCGTAGGCCTTGACACTCACTCGTAGGCCTTGACACTCACTCGTAGGCCTTGACACTCACTCGTAGGCTTTGACACTGACTCGTAGGCCTTGACACTCGCTCGTAGGCCTTGACACTCATTCGTAGGCCTTGACACTCACTCGTAGGCCTTGACACTCACTCGTAGGCCTTGACACTCGCTCGTAGGCCTTGACACTCGCTCGTAGGCCTTGACACTCGCTCGTAGGCCTTGACACTCATTCGTAGGCCTTGACACTCGCTCGTAGGCCTTGACACTCACTCGTAAGCCTTGACACTCGCTCGTAGGCCTTGACACTCGCTCGTAGGCCTTGACACTCGCTCGTAGGCTTTGACACTCGCTCGTAGGCCTTGACACTCGCTCGTAGGCCTTGACACTCGCTCGTAGGCCTTGACAATCGCTCGTAGGCCTTGACACTCACTCGTAATCCTTGACACTCACTCGTAAGCCTTGACACTCGCTCGTAGGCCTTGACACTCATTCGTAGGCCTTGACACTCATTCGTAGGCCTTGACACTCACTCGTAGGCTTTGACACTCGCTCGTAGGCCTTGACACTCGCTCGTAGGCCTTGACACTCGCTCGTAGGCTTTGACACTCACTCGTAGGCCTTGACACTCGCTCGTAGGCCTTGACACTCGCTCGTAGGCCTTGACACTCACTCGTAGGCCTTGACACTCACTCGTAGGCTTTGACACTCGCTCGTAGGCCTTGACACTCGCTCGTAGGCCTTGACACTCGCTCGTAGGCCTTGACACTCGCTCGTAGGCCTTGACACTCGCTCGTAGGCCTTGACACTCGCTCGTAGGCCTTGACACTCGCTCGTAGGCCTTGACACTCGCTCGTAGGCTTTGACACTCACTCGTAGGCCTTGACACTCGCTCGTAGGCCTTGACACTCGCTCGTAGGCCTTGACACTCGCTCGTAGGCCTTGACACTCGCTCGTAGGCCTTGACACTCACTGGTAGGCCTTGACATTCACTCGTAAGCCTTGACACTCGCTCGTAGGCCTTGACACTCACTCGTAGGCCTTGACACTCACTCGTAGGCCTTGACACTCGCTCGTAGGCCTTGACACTCACTCGTAAGCCTTGACACTCGCTAGTAGGCCTTGACACTCGCTCGTAGGCCTTGACACTCGCTCGTAGGCCTTGACACTCGCTCGTAGGCCTTGACACTCACTCGTAGGCCTTGACACTCGCTCGTAGGCCTTGACACTCGCTCGTAGGCCTTGACACTCACTCGTAAGCCTTGACACTCGCTCGTAGGCCTTGACACTCGCTCGTAGGCCTTGACACTCACTCGTAAGCCTTGACACTCGCTCGTAGGCCTTGACACTCGCTCGTAGGCCTTGACACTCGCTCGTAGGCCTTGACACTCGCTCGTAGGCCTTGACACTTGCTCGTAGGCCTTGACACTCACTCGTGGGCCTTGACACTCACTCGTAAGCCTTGACACTCGCTCGTAGGCCTTGACACTCACTCAGGCCTTGACACTCGCTCGTAGGCCTTGACACTCGCTCGTAGGCCTTGACACTCACTCGTAAGCCTTGACACTCGCTCGTAGGCCTTGACACTCGCTCGTAGGCCTTGACACTCGCTCGTAGGCCTTGACACTCGCTCGTAGGCCTTGACACTCGCTCGTAGGCCTTGACACTCGCTCGTAGGCCTTGACACTCACTCGTAGGCCTTGACACTCACTCGTAGGCCTTGACACTCGCTCGTAGGCTTTGACACTCGCTCGTAGGCCTTGACACTCGCTCGTAGGCCTTGACAATCGCTCGTAGGCCTTGACACTCACTCGTAATCCTTGACACTCACTCGTAAGCCTTGACACTCGCTCGTAGGCCTTGACACTCATTCGTAGGCCTTGACACTCATTCGTAGGCCTTGACACTCACTCGTAGGCTTTGACACTCGCTCGTAGGCCTTGACACTCGCTCGTAGGCCTTGACACTCGCTCGTAGGCTTTGACACTCGCTCGTAGGCCTTGACACTCGCTCGTAGGCCTTGACACTCGCTCGTAGGCTTTGACACTCACTCGTAGGCCTTGACACTCGCTCGTAGGCCTTGACACTCGCTCGTAGGCCTTGACACTCGCTCGTAGGCCTTGACACTCATTCGTAGGCCTTGACACTCACTCGTAGGCCTTGACACTCACTCGTAGGCCTTGACACTCACTCGTAGGCTTTGACACTGACTCGTAGGCCTTGACACTCGCTCGTAGGCCTTGACACTCATTCGTAGGCCTTGACACTCACTCGTAGGCCTTGACACTCACTCGTAGGCCTTGACACTCGCTCGTAGGCCTTGACACTCGCTCGTAGGCCTTGACACTCGCTCGTAGGCCTTGACACTCACCCGTAGGCCTTGACACTCGCTCGTAGGCCTTGACACTCGCTCTAGGCCTTGACACTCGCTCGTAGGCCTTGACACTCGCTCTTAGGCCTTGACACTCGCTCGTAGGCCTTGACACTCGCTCGTAGGCCTTGACACTCGCTCGTAGGCTTTGACACTCACTCGTAGGCCTTGACACTCGCTCGTAGGCCTTGACACTCGCTCGTAGGCCTTGACACTCACTCGTAGGCCTTGACACTCGCTCGTAGGCCTTGACACTCGCTCGTAGGCCTTGACACTCACTCGTAAGCCTTGACACTCGCTCGTAGGCCTTGACACTCGCTCGTAGGCCTTGACACTCGCTCGTAGGCCTTGACACTCGCTCGTAGGCCTTGACACTCGCTCGTAGGCCTTGACACTCGCTCGTAGGCCTTGACACTCACTGGTAGGCCTTGACATTCACTCGTAAGCCTTGACACTCGCTCGTAGGCCTTGACACTCACTCGTAGGCCTTGACACTCACTCGTAGGCCTTGACACTCGCTCGTAGGCCTTGACACTCACTCGTAAGCCTTGACACTCGCTCGTAGGCCTTGACACTCGCTCGTAGGCCTTGACACTCGCTCGTAGGCCTTGACACTCACTCGTAGGCCTTGACACTCGCTCGTAGGCCTTGACACTCGCTCGTAGGCCTTGACACTCACTCGTAAGCCTTGACACTCGCTCGTAGGCCTTGACACTCGCTCGTAGGCCTTGACACTCACTCGTAAGCCTTGACACTCGCTCGTAGGCCTTGACACTCGCTCGTAGGCCTTGACACTCGCTCGTAGGCCTTGACACTTGCTCGTAGGCCTTGACACTCACTCGTGGGCCTTGACACTCACTCGTAAGCCTTGACACTCGCTCGTAGGCCTTGACACTCACTCAGGCCTTGACACTCGCTCGTAGGCCTTGACACTCGCTCGTAGGCCTTGACAATCGCTCGTAGGCCTTGACACTCACTCGTAATCCTTGACACTCACTCGTAAGCCTTGACACTCGCTCGTAGGCCTTGACACTCATTCGTAGGCCTTGACACTCATTCGTAGGCCTTGACACTCGCTCGTAGGCCTTGACACTTGCTCGTAGGCCTTGACACTCACTCGTAGGCCTTGACACTCGCTCGTAGGCCTTGACACTCGCTCGTAGGCTTTGACACTCACTCGTAAGCCTTGACACTCGCTCGTAGGCCTTGACACTCGCTCGTAGGCCTTGACACTCGCTCGTAGGCCTTGACACTCGCTCGTAGGCCTTGACACTCGCTCGTAGGCCTTGACACTCGCTCGTAGGCCTTGACACTCATTCGTAGGCCTTGACACTCACTCGTAGGCCTTGACACTTACTCGTAGGCCTTGACACTCGCTCGTAGGCCTTGACACTCGCTCGTAGGCCTTGACACTCACTCGTAGGCCTTGACATTCACTCGTAAGCCTTGACACTCGCTCGTAGGCCTTGACACTCATTCGTAGGCCTTGACACTCATTCGTAGGCCTTGACACTCGCTCGTAGGCCTTGAAACTCGCTCGTAGGCTTTGACACTCACTCGTAAGCCTTGACACTCACTCGTAAGCCTTGACACTCGCTCGTAGGCCTTGACACTCGCTCGTAGGCCTTGACACTCGCTCGTAGGCCTTGACACTCACTCGTAAGCCTTGACACTCGCTCGTAGGCCTTGACACTCGCTCGTAGGCCTTGACACTCGCTCGTAGGCCTTGACACTCGCTCGTAGGCCTTGACACTCGCTCGTAGGCCTTGACACTCACTCGTAGGCCTTGACACTCACTCGTGGGCCTTGACACTCGCTCGTAGGCCTTGACACTCACTCGTAGGCCTTGACACTCATTCGTAGGCCTTGACACTCGCTCGTAGGCCTTGACACTCGCTCGTAGGCCTTGACACTCGCTCGTAGGCCTTGACACTCGCTCGTAGGCCTTGACACTCACCCGTAGGCCTTGACACTCGCTCGTAGGCCTTGACACTCACTCGTAGGCCTTGACACTCACTCGTAAGCCTTGACACTCACTCGTAAGCCTTGACACTCGCTCGTAGGCCTTGACACTCACTCGTAGGCTTTGACACTCGCTCGTAGGCCTTGACACTCGCTCGTAGGCCTTGACACTCATTCGTAGGCCTTGACACTCACTCGTAGGCCTTGACACTCACTCGTAGGCCTTGACACTCGCTCGTAGGCCTTGACACTCGCTCGTAGGCCTTGACACTCACTCGTAGGCCTTGACACTCACCCGTAGGCCTTGACACTCGCTCGTAGGCCTTGACACTCGCTCGTAGGCTTTGACGCTCACCCGTAGGCCTTGACACTCGCTCGTAGGCCTTGACACTCGCTCGTAGGCCTTGACACTCGCTCGTAGGCCTTGACACTCATTCGTAGGCCTTGACACTCGCTCGTAGGCCTTGACACTCGCTCGTAGGCCTTGACACTCACTCGTAGGCCTTGACACTCACCCGTAGGCCTTGACACTCGCTCGTAGGCCTTGACACTCGCTCGTAGGCTTTGACGCTCACCCGTAGGCCTTGACACTCGCTCGTAGGCCTTGACACTCGCTCGTAGGCCTTGACACTCGCTCGTAGGCCTTGACACTCATTCGTAGGCCTTGACACTCGCTCGTAGGCCTTGACACTCGCTCGTAGGCCTTGACACTCGCTCGTAGGCCTTGACACTCGCTCGTAGGCCTTGACACTCACCCGTAGGCCTTGACACTCGCTCGTAGGCCTTGACACTCACTCGTAGGCCTTGACACTCACTCGTAAGCCTTGACACTCGCTCGTAGGCCTTGACACTCACTCGTAGGCCTTGACACTCATTCGTAGGCCTTGACACTCACTCGTAGGCTTTGACACTCGCTCGTAGGCCTTGACACTCGCTCGTAGGCCTTGACACTCGCTCGTAGGCCTTGACACTCACTCGTAGGCCTTGACACTCGCTCGTAGGCCTTGACACTCGCTCGTAGGCCTTGACACTCACTCGTAGGCCTTGACACTCACTCGTGGGCCTTGACACTCGCTCGTAGGCCTTGACACTCACTCGTAGGCCTTGACACTCATTCGTAGGCCTTGACACTCGCTCGTAGGCCTTGACACTCGCTCGTAGGCCTTGACACTCGCTCGTAGGCCTTGACACTCGCTCGTAGGCCTTGACACTCACCCGTAGGCCTTGACACTCGCTCGTAGGCCTTGACACTCACTCGTAGGCCTTGACACTCACTCGTAAGCCTTGACACTCACTCGTAAGCCTTGACACTCGCTCGTAGGCCTTGACACTCACTCGTAGGCCTTGACAATCGCTCGTAGGCCTTGACACTCACTCGTAATCCTTGACACTCACTCGTAAGCCTTGACACTCGCTCGTAGGCCTTGACACTCATTCGTAGGCCTTGACACTCATTCGTAGGCCTTGACACTCGCTCGTAGGCCTTGACACTTGCTCGTAGGCCTTGACACTCACTCGTAGGCCTTGACACTCGCTCGTAGGCCTTGACACTCGCTCGTAGGCTTTGACACTCACTCGTAAGCCTTGACACTCGCTCGTAGGCCTTGACACTCGCTCGTAGGCCTTGACACTCGCTCGTAGGCCTTGACACTCGCTCGTAGGCCTTGACACTCGCTCGTAGGCCTTGACACTCGCTCGTAGGCCTTGACACTCATTCGTAGGCCTTGACACTCACTCGTAGGCCTTGACACTTACTCGTAGGCCTTGACACTCGCTCGTAGGCCTTGACACTCGCTCGTAGGCCTTGACACTCACTCGTAGGCCTTGACATTCACTCGTAAGCCTTGACACTCGCTCGTAGGCCTTGACACTCATTCGTAGGCCTTGACACTCATTCGTAGGCCTTGACACTCGCTCGTAGGCCTTGAAACTCGCTCGTAGGCTTTGACACTCACTCGTAAGCCTTGACACTCACTCGTAAGCCTTGACACTCGCTCGTAGGCCTTGACACTCGCTCGTAGGCCTTGACACTCGCTCGTAGGCCTTGACACTCACTCGTAAGCCTTGACACTCGCTCGTAGGCCTTGACACTCGCTCGTAGGCCTTGACACTCGCTCGTAGGCCTTGACACTCGCTCGTAGGCCTTGACACTCGCTCGTAGGCCTTGACACTCACTCGTAGGCCTTGACACTCACTCGTGGGCCTTGACACTCGCTCGTAGGCCTTGACACTCACTCGTAGGCCTTGACACTCATTCGTAGGCCTTGACACTCGCTCGTAGGCCTTGACACTCGCTCGTAGGCCTTGACACTCGCTCGTAGGCCTTGACACTCGCTCGTAGGCCTTGACACTCACCCGTAGGCCTTGACACTCGCTCGTAGGCCTTGACACTCACTCGTAGGCCTTGACACTCACTCGTAAGCCTTGACACTCACTCGTAAGCCTTGACACTCGCTCGTAGGCCTTGACACTCACTCGTAGGCTTTGACACTCGCTCGTAGGCCTTGACACTCGCTCGTAGGCCTTGACACTCATTCGTAGGCCTTGACACTCACTCGTAGGCCTTGACACTCACTCGTAGGCCTTGACACTCGCTCGTAGGCCTTGACACTCGCTCGTAGGCCTTGACACTCACTCGTAGGCCTTGACACTCACCCGTAGGCCTTGACACTCGCTCGTAGGCCTTGACACTCGCTCGTAGGCTTTGACGCTCACCCGTAGGCCTTGACACTCGCTCGTAGGCCTTGACACTCGCTCGTAGGCCTTGACACTCGCTCGTAGGCCTTGACACTCATTCGTAGGCCTTGACACTCGCTCGTAGGCCTTGACACTCGCTCGTAGGCCTTGACACTCGCTCGTAGGCCTTGACACTCGCTCGTAGGCCTTGACACTCACCCGTAGGCCTTGACACTCGCTCGTAGGCCTTGACACTCACTCGTAGGCCTTGACACTCACTCGTAAGCCTTGACACTCGCTCGTAGGCCTTGACACTCACTCGTAGGCCTTGACACTCATTCGTAGGCCTTGACACTCACTCGTAGGCTTTGACACTCGCTCGTAGGCCTTGACACTCGCTCGTAGGCCTTGACACTCGCTCGTAGGCCTTGACACTCACTCGTAGGCCTTGACACTCGCTCGTAGGCCTTGACACTCGCTCGTAGGCCTTGACACTCGCTCGTAGGCCTTGACACTCGCTCGTAGGCTTTGACACTCACTCGTAGGCCTTGACACTCGCTCGTAGGCCTTGACACTCGCTCGTAGGCCTTGACACTCACTCGTAAGCCTTGACACTCGCTTGTAGGCCTTGACACTCATTCGTAGGCCTTGACACTCATTCGTAGGCCTTGACACTCGCTCGTAGGCCTTGACACTCACTCGTAGGCTTTGACACTCACTCGTAGGCCTTGACACTCGCTCGTAGGCCTTGACACTCACTCGTGGGCCTTGACACTCGCTCGTAGGCCTTGACACTCACTCGTAGGCCTTGACACTCATTCGTAGGCCTTGACACTCGCTCGTAGGCCTTGACACTCGCTCGTAGGCCTTGACACTCGCTCGTAGGCCTTGACACTCGCTCGTAGGCCTTGACACTCACCCGTAGGCCTTGACACTCGCTCGTAGGCCTTGACACTCACTCGTAGGCCTTGACACTCACTCGTAAGCCTTGACACTCGCTCGTAGGCCTTGACACTCACTCGTAGGCCTTGACACTCATTCGTAGGCCTTGACACTCACTCGTAGGCTTTGACACTCGCTCGTAGGCCTTGACACTCGCTCGTAGGCCTTGACACTCGCTCGTAGGCCTTGACACTCACTCGTAGGCCTTGACACTCGCTCGTAGGCCTTGACACTCGCTCGTAGGCCTTGACACTCGCTCGTAGGCCTTGACACTCGCTCGTAGGCTTTGACACTCACTCGTAGGCCTTGACACTCGCTCGTAGGCCTTGACACTCGCTCGTAGGCCTTGACACTCACTCGTAGGCCTTGACACTCACTCGTAGGCCTTGACACTCGCTCGTAAGCCTTGACACTCACCCGTAGGCCTTGACACTCGCTCGTAGGCCTTGACACTCACTCGTAGGCCTTGACACTCGCTCGTAGGCCTTGACACTCGCTCGTAGGCCTTGACACTCACTCGTAAGCCTTGACACTCACTCGTAAGCCTTGACACTCGCTCGTAGGCCTTGACACTCATTCGTAGGCCTTGACACTCGCTCGTAGGCCTTGACACTCGCTCGTAGGCCTTGACACTCGCTCGTAGGCCTTGACACTCACACGTAAGCCTTGACACTCGCTCGTAAGCCTTGACACTCGCTCGTAGGCCTTGGCACTCGCTCGTAGGCCTTGAAACTCGCTCGTAGGCCTTGACACTCGCTCGTAGGCCTTGACACTCGCTCGTAGGCCTTGACACTCGCTCGTAGGCCTTGACACTCACTCGTAGGCCTTGACACTCGCTCGTAGGCCTTGACACTCGCTCGTAGGCCTTGACACTCGCTCGTAGGCCTTGACACTCGCTCGTAGGCCTTGACACTCGCTCGTAGGCCTTGACACTCGCTCGTAGGCCTTGACACTCGCTCGTAGGCCTTGACACTCGCTCGTTGGCCTTGACACTCACTCGTAGGCCTTGACACTCACTCGTAAGCCTTGACACTCGCTCGTAGGCCTTGACACTCACTCGTAGGCTTTGACACTCACTCGTAGGCCTTGACACTCGCTCGTAGGCCTTGACACTCGATCGTAGGCCTTGACAATCGCTCGTAGGCCTTGACACTCGCTCGTAGGCCTTGACACTCACTCGTAAGCCTTGACACTCGCTCGTAGGCCTTGACACTCATTCGTAGGCCTTGACACTCACTCGTAAGCCTTGACACTCGCTCGTAGGCCTTGACACTCGCTCGTAGGCCTTGACACTCATTCGTAGGCCTTGACACTCGCTCGTAGGCCTTGACACTCACTCGTAGGCCTTGACACTCGCTCGTAGGCCTTGACACTCGCTCGTAGGCCTTGGCACTCACTCGTAGGCCTTGACACTCGCTCGTAGGCCTTGACACTCGCTCGTAGGCCTTGGCACTCACTCGTAGGCCTTGACACTCACTCGTAGGCCTTGACACTCGCTCGTAGGCCTTGACACTCGCTCGTAGGCCTTGACACTCGCTCGTAGGCCTTGACACTCGCTCGTAGGCTTTGACACTGACTCGTAGGCCTTGACACTCGCTCGTAGGCCTTGACACTCACTCGTAGGCTTTGACACTGACTCGTAGGCCTTGACACTCGCTCGTAGGCCTTGACACTCGCTCGTAGGCCTTGACACTCATTCGTAGGCCTTGACACTCGCTCGTAGGCCTTGACACTCGCTCGTAGGCCTTGACACTCGCTCGTAGGCTTTGACACTCACTCGTAGGCCTTGACACTCGCTCGTAGGCTTTGACACTCGCTCGTAGGCTTTGACACTCACTCGTAGGCCTTGACACTCGCTCGTAGGCCTTGACACTCGCTCGTAGGCCTTGACACTCACTCGTAGGCCTTGACACTCGCTCGTAGGCCTTGACACTCGCTCGTAGGCCTTGACACTCACTCGTAGGCCTTGACACTCACTCGTAGGCCTTGACACTCGCTCGTAGGCCTTGACACTCGCTCGTAGGCCTTGACACTCGCTCGTAGGCCTTGACACTCACTCGTAGGCCTTGACACTCGCTCGTAGGCCTTGACACTCGCTCGTAGGCCTTGACACTCGCTCGTAGGCTTTGACACTCACTCGTAGGCCTTGACACTCGCTCGTAGGCCTTGACACTCGCTCGTAGGCCTTGACACTCACTCGTAGGCCTTGACACTCGCTCGTAGGCCTTGACACTCGCTCGTAGGCCTTGACACTCGCTCGTAGGCCTTGACACTCGCTCGTAGGCCTTGACACTCACTCGTAGGCCTTGACACTCGCTCGTAGGCCTTGACACTCACTCGTAGGCTTTGACACTGACTCGTAGGCCTTGACACTCGCTCGTAGGCCTTGACACTCATTCGTAGGCCTTGACACTCACTCGTAGGCCTTGACACTCACTCGTAGGCCTTGACACTCGCTCGTAGGCCTTGACACTCACTCGTAGGCCTTGACACTCGCTCGTAGGCATTGACACTCGCTCGTAGGCCTTGACACTCGCTCGTAGGCCTTGACACTCGCTCGTAGGCCTTGACACTCGCTCGTAGGCCTTGACACTCGCTCGCAGGCCTTGACACTCGTTCGTAGGCATTGACACTCGCTCGTAGGCCTTGACACTCGCTCGTAGGCCTTGACACTCGCTCGTAGGCCTTGACACTCGCTCGTAGGCCTTGACACTCGCTCGTAGGCCTTGACACTCACTCGTAGGCCTTGACACTCGCTCGTAGGCCTTGACACTCGCTCGTAGGCCTTGACACTCGCTCGTAGGCCTTGACACTCGCTCGTAGGCCTTGACACTCGCTCGTAGGCCTTGACACTCACTCGTAGGCCTTGACACTCGCTCGTAGGCCTTGACACTCACTCGTAGGCTTTGACACTCGCTCGTAGGCCTTGACACTCATTCGTAGGCCTTGACACTCACTCGTAGGCCTTGACACTCACTCGTAGGCCTTGACACTCACTCGTAGGCTTTGACACTGACTCGTAGGCCTTGACACTCGCTCGTAGGCCTTGACACTCGCTCGTAGGCCTTGACACTCGCTCGTAGGCCTTGACACTCGCTCGTAGGCCTTGACACTCACTCGTAGGCCTTGACACTCGCTCGTAGGCCTTGACGCTCGCTCGTAGGCCTTGACACTCGCTCGTAGGCCTTGACACTCGCTCGTAGGCCTTGACACTCGCTCGTAGGCCTTGACACTCACTCGTAAGCCTTGACACTCGCTCGTAGGCCTTGACACTCACTCGTAGGCCTTGACACTCGCTCGTAGGCCTTGACACTCGCTCGTAGGCCTTGACACTCGCTCGTAGGCCTTGACACTCACTCGTAGGCCTTGACACTCGCTCGTAGGCCTTGACACTCGCTCGTAGGCCTTGACACTCGCTCGTAGGCCTTGACACTCACTCGTAGGCCTTGACACTCGCTCGTAGGCCTTGACACTCACTCGTAGGCTTTGACACTGACTCGTAGGCCTTGACACTCGCTCGTAGGCCTTGACACTCATTCGTAGGCCTTGACACTCACTCGTAGGCCTTGACACTCACTCGTAGGCCTTGACACTCGCTCGTAGGCCTTGACACTCACTCGTAGGCCTTGACACTCGCTCGTAGGCATTGACACTCGCTCGTAGGCCTTGACACTCGCTCGTAGGCCTTGACACTCGCTCGTAGGCCTTGACACTCGCTCGTAGGCCTTGACACTCGCTCGCAGGCCTTGACACTCGTTCGTAGGCATTGACACTCGCTCGTAGGCCTTGACACTCGCTCGTAGGCCTTGACACTCGCTCGTAGGCCTTGACACTCGCTCGTAGGCCTTGACACTCGCTCGTAGGCCTTGACACTCACTCGTAGGCCTTGACACTCGCTCGTAGGCCTTGACACTCGCTCGTAGGCCTTGACACTCGCTCGTAGGCCTTGACACTCGCTCGTAGGCCTTGACACTCGCTCGTAGGCCTTGACACTCACTCGTAGGCCTTGACACTCGCTCGTAGGCCTTGACACTCACTCGTAGGCTTTGACACTCGCTCGTAGGCCTTGACACTCATTCGTAGGCCTTGACACTCACTCGTAGGCCTTGACACTCACTCGTAGGCCTTGACACTCACTCGTAGGCTTTGACACTGACTCGTAGGCCTTGACACTCGCTCGTAGGCCTTGACACTCGCTCGTAGGCCTTGACACTCGCTCGTAGGCCTTGACACTCGCTCGTAGGCCTTGACACTCACTCGTAGGCCTTGACACTCGCTCGTAGGCCTTGACGCTCGCTCGTAGGCCTTGACACTCGCTCGTAGGCCTTGACACTCGCTCGTAGGCCTTGACACTCGCTCGTAGGCCTTGACACTCACTCGTAAGCCTTGACACTCGCTCGTAGGCCTTGACACTCACTCGTAGGCCTTGACACTCGCTCGTAGGCCTTGACACTCGCTCGTAGGCCTTGACACTCGCTCGTAGGCCTTGACACTCACTCGTAGGCCTTGACACTCGCTCGTAGGCCTTGACACTCGCTCGTAGGCCTTGACAATCGCTCGTAGGCCTTGACACTCACTCGTAATCCTTGACACTCACTCGTAAGCCTTGACACTCGCTCGTAGGCCTTGACACTCATTCGTAGGCCTTGACACTCATTCGTAGGCCTTGACACTCGCTCGTAGGCCTTGACACTTGCTCGTAGGCCTTGACACTCACTCGTAGGCCTTGACACTCGCTCGTAGGCCTTGACACTCGCTCGTAGGCTTTGACACTCACTCGTAAGCCTTGACACTCGCTCGTAGGCCTTGACACTCGCTCGTAGGCCTTGACACTCGCTCGTAGGCCTTGACACTCGCTCGTAGGCCTTGACACTCGCTCGTAGGCCTTGACACTCGCTCGTAGGCCTTGACACTCATTCGTAGGCCTTGACACTCACTCGTAGGCCTTGACACTTACTCGTAGGCCTTGACACTCGCTCGTAGGCCTTGACACTCGCTCGTAGGCCTTGACACTCACTCGTAGGCCTTGACATTCACTCGTAAGCCTTGACACTCGCTCGTAGGCCTTGACACTCATTCGTAGGCCTTGACACTCATTCGTAGGCCTTGACACTCACTCGTAGGCTTTGACACTCGCTCGTAGGCCTTGACACTCGCTCGTAGGCCTTGACACTCGCTCGTAGGCTTTGACACTCACTCGTAGGCCTTGACACTCGCTCGTAGGCCTTGACACTCGCTCGTAGGCCTTGACACTCACTCGTAGGCCTTGACACTCGCTCGTAGGCCTTGACACTCGCTTGTAGGCCTTGACACTCACTCGTAGGCCTTGACACTCACTCGTAGGCCTTGACACTCGCTTGTAGGCCTTGACACTCGCTCGTAGGCCACACTCGCTCGTAGGCCTTGACACTCACTCGTAGGCATTGACACTCGCTCGTAGGCCTTGACACTCGCTCGTAGGCCTTGACACTCGCTCGTAGGCCTTGACACTCGCTCGTAGGCCTTGACACTCGCTCGTAGGCCTTGACACTCGCTCGTAGGCCTTGACACTCGCTCGTAGGCCTTGACACTCGCTCGTAGGCCTTGACACTCACTCGTAGGCCTTGACACTCGCTCGTAGGCCTTGACACTCATTCGTAGGCCTTGACACTCACTCGTAAGCCTTGACACTCGCTCGTAGGCCTTGACACTCACTCGTAGGCTTTGACACTCGCTCGTAGGCCTTGACACTCGCTCGTAGGCCTTGACACTCATTCGTAGGCCTTGACACTCACTCGTAGGCCTTGACACTCACTCGTAGGCCTTGACACTCGCTCGTAGGCCTTGACACTCGCTCGTAGGCCTTGACACTCACTCGTAGGCCTTGACACTCACCCGTAGGCCTTGACACTCGCTCGTAGGCCTTGACACTCGCTCGTAGGCTTTGACGCTCACCCGTAGGCCTTGACACTCGCTCGTAGGCCTTGACACTCGCTCGTAGGCCTTGACACTCGCTCGTAGGCCTTGACACTCGCTCGTAGGCCTTGACACTCGCTCGTAGGCCTTGACACTCACTCGTAGGCCTTGACACTCGCTCGTAGGCCTTGACACTCGCTCGTAGGCCTTGACACTCGCTCGTAGGCCTTGACACTCGCTCGTAGGCCTTGACACTCGCTCGTAGGCCTTGACACTCGCTCGTAGGCCTTGACACTCGCTCGTAGGCCTTGACACTCGCTCGTTGGCCTTGACACTCACTCGTAGGCCTTGACACTCACTCGTAAGCCTTGACACTCGCTCGTAGGCCTTGACACTCACTCGTAGGCTTTGACACTCACTCGTAGGCCTTGACACTCGCTCGTAGGCCTTGACACTCGATCGTAGGCCTTGACAATCGCTCGTAGGCCTTGACACTCGCTCGTAGGCCTTGACACTCACTCGTAAGCCTTGACACTCGCTCGTAGGCCTTGACACTCATTCGTAGGCCTTGACACTCACTCGTAAGCCTTGACACTCGCTCGTAGGCCTTGACACTCGCTCGTAGGCCTTGACACTCATTCGTAGGCCTTGACACTCGCTCGTAGGCCTTGACACTCACTCGTAGGCCTTGACACTCGCTCGTAGGCCTTGACACTCGCTCGTAGGCCTTGGCACTCACTCGTAGGCCTTGACACTCGCTCGTAGGCCTTGACACTCGCTCGTAGGCCTTGGCACTCACTCGTAGGCCTTGACACTCACTCGTAGGCCTTGACACTCGCTCGTAGGCCTTGACACTCGCTCGTAGGCCTTGACACTCGCTCGTAGGCCTTGACACTCGCTCGTAGGCTTTGACACTGACTCGTAGGCCTTGACACTCGCTCGTAGGCCTTGACACTCACTCGTAGGCTTTGACACTGACTCGTAGGCCTTGACACTCGCTCGTAGGCCTTGACACTCGCTCGTAGGCCTTGACACTCATTCGTAGGCCTTGACACTCGCTCGTAGGCCTTGACACTCGCTCGTAGGCCTTGACACTCGCTCGTAGGCTTTGACACTCACTCGTAGGCCTTGACACTCGCTCGTAGGCTTTGACACTCGCTCGTAGGCTTTGACACTCACTCGTAGGCCTTGACACTCGCTCGTAGGCCTTGACACTCGCTCGTAGGCCTTGACACTCACTCGTAGGCCTTGACACTCGCTCGTAGGCCTTGACACTCGCTCGTAGGCCTTGACACTCACTCGTAGGCCTTGACACTCACTCGTAGGCCTTGACACTCGCTCGTAGGCCTTGACACTCGCTCGTAGGCCTTGACACTCGCTCGTAGGCCTTGACACTCACTCGTAGGCCTTGACACTCGCTCGTAGGCCTTGACACTCGCTCGTAGGCCTTGACACTCGCTCGTAGGCTTTGACACTCACTCGTAGGCCTTGACACTCGCTCGTAGGCCTTGACACTCGCTCGTAGGCCTTGACACTCACTCGTAGGCCTTGACACTCGCTCGTAGGCCTTGACACTCGCTCGTAGGCCTTGACACTCGCTCGTAGGCCTTGACACTCGCTCGTAGGCCTTGACACTCACTCGTAGGCCTTGACACTCGCTCGTAGGCCTTGACACTCACTCGTAGGCTTTGACACTGACTCGTAGGCCTTGACACTCGCTCGTAGGCCTTGACACTCATTCGTAGGCCTTGACACTCACTCGTAGGCCTTGACACTCACTCGTAGGCCTTGACACTCGCTCGTAGGCCTTGACACTCACTCGTAGGCCTTGACACTCGCTCGTAGGCATTGACACTCGCTCGTAGGCCTTGACACTCGCTCGTAGGCCTTGACACTCGCTCGTAGGCCTTGACACTCGCTCGTAGGCCTTGACACTCGCTCGCAGGCCTTGACACTCGTTCGTAGGCATTGACACTCGCTCGTAGGCCTTGACACTCGCTCGTAGGCCTTGACACTCGCTCGTAGGCCTTGACACTCGCTCGTAGGCCTTGACACTCGCTCGTAGGCCTTGACACTCACTCGTAGGCCTTGACACTCGCTCGTAGGCCTTGACACTCGCTCGTAGGCCTTGACACTCGCTCGTAGGCCTTGACACTCGCTCGTAGGCCTTGACACTCGCTCGTAGGCCTTGACACTCACTCGTAGGCCTTGACACTCGCTCGTAGGCCTTGACACTCACTCGTAGGCTTTGACACTCGCTCGTAGGCCTTGACACTCATTCGTAGGCCTTGACACTCACTCGTAGGCCTTGACACTCACTCGTAGGCCTTGACACTCACTCGTAGGCTTTGACACTGACTCGTAGGCCTTGACACTCGCTCGTAGGCCTTGACACTCGCTCGTAGGCCTTGACACTCGCTCGTAGGCCTTGACACTCGCTCGTAGGCCTTGACACTCACTCGTAGGCCTTGACACTCGCTCGTAGGCCTTGACGCTCGCTCGTAGGCCTTGACACTCGCTCGTAGGCCTTGACACTCGCTCGTAGGCCTTGACACTCGCTCGTAGGCCTTGACACTCACTCGTAAGCCTTGACACTCGCTCGTAGGCCTTGACACTCACTCGTAGGCCTTGACACTCGCTCGTAGGCCTTGACACTCGCTCGTAGGCCTTGACACTCGCTCGTAGGCCTTGACACTCACTCGTAGGCCTTGACACTCGCTCGTAGGCCTTGACACTCGCTCGTAGGCCTTGACACTCGCTCGTAGGCCTTGACACTCACTCGTAGGCCTTGACACTCGCTCGTAGGCCTTGACACTCACTCGTAGGCTTTGACACTGACTCGTAGGCCTTGACACTCGCTCGTAGGCCTTGACACTCATTCGTAGGCCTTGACACTCACTCGTAGGCCTTGACACTCACTCGTAGGCCTTGACACTCGCTCGTAGGCCTTGACACTCACTCGTAGGCCTTGACACTCGCTCGTAGGCATTGACACTCGCTCGTAGGCCTTGACACTCGCTCGTAGGCCTTGACACTCGCTCGTAGGCCTTGACACTCGCTCGTAGGCCTTGACACTCGCTCGCAGGCCTTGACACTCGTTCGTAGGCATTGACACTCGCTCGTAGGCCTTGACACTCGCTCGTAGGCCTTGACACTCGCTCGTAGGCCTTGACACTCGCTCGTAGGCCTTGACACTCGCTCGTAGGCCTTGACACTCACTCGTAGGCCTTGACACTCGCTCGTAGGCCTTGACACTCGCTCGTAGGCCTTGACACTCGCTCGTAGGCCTTGACACTCGCTCGTAGGCCTTGACACTCGCTCGTAGGCCTTGACACTCACTCGTAGGCCTTGACACTCGCTCGTAGGCCTTGACACTCACTCGTAGGCTTTGACACTCGCTCGTAGGCCTTGACACTCATTCGTAGGCCTTGACACTCACTCGTAGGCCTTGACACTCACTCGTAGGCCTTGACACTCACTCGTAGGCTTTGACACTGACTCGTAGGCCTTGACACTCGCTCGTAGGCCTTGACACTCGCTCGTAGGCCTTGACACTCGCTCGTAGGCCTTGACACTCGCTCGTAGGCCTTGACACTCACTCGTAGGCCTTGACACTCGCTCGTAGGCCTTGACGCTCGCTCGTAGGCCTTGACACTCGCTCGTAGGCCTTGACACTCGCTCGTAGGCCTTGACACTCGCTCGTAGGCCTTGACACTCACTCGTAAGCCTTGACACTCGCTCGTAGGCCTTGACACTCACTCGTAGGCCTTGACACTCGCTCGTAGGCCTTGACACTCGCTCGTAGGCCTTGACACTCGCTCGTAGGCCTTGACACTCACTCGTAGGCCTTGACACTCGCTCGTAGGCCTTGACACTCGCTCGTAGGCCTTGACAATCGCTCGTAGGCCTTGACAATCGCTCGTAGGCCTTGACACTCACTCGTAAGCCTTGACACTCGCTCGTAGGCCTTGACACTCATTCGTAGGCCTTGACACTCATTCGTAGGCCTTGACACTCACTCGTAGGCTTTGACACTCGCTCGTAGGCCTTGACACTCGCTCGTAGGCCTTGACACTCGCTCGTAGGCCTTGACACTCACTCGTAGGCCTTGACACTCGCTCGTAGGCCTTGACACTCGCTCGTAGGCCTTGACACTCACTCGTAGGCCTTGACACTCACTCGTAGGCCTTGACACTCGCTCGTAGGCCTTGACACTCGCTCGTAGGCCTTGACACTCGCTCGTAGGCCTTGACACTCGCTCGTAGGCCTTGACACTCACTCGTAGGCCTTGACACTCGCTCGTAGGCCTTGACACTCACTCGTAGGCTTTGACACTGACTCGTAGGCCTTGACACTCGCTCGTAGGCCTTGACACTCGCTCGTAGGCCTTGACACTCACTCGTAAGCCTTGACACTCGCTCGTAGGCCTTGACACTCGCTCGTAGGCCTTGACACTCGCTCGTAGGCCTTGACACTCACTCGTAGGCCTTGACACTCGCTCGTAGGCCTTGACACTCGCTCGTAGGCCTTGACACTCGCTCGTAGGCCTTGACACTCACTCGTAGGCCTTGACACTCACTCGTAGGCCTTGACACTCGCTCGTAGGCCTTGACACTCGCTCGTAGGCCTTGACACTCACTCGTAAGCCTTGACACTCGCTCGTAGGCCTTGACACTCGCTCGTAGGCCTTGACACTCGCTCGTAGGCCTTGACACTCACTCGTAGGCCTTGACACTCGCTCGTAGGCCTTGACACTCGCTCGTAGGCCTTGACACTCGCTCGTAGGCCTTGACACTCACTCGTAGGCCTTGACACTCACTCGTAGGCCTTGACACTCGCTCGTAGGCCTTGACACTCGCTCGTAGGCCTTGACACTCGCTCGTAGGCCTTGACACTCACTCGTAGGCCTTGACACTCACTCGTAAGCCTTGACACTCGCTCGTAGGCCTTGACACTTACTCGTAGGCCTTGACACTCGCTCGTAGGCCTTGACACTCGCTCGTAGGCCTTGACACTCACTCGTAGGCCTTGACACTCACTCGTAAGCCTTGACACTCGCTCGTAGGCCTTGACACTCATTCGTAGGCCTTGACACTCATTCGTAGGCCTTGACACTCACTCGTAGGCTTTGACACTCGCTCGTAGGCCTTGACACTCGCTCGTAGGCCTTGACACTCGCTCGTAGGCCTTGACACTCGCTCGTAGGCCTTGACACCCGCTCGTAAGCCTTGACACTCGCTCGTAGGCCTTGACACTCGCTCGTAGGCCTTGACACTCACTCGTAGGCCTTGACACTCACTCGTAAGCCTTGACACTCGCTCGTAGGCCTTGACACTCATTCGTAGGCTTTGACACTCACTCGTAGGCCTTGACACTCGCTCGTAGGCCTTGACACTCGCTCGTAGGCCTTGACACTCGCTCGTAGGCCTTGACACTCACTCGTAGGCCTTGACACTCGCTCGTAGGCCTTGACACTCACTCGTAGGCCTTGACACTCGCTCGTAGGCATTGACACTCGCTCGTAGGCCTTAACACTCGCTCGTAGGCCTTGACACTCGCTCGTAGGCCTTGACACTCACTCGTAGGCTTTGACACTGACTCGTAGGCCTTGACACTCGCTCGTAGGCCTTGACACTCGCTCGTAGGCCTTGACACTCATTCGTAGGCCTTGACACTCACTCGTAGGCCTTGACACTCATTCGTAGGCCTTGACACTCACTCGTAGGCTTTGACACTCGCTCGTAGGCCTTGACACTCGCTCGTAGGCCTTGACACTCGCTCGTAGGCCTTGACACTCACTCGTAGGCCTTGACACTCGCTCGTAGGCCTTGACACTCGCTCGTAGGCCTTGACACTCACTCGTAGGCCTTGACACTCACTCGTAGGCCTTGACACTCGCTCGTAGGCCTTGACACTCACTCGTAGGCCTTGACACTCACTCGTAAGCCTTGACACTCGCTCGTAGGCTTTGACACTTACTCGTAGGCCTTGACACTCGCTCGTAGGCCTTGACACTCGCTCGTAGGCCTTGACACTCACTCGTAGGCCTTGACACTCACTCGTAAGCCTTGACACTCGCTCGTAGGCCTTGACACTCATTCGTAGGCCTTGACACTCGCTCGTAGGCCTTGACACTCACTCGTAGGCCTTGACACTCGCTCGTAGGCCTTGACACTCGCTCGTAGGCCTTGACACTCGCTCGTAGGCCTTGACACTCACTCGTAGGCCTTGACACTCACTCGTAGGCCTTGACACTCGCTCGTAGGCCTTGACACTCGCTCGTAGGCCTTGACACTCGCTCGTAGGCCTTGACACTCACTCGTAGGCCTTGACACTCACTCGTAAGCCTTGACACTCGCTCGTAGGCCTTGACACTTACTCGTAGGCCTTGACACTCGCTCGTAAGCCTTGACACTCGCTCGTAGGCCTTGACACTCATTCGTAGGCCTTGACACTCATTCGTAGGCCTTGACACTCACTCGTAGGCTTTGACACTCGCTCGTAGGCCTTGACACTCGCTCGTAGGCCTTGACACTCGCTCGTAGGCCTTGACACTCGCTCGTAGGCCTTGACACCCGCTCGTAAGCCTTGACACTCGCTCGTAGGCCTTGACACTCGCTCGTAGGCCTTGACACTCACTCGTAGGCCTTGACACTCACTCGTAAGCCTTGACACTCGCTCGTAGGCCTTGACACTCATTCGTAGGCTTTGACACTCACTCGTAGGCCTTGACACTCGCTCGTAGGCCTTGACACTCGCTCGTAGGCCTTGACACTCGCTCGTAGGCCTTGACACTCACTCGTAGGCCTTGACACTCGCTCGTAGGCCTTGACACTCACTCGTAGGCCTTGACACTCGCTCGTAGGCATTGACACTCGCTCGTAGGCCTTGACACTCGCTCGTAGGCCTTGACACTCGCTCGTAGGCCTTGACACTCACTCGTAGGCTTTGACACTGACTCGTAGGCCTTGACACTCGCTCGTAGGCCTTGACACTCGCTCGTAGGCCTTGACACTCATTCGTAGGCCTTGACACTCACTCGTAGGCCTTGACACTCACTCGTAGGCCTTGACACTCACTCGTAGGCTTTGACACTGACTCGTAGGCCTTGACACTCACTCGTAGGCCTTGACACTCGCTCGTAGGCCTTGACACTCACTCGTAGGCCTTGACACTCGCTCGTAGGCATTGACACTCGCTCGTAGGCCTTGACACTCGCTCGTAGGCCTTGACACTCGCTCGTAGGCCTTGACACTCGCTCGCAGGCCTTGACACTCGCTCGTAGGCATTGACACTCGCTCGTAGGCCTTGACACTCGCTCGTAGGCCTTGACACTCGCTCGTAGGCCTTGACATTCGCTCGTAGGCCTTGACACTCGCTCGTAGGCCTTGACACTCGCTCGTAGGCCACACTCGCTCGTAGGCCTTGACACTCGCTCGTAGGCCTTGACACTCGCTCGTAGGCCTTGACACTCGCTCGTAGGCCTTGACACTCACTCGTAGGCCTTGACACTCGCTCGTAGGCCTTGACACTCGCTCGTAGGCCTTGACACTCACTCGTAGGCCTTGACACTCACTCGTAGGCCTTGACACTCACTCGTAGGCCTTGACACTCGCTCGTAGGCCTTGACACTCGCTCGTAGGCCTTGACACTCGCTCGTAGGCCTTGACACTCGCTCGTAGGCCTTGACACTCACTCGTAGGTCTTGACACTCGCTCGTAGGCCTTGACACTCGCTCGTAGGCCTTGACACTCGCTCGTAGGCCTTGACACTCGCTCGTAGGCCTTGACACTCGCTCGTAGGCCTTGACACTCACTCGTAGGCCTTGACACTCGCTCGTAGGCCTTAACACTCACTCGTAGGCCTTGACACTCACTCGTAAGCCTTGACACTCGCTCGTAGGCCTTGACACTCGCTCGTAGGCCTTGACACTCGCTCGTAGGCCTTGACACTCACTCGTAGGCCTTGACACTCGCTCGTAGGCCTTAACACTCACTCGTAGGCCTTGACACTCACTCGTAAGCCTTGACACTCGCTCGTAGGCCTTGACACTCGCTCGTAGGCCTTGACACTCGCTCGTAGGCCTTGACACTCACTCGTAAGCCTTGACACTCGCTCGTAGGCCTTGACACTCGCTCGTAGGCCTTGACACTCGCTCGTAGGCCTTGACACTCACTCGTAGGCCTTGACACTCGCTCGTAGGCCTTGACACTCGCTCGTAGGCCTTGACACTCGCTCGTAGGCCTTGACACTCACTCGTAGGCCTTGACACTCACTCGTAGGCCTTGACACTCGCTCGTAGGCCTTGACACTCGCTCGTAGGCCTTGACACTCACTCGTAAGCCTTGACACTCGCTCGTAGGCCTTGACACTCGCTCGTAGGCCTTGACACTCGCTCGTAGGCCTTGACACTCACTCGTAGGCCTTGACACTCGCTCGTAGGCCTTGACACTCGCTCGTAGGCCTTGACACTCGCTCGTAGGCCTTGACACTCACTCGTAGGCCTTGACACTCACTCGTAGGCCTTGACACTCGCTCGTAGGCCTTGACACTCGCTCGTAGGCCTTGACACTCGCTCGTAGGCCTTGACACTCACTCGTAGGCCTTGACACTCACTCGTAAGCCTTGACACTCGCTCGTAGGCCTTGACACTTACTCGTAGGCCTTGACACTCGCTCGTAGGCCTTGACACTCGCTCGTAGGCCTTGACACTCACTCGTAGGCCTTGACACTCACTCGTAAGCCTTGACACTCGCTCGTAGGCCTTGACACTCATTCGTAGGCCTTGACACTCATTCGTAGGCCTTGACACTCACTCGTAGGCTTTGACACTCGCTCGTAGGCCTTGACACTCGCTCGTAGGCCTTGACACTCGCTCGTAGGCCTTGACACTCGCTCGTAGGCC
Organism: Cylicocyclus nassatus; assembly: GCA_958299035.1. NCBI lineage: Eukaryota > Metazoa > Nematoda > Chromadorea > Rhabditida > Strongylidae > Cylicocyclus > Cylicocyclus nassatus. Next base: position 77,523,282 of record CATQJL010000001.1, read on the forward strand.
TTGACACCCGCTCGTAAGCCTTGACACTCGCTCGTAGGCCTTGACACTCGCTCGTAGGCCTTGACACTCACTCGTAGGCCTTGACACTCACTCGTAAGCCTTGACACTCGCTCGTAGGCCTTGACACTCATTCGTAGGCTTTGACACTCACTCGTAGGCCTTGACACTCGCTCGTAGGCCTTGACACTCGCTCGTAGGCCTTGACACTCGCTCGTAGGCCTTGACACTCACTCGTAGGCCTTGACACTCGCTCGTAGGCCTTGACACTCACTCGTAGGCCTTGACACTCGCTCGTAGGCATTGACACTCGCTCGTAGGCCTTGACACTCGCTCGTAGGCCTTGACACTCGCTCGTAGGCTTTGACACTCACTCGTAGGCCTTGACACTCGCTCGTAGGCCTTGACACTCGCTCGTAGGCCTTGACACTCACTCGTAGGCCTTGACACTCGCTCGTAGGCCACACTCGCTCGTAGGCCTTGACACTCACTCGTAGGCCTTGACACTCGCTCGTAGGCCTTGACACTCACTCGTAGGCCTTGACACTCGCTCGTAGGCCTTGACACTCACTCGTAGGCCTTGACACTCGCTCGTAGGCATTGACACTCGCTCGTAGGCCTTGACACTCGCTCGTAGGCCTTGACACTCGCTCGTAGGCCTTGACACTCGCTCGTAGGCCTTGACACTCGCTCGCAGGCCTTGACACTCGCTCGTAGGCATTGACACTCGCTCGTAGGCCTTGACACTCGCTCGTAGGCCTTGACACTCGCTCGTAGGCCTTGACACTCGCTCGTAGGCCTTGACACTCGCTCGTAGGCCTTGACACTCGCTCGTAGGCCTTGACACTCGCTCGTAGGCCTTGACACTCACTCGTAGGCCTTGACACTCGCTCGTAGGCCTTGACACTCACTCGTAGGCCTTGACACTCGCTCGTAGGCATTGACACTCGCTCGTAGGCCTTGACACTCGCTCGTAGGCCTTGACACTCGCTCGTAGGCCTTGACACTCGCTCGTAGGCCTTGACACTCGCTCGCAGGCCTTGACACTCGTTCGTAGGCATTGACACTCGCTCGTAGGCCTTGACACTCGCTCGTAGGCCTTGACACTCGCTCGTAGGCCTTGACACTCGCTCGTAGGCCTTGACACTCGCTCGTAGGCCTTGACACTCACTCGTAGGCCTTGACACTCACTCGTAGGCCTTGACACTCACTCGTAAGCCTTGACACTCGCTCGTAGGCCTTGACACTCGCTCGTAGGCCTTGACACTCGCTCGTAGGCCTTGACACTCGCTCGTAGGCCTTGACACTCGCTCGTAGGCCTTGACACTCGCTCGTAGGCCTTGACACTCACTCGTAGGCCTTGACACTCGCTCGTAGGCCTTAACACTCACTCGTAGGCCTTGACACTCACTCGTAAGCCTTGACACTCGCTCGTAGGCCTTGACACTCGCTCGTAGGCCTTGACACTCGCTCGTAGGCCTTGACACTCACTCGTAAGCCTTGACACTCGCTCGTAGGCCTTGACACTCGCTCGTAGGCCTTGACACTCACTCGTAGGCCTTGACACTCACTCGTAGGCCTTGACACTCGCTCGTAGGCCTTGACACTCGCTCGTAGGCCTTGACACTCGCTCGTAGGCCTTGACACTTACTCGTAGGCCTTGACACTCGCTCGTAGGCCTTGACACTCGCTCGTAGGCCTTGACACTCACTCGTAGGCCTTGACACTCGCTCGTAGGCCTTAACACTCACTCGTAGGCCTTGACACTCACTCGTAAGCCTTGACACTCACTCGTAGGCCTTGACACTCGCTCGTAGGCCTTGACACTCGCTCGTAGGCCTTGACACTCGCTCGTAGGCCTTGACACTCGCTCGTAGGCCTTGACACTCGCTCGTAGGCCTTGACACTCGCTCGTAGGCCTTGACACTCGCTCGTAGGCCTTGACACTCGCTCGTAGGCCTTGACACTCGCTCGTAGGCCTTGACACTCGCTCGTAGGCCTTGACACTCGCTCGTAGGCCTTGACACTCACTCGTAGGCCTTGACACTCGCTCGTAGGCCTTGACACTCACTCGTAGGCCTTGACACTCGCTCGTAGGCATTGACACTCGCTCGTAGGCCTTGACACTCGCTCGTAGGCCTTGACACTCGCTCGTAGGCCTTGACACTCGCTCGTAGGCCTTGACACTCGCTCGCAGGCCTTGACACTCGTTCGTAGGCATTGACACTCGCTCGTAGGCCTTGACACTCGCTCGTAGGCCTTGACACTCGCTCGTAGGCCTTGACACTCGCTCGTAGGCCTTGACACTCGCTCGTAGGCCTTGACACTCACTCGTAGGCCTTGACACTCACTCGTAGGCCTTGACACTCACTCGTAAGCCTTGACACTCGCTCGTAGGCCTTGACACTCGCTCGTAGGCCTTGACACTCGCTCGTAGGCCTTGACACTCGCTCGTAGGCCTTGACACTCGCTCGTAGGCCTTGACACTCGCTCGTAGGCCTTGACACTCACTCGTAGGCCTTGACACTCGCTCGTAGGCCTTAACACTCACTCGTAGGCCTTGACACTCACTCGTAAGCCTTGACACTCGCTCGTAGGCCTTGACACTCGCTCGTAGGCCTTGACACTCGCTCGTAGGCCTTGACACTCACTCGTAAGCCTTGACACTCGCTCGTAGGCCTTGACACTCGCTCGTAGGCCTTGACACTCACTCGTAGGCCTTGACACTCACTCGTAGGCCTTGACACTCGCTCGTAGGCCTTGACACTCGCTCGTAGGCCTTGACACTCGCTCGTAGGCCTTGACACTTACTCGTAGGCCTTGACACTCGCTCGTAGGCCTTGACACTCGCTCGTAGGCCTTGACACTCACTCGTAGGCCTTGACACTCGCTCGTAGGCCTTAACACTCACTCGTAGGCCTTGACACTCACTCGTAAGCCTTGACACTCACTCGTAGGCCTTGACACTCGCTCGTAGGCCTTGACACTCGCTCGTAGGCCTTGACACTCGCTCGTAGGCCTTGACACTCGCTCGTAGGCCTTGACACTCGCTCGTAGGCCTTGACACTCGCTCGTAGGCCTTGACACTCACTCGTAGGCCTTGACACTCGCTCGTAGGCCTTGACACTCGCTCGTAGGCCTTGACACTCGCTCGTAGGCCTTGACACTCACTCGTAGGCCTTGACACTCACTCGTAGGCCTTGACACTCGCTCGTAGGCCTTGACACTCGCTCGTAGGCCTTGACACTCGCTCGTAGGCCTTGACACTCACTCGTAGGCCTTGACACTCGCTCGTAGGCCTTGACACTCGCTCGTAGGCCTTGACACTCGCTCGTAGGCCTTGACACTCACTCGTAGGCCTTGACACTCACTCGTAGGCCTTGACACTCGCTCGTAGGCCTTGACACTCGCTCGTAGGCCTTGACACTCGCTCGTAGGCCTTGACACTCGCTCGTAGGCCTTGACACTCACTCGTAGGCCTTGACACTCGCTCGTAGGCCTTAACACTCACTCGTAGGCCTTGACACTCGCTCGTAGGCATTGACACTCGCTCGTAGGCCTTGACACTCGCTCGTAGGCCTTGACACTCGCTCGTAGGCCTTGACACTCGCTCGTAGGCCTTGACACTCGCTCGTAGGCCTTGACACTCACTCGTAGGCCTTGACACTCGCTCGTAGGCCTTAACACTCACTCGTAGGCCTTGACACTCACTCGTAAGCCTTGACACTCGCTCGTAGGCCTTGACACTCGCTCGTAGGCCTTGACACTCGCTCGTAGGCCTTGACACTCGCTCGTAGGCCTTGACACTCGCTCGTAGGCCTTGACACTCGCTCGTAGGCCTTGACACTCACTCGTAGGCCTTGACACTCACTCGTAAGCCTTGACACTCGCTCGTAGGCCTTGACACTCACTCGTAGGCCTTGACACTCGCTCGTAGGCCTTGACACTCGCTCGTAGGCCTTAACACTCACTCGTAGGCCTTGACACTCGCTCGTAGGCCTTGACACTCGCTCGTAGGCCTTGACACTCGCTCGTAGTCCTTGACACTCGCTCGTAGGCCTTGACACTCGCTCGTAGGCCTTGACACTCGCTCGTAGGCCTTGACACTCGCTCGTAGGCCTTGACACTCACTCGTAGGCCTTGACACTCACTCGTAAGCCTTGACACTCGCTCGTAGGCCTTGACACTTACTCGTAGGCCTTGACACTCGCTCGTAGGCCTTGACACTCACTCGTAGGCTTTGACACTCGCTCGTAGGCCTTGACACTCGCTCGTAGGCCTTGACACTCGCTCGTAGGCCTTGACACTCACTCGTAGGCCTTGACACTCACTCGTAGGCCTTGACACTCGCTCGTAGGCCTTGACACTCGCTCGTAGGCCTTGACACTCGCTCGTAGGCCTTGACACTCACTCGTAGGCCTTGACACTCACTCGTAAGCCTTGACACTCGCTCGTAGGCCTTGACACTTACTCGTAGGCCTTGACACTCGCTCGTAGGCCTTGACACTCGCTCGTAGGCCTTGACACTCGCTCGTAGGCCTTGACACTCGCTCGTAGGCCTTGACACTCGCTCGCAGGCCTTGACACTCGCTCGTAGGCATTGACACTCGCTCGTAGGCCTTGACACTCGCTCGTAGGCCTTGACACTCGCTCGTAGGCCTTGACACTCACTCGTAAGCCTTGACACTCGCTCGTAGGCCTTGACACTCGCTCGTAGGCCTTGACACTCGCTCGTAGGCCTTGACACTCGCTCGTAGGCCTTGACACTCGCTCGTAGGCCTTGACACTCGCTCGTAGGCCTTGACACTCACTCGTAGGCCTTGACACTCACTCGTAAGCCTTGACACTCGCTCGTAGGCCTTGACACTCACTCGTAGGCCTTGACACTCGCTCGTAGGCCTTGACACTCGCTCGTAGGCCTTGACACTCGCTCGTAGTCCTTGACACTCGCTCGTAGGCCTTGACACTCGCTCGTAGGCCTTGACACTCGCTCGTAGGCCTTGACACTCGCTCGTAGGCCTTGACACTCACTCGTAGGCCTTGACACTCACTCGTAAGCCTTGACACTCGCTCGTAGGCCTTGACACTTACTCGTAGGCCTTGACACTCGCTCGTAGGCCTTGACACTCACTCGTAGGCTTTGACACTCGCTCGTAGGCCTTGACACTCGCTCGTAGGCCTTGACACTCGCTCGTAGGCCTTGACACTCACTCGTAGGCCTTGACACTCACTCGTAGGCCTTGACACTCGCTCGTAGGCCTTGACACTCGCTCGTAGGCCTTGACACTCGCTCGTAGGCCTTGACACTCACTCGTAGGCCTTGACACTCACTCGTAAGCCTTGACACTCGCTCGTAGGCCTTGACACTTACTCGTAGGCCTTGACACTCGCTCGTAGGCCTTGACACTCGCTCGTAGGCCTTGACACTCGCTCGTAGGCCTTGACACTCGCTCGTAGGCCTTGACACTCGCTCGCAGGCCTTGACACTCGCTCGTAGGCATTGACACTCGCTCGTAGGCCTTGACACTCGCTCGTAGGCCTTGACACTCGCTCGTAGGCCTTGACACTCGCTCGTAGGCCTTGACACTCGCTCGTAGGCCTTGACACTCACTCGTAGGCCTTGACACTCGCTCGTAGGCCTTAACACTCACTCGTAGGCCTTGACACTCACTCGTAAGCCTTGACACTCGCTCGTAGGCCTTGACACTCGCTCGTAGGCCTTGACACTCGCTCGTAGGCCTTGACACTCGCTCGTAGGCCTTGACACTCGCTCGTAGGCCTTGACACTCGCTCGTAGGCCTTGACACTCACTCGTAGGCCTTGACACTCACTCGTAAGCCTTGACACTCGCTCGTAGGCCTTGACACTCACTCGTAGGCCTTGACACTCGCTCGTAGTCCTTGACACTCGCTCGTAGGCCTTGACACTCACTCGTAAGCCTTGACACTCGCTCGTAGGCCTTGACAATCGCTCGTAGTCCTTGACACTCGCTCGTAGGCCTTGACACTCGCTCGTAGGCCTTGACACTCGCTCGTAGGCCTTGACACTCGCTCGTAGGCCTTGACACTCGCTCGTAGGCCTTGACACTCGCTCGTAGGCCTTGACACTCACTCGTAGGCCTTGACACTCGCTCGTAGGCCTTAACACTCACTCGTAGGCCTTGACACTCACTCGTAAGCCTTGACACTCGCTCGTAGGCCTTGACACTCGCTCGTAGGCCTTGACACTCGCTCGTAGGCCTTGACACTCGCTCGTAGGCCTTGACACTCGCTCGTAGGCCTTGACACTCGCTCGTAGGCCTTGACACTCACTCGTAGGCCTTGACACTCGCTCGTAGGCCTTGACACTCGCTCGTAGGCCTTGACACTCACTCGTAGGCTTTGACACTGACTCGTAGGCCTTGACACTGACTCGTAGGCCTTGACACTCGCTCGTAGGCCTTGACACTCGCTCGTAGGCCTTGACACTCACTCGTAAGCCTTGACACTCACTCGTAGGCCTTGACACTCGCTCGTAGGCCTTGACACTCGCTCGTAGGCCTTGACACTCACTCGTAGGCCTTGACACTCGCTCGTAGGCCTTGACACTCGCTCGTAGGCCTTGACACTCGCTCGTAGGCCTTGACACTCGCTCGTAGGCCTTGACACTCACTCGTAGGCCTTGACACTCACTCGTAGGCCTTGACACTCGCTCGTAGGCCTTGACACTCGCTCGTAGGCCTTGACACTCGCTCGTAGGCCTTGACACTCACTCGTAGGCCTTGACACTCACTCGTAGGCCTTGACACTCGCTCGTAGGCCTTGACACTCGCTCGTAGGCCTTGACACTCGCTCGTAGGCCTTGACACTCACTCGTAGGCCTTGACACTCACTCGTAAGCCTTGACACTCGCTCGTAGGCCTTGACACTCACTCGTAGGCCTTGACACTCGCTCGTAGGCCTTGACACTCGCTCGTAGGCCTTGACACTCATTCGTAGGCCTTGACACTCGCTCGTAGGCCTTGACACTCGCTCGTAGGCCTTGACACTCGCTCGTAGGCCTTGACACTCGCTCGTAGGCCTTGACACTCGCTCGTAGGCCTTGACACTCATTCGTAGGCCTTGACACTCATTCGTAGGCCTTGACACTCACTCGTAGGCATTGACACTCGCTCGTAGGCCTTGACACTCGCTCGTAGGCCTTGACACTCGCTCGTAGGCTTTGACACTCACTCGTAGGCCTTGACACTCGCTCGTAGGCCTTGACACTCGCTCGTAGGCCTTGACACTCACTCGTAGGCCTTGACACTCACTCGTAGGCCTTGACACTCGCTCGTAGGCCTTGACACTTACTCGTAGGCCTTGACACTCGCTCGTAGGCCTTGACACTCACTCGTAGGCCTTGACACTCACTCGTAGGCCTTGACACTCACTCGTAGGCCTTGACACTCGCTCGTAGGCCTTGACACTCACTCGTAGGCCTTGACACTCGCTCGTAGGCCTTAACACTCACTCGTAGGCCTTGACACTCACTCGTAAGCCTTGACACTCGCTCGTAGGCCTTGACACTCGCTCGTAGGCCTTGACACTCGCTCGTAGGCCTTGACACTCGCTCGTAGGCCTTGACACTCGCTCGTAGGCCTTGACACTCGCTCGTAGGCCTTGACACTCACTCGTAAGCCTTGACACTCGCTCGTAGGCCTTGACACTCGCTCGTAGGCCTTGGCACTCGCTCGTAGGCCTTGACACTCACTCGTAAGCCTTGACACTCGCTCGTAGGCCTTGACACTCGCTCGTAGGCCTTGACACTCGCTCGTAGGCCTTGACACTCGCTCCTAGGCCTTGACACTCGCTCGTAGGCCTTGACACTCACTCGTAGGCCTTGACACTCACTCGTAGGCCTTGACACTCGCTCGTAGGCCTTGACACTCACTCGTAGGCCTTGACACTCACTCGTAAGCCTTGACACTCACTCGTAAGCCTTGACACTCGCTCGTAGGCCTTGACACTCGCTCGTAGGCCTTGACACTCGCTCGTAGGCCTTGACACTCGCTCGCAGGCCTTGACACTCGCTCGTAGGCATTGACACTCGCTCGTAGGCCTTGACACTCGCTCGTGGGCCTTGACACTCGCTCGTAGGCCTTGACACTCGCTCGTAGGCATTGACACTCGCTCGTAGGCCTTGACACTCGCTCGTAGGCCTTGACACTCGCTCGTAGGCCTTGACACTCGCTCGTAGGCCTTGACACTCGCTCGTAGGCCTTGACACTCACTCGTAGGCCTTGACACTCGCTCGTAGGCCTTAACACTCACTCGTAGGCCTTGACACTCACTCGTAGGCCTTGACACTCGCTCGTAGGCCTTAACACTCACTCGTAGGCCTTGACACTCACTCGTAAGCCTTGACACTCGCTCGTAGGCCTTGACACTCGCTCGTAGGCCTTGACACTCGCTCGTAGGCCTTGACACTCGCTCGTAGGCCTTGACACTCGCTCGTAGGCCTTGACACTCGCTCGTAGGCCTTGACACTCACTCGTAGGCCTTGACACTCACTCGTAAGCCTTGACACTCGCTCGTAGGCCTTGACACTCACTCGTAGGCCTTGACACTCGCTCGTAGGCCTTGACACTCGCTCGTAGGCCTTGACACTCGCTCGTAGTCCTTGACACTCGCTCGTAGGCCTTGACACTCGCTCGTAGGCCTTGACACTCGCTCGTAGGCCTTGACACTCGCTCGTAGGCCTTGACACTCACTCGTAGGCCTTGACACTCACTCGTAAGCCTTGACACTCGCTCGTAGGCCTTGACACTCACTCGTAGGCTTTGACACTCACTCGTAGGCCTTGACACTCACTCGTAGGCCTTGACACTCGCTCGTAGGCCTTGACACTCGCTCGTAGGCCTTGACACTCGCTCGTAGGCCTTGACACTCGCTCGTAGGCCTTGACACTTACTCGTAGGCCTTGACACTCGCTCGTAGGCCTTGACACTCGCTCGTAGGCCTTGACACTCGCTCGTAGGCCTTGACACTCGCTCGTAGGCCTTGACACTCGCTCGTAGGCCTTGACACTCGCTCGTAGGCCTTGACACTCGCTCGTAGGCCTTGACACTCGCTCGCAGGCCTTGACACTCGCTCGTAGGCCTTGACACTCGCTCGTAGGCCTTGACACTCGCTCGTAGGCCTTGACACTCGCTCGTAGGCCTTGACACTCGCTCGTAGGCCTTGACACTCGCTCGTAGGCCTTGACACTCACTCGTAGGCCTTGACACTCGCTCGTAGGCCTTGACACTCGCTCGTAGGCCTTGACACTCGCTCGTAAGCCTTGACACTCACTCGTAGGCCTTGACACTCGCTCGTAGGCCTTAACACTCACTCGTAGGCCTTGACACTCGCTCGTAGGCCTTGACACTCGCTCGTAGGCCTTGACACTCACTCGTAAGCCTTGACACTCGCTCGTAGGCCTTGACACTCGCTCGTAGGCCTTGACACTCGCTCGTAGGCCTTGACACTCACTCGTAGGCCTTGACACTCGCTCGTAGGCCTTGACACTCGCTCGTAAGCCTTGACACTCGCTCGTAGGCCTTGACACTCACTCGTAGGCCTTGACACTCACTCGTAAGCCTTGACACTCACTCGTAGGCCTTGACACTCACTCGTAAGCCTTGACACTCGCTCGTAGGCCTTGACACTCACTCGTAAGCCTTGACACTCGCTCGTAGGCCTTGACACTCACTCGTAAGCCTTGACACTCGCTCGTAGGCCTTGACACTCGCTCGTAGGCCTTGACACTCGCTCGTAGGCCTTAACACTCACTCGTAGGCTTTGACACTCGCTCGTAAGCCTTGACACTCGCTCGTAGGCCACACTCGCTCGTAGGCCTTGACACTCACTCGTAGGCCTTGACACTCGCTCGTAGGCCTTGACACTCACTCGTAGGCCTTGACACTCACTCGTAGGCCTTGACACTCGCTCGTAGGCCTTGACACTCGCTCGTAGGCCACACTCGCTCGTAGGCCTTGACACTCACTCGTAGGCCTTGACACTCGCTCGTAGGCCTTGACACTCACTCGTAGGCCTTGACACTCGCTCGTAGGCATTGACACTCGCTCGTAGGCCTTGACACTCGCTCGTAGGCCTTGACAATCGCTCGTAGGCCACACTCGCTCGTAGGCCTTGACACTCGCTCGTAGGCCTTGACAATCGCTCGTAGGCCTTGACACTCACTCGTAATCCTTGGCACTCACTCGTAGGCCTTGACACTCACTCGTAGGCTTTGACACTCATTCGTAGGCCTTGACACTCACTCGTAGGCTTTGACACTCGCTCGTAGGCCTTGACACTCGCTCGTAGGCCTTGACACTCGCTCGTAGGCCTTGACACTCACTCGTAGGCCTTGACACTCGCTCGTAGGTCTTGACACTCGCTCGTAGGCCTTGACACTCGCTCGTAGGCCTTGACACTCGCTCGTAGGCCTTGACACTCGCTCGTAGGCCTTGACACTCGCTCGTAGGCCTTGACACTCGCTCGTAGGCCTTGACACTCACTCGTAGGCCTTGACACTCGCTCGTAGGCCTTGACACTCACTCGTAGGCTTTGACACTGACTCGTAGGCCTTGACACTCACTCGTAGGCCTTGACACTCGCTCGTAGGCCTTGACACTCGCTCGTAGGCCTTGACACTCGCTCGTAGGCCTTGACACTCGCTCGTAGGCCTTGACACTCGCTCGTAGGCCTTGACACTCACTCGTAGGCCTTGACACTCGCTCGTAGGCCTTGACACTCGCTCGTAGGCCTTGACACTCGCTCGTAGGCCTTGACACTCGCTCGTAGGCCTTGACACTCACTCGTAGGCCTTGACACTCGCTCGTAGGCCTTGACACTCGCTCGTAGGCCTTGACACTCACTCGTAGGCCTTGACACTCACTCGTAAGCCTTGACACTCGCTCGTAGGCCTTGACACTCACTGGTAAGCCTTGACACTCGCTCGTAGGCCTTGACACTCGCTCGTAGGCCTTGACACTCGCTCGTAGGCCTTGACACTCGCTCGTAGGCCTTGACACTCACTCGTAGGCCTTGACACTCACTGGTAAGCCTTGACACTCGCTCGTAGGCCTTGGCACTTACTCGTAGGCCTTGACACTCGCTCGTAGGCCTTGACACTCACTCGTAGGCTTTGACACTCGCTCGTAGGCCTTGACACTCGCTCGTAGGCCTTGACACTCGCTCGTAGGCTTTGACACTCACTCGTAGGCCTTGACACTCGCTCGTAGGCCTTGACACTCGCTCGTAGGCCTTGACACTCACTCGTAGGCCTTGACACTCACTCGTAGGCCTTGACACTCGCTCGTAGGCCTTGACACTCGCTCGTAGGCCTTGACACTCACTCGTAGGCTTTGACACTCGCTCGTAGGCCTTGACACTCGCTCGTAGGCCTTGACACTCATTCGTAGGCCTTGACACTCACTCGTAGGCCTTGACACTCACTCGTAGGCCTTGACACTCGCTCCTAGGCCTTGACACTCGCTCGTAGGCCTTGACACTCGCTCGTAGGCCTTGACACTCGCTCGTAGGCCTTGACACTCGCTCGTAGGCCTTGACACTCGCTCGTAGGCCTTGACACTCGCTCGTAGGCCTTGACACTCGCTCGTAGGCCTTGACACTCGCTCGTAGGCCTTGACACTCGCTCGTAGGCCTTGACACTCGCTCGTAGGCCTTGACACTCGCTCGTAGGCTTTGACACTCACTCGTAGGCCTTGACACTCGCTCGTAGGCCTTGACACTCGCTCGTAGGCCTTGACACTCACTCGTAGGCCTTGACACTCGCTCGTAGGCCTTGACACTCGCTCGTAGGCCTTGACACTCACTCGTAAGCCTTGACACTCACTCGTAGGCCTTGACACTCACTCGTAAGCCTTGACACTCGCTCGTAGGCCTTGACACTCATTCGTAGGCCTTGACACTCATTCGTAGGCCTTGACACTCACTCGTAGGCTTTGACACTCGCTCGTAGGCCTTGACACTCGCTCGTAGGCCTTGACACTCGCTCGTAGGCCTTGACACTCGCTCGTAGGCCTTGACACTCCCTCGTAGGCCTTGACACTCGCTCGTAAGCCTTGACACTCGCTCGTAGGCCTTGACACTCGCTCGTAGGCCTTGACACTCACTCGTAAGCCTTGACACTCGCTCGTAGGCCTTGACACTCGCTCGTAGGCCTTGACACTCCCTCGTAGGCCTTGACACTCGCTCGTAGGCCTTGACACTCGCTCGTAGGCCTTGACACTCGCTCGTAGGCCTTGACACTCACTCGTAGGCCTTGACACTCGCTCGTAGGCCTTGACACTCGCTCGTAGGCTTTGACACTCGCTCGTAGGCCTTGACACTCACTCGTAGGCCTTGACACTCCCTCGTAGGCCTTGACACTCGCTCGTAGGCCTTGACACTCGCTCGTAGGCCTTGACACTCGCTCGTAGGCCTTGACACTCACTCGTAGGCCTTGACACTCCCTCGTAGGCCTTGACACTCGCTCGTAAGCCTTGACACTCGCTCGTAGGCCTTGACACTCACTCGTAAGCCTTGACACTCGCTCGTAGGCCTTGACACTCGCTCGTAGGCCTTGACACTCCCTCGTAGGCCTTGACACTCGCTCGTAGGCCTTGACACTCGCTCGTAGGCCTTGACACTCGCTCGTAGGCCTTGACACTCACTCGTAGGCCTTGACACTCGCTCGTAGGCCTTGACACTCGCTCGTAGGCTTTGACACTTACTCGTAGGCCTTGACACTCGCTCGTAGGCCTTGACACTCATTCGTAGGCCTTGACACTCACTCGTAGGCCTTGACACTCACTCGTAAGCCTTGACACTCGCTCGTAGGCCTTGACACTCATTCGTAGGCTTTGACACTCACTCGTAGGCCTTGACACTCGCTCGTAGGCTTTGACACTCGCTCGTAGGCCTTGACACTCGCTCGTAGGCCTTGACACTCGCTCGTAGGCTTTGACACTCACTCGTAGGCCTTGACACTCGCTCGTAGGCCTTGACACTCGCTCGTAGGCCTTGACACTCACTCGTAGGCCTTGACACTCACTCGTAGGCCTTGACACTCGCTCGTAGGCCTTGACACTCGCTCGTAGGCCACACTCGCTCGTAGGCCTTGACACTCACTCGTAGGCCTTGACACTCGCTCGTAGGCCTTGACACTCACTCGTAGGCCTTGACACTCGCTCGTAGGCATTGACACTCGCTCGTAGGCCTTGACACTCGCTCGTAGGCCTTGACTCTCGCTCGTAGGCCACACTCGCTCGTAGGCCTTGACACTCATTCGTAGGCCTTGACACTCACTCGTAGGCTTTGACACTCGCTCGTAGGCCTTGACACTCGCTCGTAGGTCTTGACACTCGCTCGTAGGCCTTGACACTCACTCGTAGGCCTTGACACTCGCTCGTAAGCCTTGACACTCGCTCGTAGGCCTTGACACTCACTCGTAGGCCTTGACACTCACTCGTAGGCCTTGACACTCGCTCGTAGGCCTTGACACTCGCTCGTAAGCCTTGACACTCGCTCGTAGGCCTTGACACTCACTCGTAGGCCTTGACACTCACTCGTAAGCCTTGACACTCGCTCGTAGGCCTTGACACTCGCTCGTAGGCCTTGACACTCCCTCGTAAGCCTTGACACTCGCTCGTAGGCCTTGACACTCGCTCGTAGGCCTTGACACTCGCTCGTAGGCCTTGACACTCACTCGTAGGCCTTGACACTCGCTCGTAGGCCTTGACACTCGCTCGTAGGCCTTGACACTCACTCGTAGGCCTTGACACTCGCTCGTAGGCCTTGACACTCGCTCGTAGGCTTTGACACTCGCTCGTAGGCCTTGACACTCGCTCGTAGGCCTTGACACTCGCTCGTAGGCCTTGACACTTACTCGTAGGCCTTGACACTCGCTCGTAGGCCTTGACACTCGCTCGTAGGCCTTGACACTCACTCGTAGGCCTTGACACTCACTCGTAAGCCTTGACACTCGCTCGTAGGCCTTGACACTCATTCGTAGGCCTTGACACTCATTCGTAGGCCTTGACACTCACTCGTAGGCTTTGACACTCGCTCGTAGGCCTTGACACTCGCTCGTAGGCCTTGACACTCGCTCGTAGGCTTTGACACTCACTCGTAGGCCTTGACACTCGCTCGTAGGCCTTGACACTCGCTCGTAGGCCTTGACACTCACTCGTAGGCCTTGACACTCACTCGTAGGCCTTGACACTCGCTCGTAGGCCTTGACACTCGCTCGTAGGCCACACTCGCTCGTAGGCCTTGACACTCACTCGTAGGCCTTGACACTCGCTCGTAGGCCTTGACACTCACTCGTAGGCCTTGACACTCGCTCGTAGGCATTGACACTCGCTCGTAGGCCTTGACACTCGCTCGTAGGCCTTGACACTCGCTCGTAGGCCACACTCGCTCGTAGGCCTTGACACTCGCTCGTAGGCCTTGACAATCGCTCGTAGGCCTTGACACTCACTCGTAATCCTTGGCACTCACTCGTAAGCCTTGACACTCGCTCGTAGGCCTTGACACTCGCTCGTAGGCCTTGACACTCGCTCGTAGGCCTTGACACTCACTCGTAAGCCTTGACACTCGCTCGTAGGCCTTGACACTCGCTCGTAGGCCTTGACACTCGCTCGTAGGCCTTGACACTCGCTCGTAGGCCTTGACACTCGCTCGTAGGCCTTGACACTCGCTCGTAGGCCTTGACACTCACTCGTAGGCCTTGACACTCGCTCGTAGGCCTTGACACTCGCTCGTAGGCCTTGACACTCGCTCGTAGGCTTTGACACTCACTCGTAGGCCTTGACACTCGCTCGTAGGCCTTGACACTCGCTCGTAGGCCTTGACACTCACTCGTAGGCCTTGACACTCGCTCGTAGGCCTTGACACTCGCTCGTAGGCCTTGACACTCACTCGTAAGCCTTGACACTCGCTCGTAGGCCTTGACACTCGCTCGTAGGCCTTGACACTCGCTCGTAGGCCTTGACACTCACTCGTAGGCCTTGACACTCGCTCGTAGGCCTTGACACTCGCTCGTAGGCCTTGACACTCACTCGTAGGCCTTGACACTCACTCGTAAGCCTTGACACTCGCTCGTAGGCCTTGACACTCACTCGTAGGCCTTGACACTCGCTCGTAGGCCTTGACACTCGCTCGTAGGCCTTGACACTCACTCGTAAGCCTTGACACTCGCTCGTAGGTCTTGACACTCGCTCGTAGGCCTTGACACTCACTCGTAGGCCTTGACACTCGCTCGTAAGCCTTGACACTCGCTCGTAGGCCTTGACACTCACTCGTAGGCCTTGACACTCACTCGTAGGCCTTGACACTCGCTCGTAGGCCTTGACACTCGCTCGTAAGCCTTGACACTCGCTCGTAGGCCTTGACACTCACTCGTAGGCCTTGACACTCACTCGTAAGCCTTGACACTCGCTCGTAGGCCTTGACACTCGCTCGTAGGCCTTGACACTCCCTCGTAAGCCTTGACACTCGCTCGTAGGCCTTGACACTCGCTCGTAGGCCTTGACACTCGCTCGTAGGCCTTGACACTCACTCGTAGGCCTTGACACTCGCTCGTAGGCCTTGACACTCGCTCGTAGGCCTTGACACTCACTCGTAGGCCTTGACACTCGCTCGTAGGCCTTGACACTCGCTCGTAGGCTTTGACACTCGCTCGTAGGCCTTGACACTCGCTCGTAGGCCTTGACACTCGCTCGTAGGCCTTGACACTTACTCGTAGGCCTTGACACTCGCTCGTAGGCCTTGACACTCGCTCGTAGGCCTTGACACTCACTCGTAGGCCTTGACACTCACTCGTAAGCCTTGACACTCGCTCGTAGGCCTTGACACTCATTCGTAGGCCTTGACACTCATTCGTAGGCCTTGACACTCACTCGTAGGCTTTGACACTCGCTCGTAGGCCTTGACACTCGCTCGTAGGCCTTGACACTCGCTCGTAGGCTTTGACACTCACTCGTAGGCCTTGACACTCGCTCGTAGGCCTTGACACTCGCTCGTAGGCCTTGACACTCACTCGTAGGCCTTGACACTCACTCGTAGGCCTTGACACTCGCTCGTAGGCCTTGACACTCGCTCGTAGGCCACACTCGCTCGTAGGCCTTGACACTCACTCGTAGGCCTTGACACTCGCTCGTAGGCCTTGACACTCACTCGTAGGCCTTGACACTCGCTCGTAGGCATTGACACTCGCTCGTAGGCCTTGACACTCGCTCGTAGGCCTTGACACTCGCTCGTAGGCCACACTCGCTCGTAGGCCTTGACACTCGCTCGTAGGCCTTGACAATCGCTCGTAGGCCTTGACACTCACTCGTAATCCTTGGCACTCACTCGTAAGCCTTGACACTCGCTCGTAGGCCTTGACACTCGCTCGTAGGCCTTGACACTCGCTCGTAGGCCTTGACACTCACTCGTAAGCCTTGACACTCGCTCGTAGGCCTTGACACTCGCTCGTAGGCCTTGACACTCGCTCGTAGGCCTTGACACTCGCTCGTAGGCCTTGACACTCGCTCGTAGGCCTTGACACTCGCTCGTAGGCCTTGACACTCACTCGTAGGCCTTGACACTCGCTCGTAGGCCTTGACACTCGCTCGTAGGCCTTGACACTCGCTCGTAGGCTTTGACACTCACTCGTAGGCCTTGACACTCGCTCGTAGGCCTTGACACTCGCTCGTAGGCCTTGACACTCACTCGTAGGCCTTGACACTCGCTCGTAGGCCTTGACACTCGCTCGTAGGCCTTGACACTCACTCGTAAGCCTTGACACTCGCTCGTAGGCCTTGACACTCGCTCGTAGGCCTTGACACTCGCTCGTAGGCCTTGACACTCACTCGTAGGCCTTGACACTCGCTCGTAGGCCTTGACACTCGCTCGTAGGCCTTGACACTCACTCGTAGGCCTTGACACTCACTCGTAAGCCTTGACACTCGCTCGTAGGCCTTGACACTCACTCGTAGGCCTTGACACTCGCTCGTAGGCCTTGACACTCGCTCGTAGGCCTTGACACTCACTCGTAAGCCTTGACACTCGCTCGTAGGCCTTGACACTCGCTCGTAGGCCTTGACACTCGCTCGTAGGCCTTGACACTCGCTCGTAGGCCTTGACACTCGCTCGTAGGCCTTGACACTCACTCGTAGGCTTTGACACTGACTCGTAGGCCTTGACACTCGCTCGTAGGCCTTGACACTCGCTCGTAGGCCTTGACACTCGCTCGTAGGCCTTGACACTCACTCGTAGGCCTTGACACTCGCTCGTAGGCCTTGACACTCGCTCGTAGGCCTTGACACTCGCTCGTAGGCCTTGACACTCGCTCGTAGGCCTTGACACTCGCTCGTAGGCCTTGACACTCGCTCGTAGGCCTTGACACTCGCTCGTAGGCCTTGACACTCGCTCGTAGGCTTTGACACTCACTCGTAGGCCTTGACACTCGCTCGTAGGCCTTGACACTCGCTCGTAGGCCTTGACACTCACTCGTAGGCCTTGACACTCGCTCGTAGGCCTTGACACTCGCTCGTAGGCCTTGACACTCACTCGTAGGCCTTGACACTCGCTCGTAGGCCTTGACACTCGCTCGTAGGCCTTGACACTCACTCGTAGGCCTTGACACTCGCTCGTAGGCCTTGACACTCGCTCGTAGGCCTTGACACTCGCTCGTAGGCCTTGACACTCGCTCGTAGGCCTTGACACTCACTCGTAGGCTTTGACACTCGCTCGTAGGCCTTGACACTCGCTCGTAGGCCTTGACACTCGCTCGTAGGCTTTGACACTCACTCGTAGGCCTTGACACTCACTCGTAGGCCTTGACACTCGCTCGTAGGCTTTGACACTCGCTCGTAGGCCTTGACACTCGCTCGTAGGCCTTGACACTCGCTCGTAGGCTTTGACACTCACTCGTAGGCCTTGACACTCGCTCGTAGGCCTTGACACTCGCTCGTAGGCCTTGACACTCACTCGTAGGCCTTGACACTCACTCGTAGGCCTTGACACTCACTCGTAGGCCTTGACACTCACTCGTAGGCCTTGACACTCGCTCGTAGGCCTTGACACTCACTCGTAGGCCTTGACATTCACTCGTAGGCCTTGACACTCGCTCGTAGGCCTTGACACTCGCTCGTAGGCCTTCACACTCACTCGTAGGCTTTGACACTGACTCGTAGGCCTTGACACTCGCTCGTAGGCCTTGACACTCATTCGTAGGCCTTGACACTCACTCGTAGGCCTTGACACTCACTCGTAGGCCTTGACACTCACTCGTAGGCCTTGACACTCGCTCGTAGGCCTTGACACTCGCTCGTAGGCCTTGACACTCGCTCGTAGGCCTTGACACTCACTCGTAGGCCTTGACACTCGCTCGTAGGCCTTGACACTCGCTCGTAGGCCTTGACACTCGCTCGTAGGCCTTGACACTCGCTCGTAGGCCTTGACACTCACTCGTAGGCTTTGACACTGACTCGTAGGCCTTGACACTCGCTCGTAGGCCTTGACACTCGCTCGTAGGCCTTGACACTCGCTCGTAGGCCTTGACACTCACTCGTAGGCCTTGACACTCGCTCGTAGGCCTTGACACTTGCTCGTAGGCCTTGACACTCGCTCGTAGGCCTTGACACTCGCTCGTAGGCCTTGACACTCGCTCGTAGGCCTTGACACTCGCTCGTAGGCCTTGACACTCGCTCGTAGGCCTTGACACTCGCTCGTAGGCTTTGACACTCACTCGTAGGCCTTGACACTCGCTCGTAGGCCTTGACACTCGCTCGTAGGCCTTGACACTCACTCGTAGGCCTTGACACTCGCTCGTAGGCCTTGACACTCGCTCGTAGGCCTTGACACTCACTCGTAGGCCTTGACACTCGCTCGTAGGCCTTGACACTCGCTCGTAGGCCTTGACACTCACTCGTAGGCCTTGACACTCGCTCGTAGGCCTTGACACTCGCTCGTAGGCCTTGACACTCGCTCGTAGGCCTTGACACTCGCTCGTAGGCCTTGACACTCACTCGTAGGCTTTGACACTCGCTCGTAGGCCTTGACACTCGCTCGTAGGCCTTGACACTCGCTCGTAGGCTTTGACACTCACTCGTAGGCCTTGACACTCACTCGTAGGCCTTGACACTCGCTCGTAGGCTTTGACACTCGCTCGTAGGCCTTGACACTCGCTCGTAGGCCTTGACACTCGCTCGTAGGCTTTGACACTCACTCGTAGGCCTTGACACTCGCTCGTAGGCCTTGACACTCGCTCGTAGGCCTTGACACTCACTCGTAGGCCTTGACACTCACTCGTAGGCCTTGACACTCACTCGTAGGCCTTGACACTCACTCGTAGGCCTTGACACTCGCTCGTAGGCCTTGACACTCACTCGTAGGCCTTGACACTCGCTCGTAGGCCTTGACACTCGCTCGTAGGCCTTGACACTCGCTCGTAGGCCTTGACACTCACTCGTAGGCTTTGACACTGACTCGTAGGCCTTGACACTCGCTCGTAGGCCTTGACACTCGCTCGTAGGCCTTGACACTCACTCGTAGGCCTTGACACTCACTCGTAGGCCTTGACACTCGCTCGTAGGCCTTGACACTCGCTCGTAGGCCTTGACACTCGCTCGTAGGCCTTGACACTCGCTCGTAGGCCTTGACACTCGCTCGTAGGCCTTGACACTCGCTCGTAGGCCTTGACACTCGCTCGTAGGCCTTGACACTCGCTCGTAGGCCTTGACACTCGCTCGTAGGCCTTGACACTCACTCGTAGGCCTTGACACTCGCTCGTAGGCCTTGACACTCACTCGTAGGCCTTGACACTCGCTCGTAGGCCTTGACACTCGCTCGTAGGCCTTGACACTCACTCGTAGGCCTTGACACTCGCTCGTAGGCCTTGACACTCTCTCGTAGGCCTTGACACTCACTCGTAAGCCTTGACACTCGCTCGTAGGCCTTGACACTCGCTCGTAGGCCTTGACATTCGCTCGTAGGCCTTGACACTCGCTCGTAGGCCTTGACACTCGCTCGTAGGCCTTGACACTCGCTCGTAGGCTTTGACACTCGCTCGTAGGCCTTGACACTCACTCGTAGGCCTTGACACTCGCTCGTAGGCCTTGACACTCACTCGTAGGCTTTGACACTGACTCGTAGGCCTTGACACTCGCTCGTAGGCCTTGACACTCGCTCGTAGGCCTTGACACTCGCTCGTAGGCCTTGACACTCACTCGTAGGCCTTGACACTCGCTCGTAGGCCTTGACACTCGCTCGTAGGCCTTGACACTCGCTCGTAGGCCTTGACACTCGCTCGTAGGCCTTGACACTCGCTCGTAGGCCTTGACACTCGCTCGTAGGCCTTGACACTCGCTCGTAGGCCTTGACACTCGCTCGTAGGCTTTGACACTCACTCGTAGGCCTTGACACTCGCTCGTAGGCTTTGACACTCACTCGTAGGCCTTGACACTCGCTCGTAGGCCTTGACACTCGCTCGTAGGCCTTGACACTCACTCGTAGGCCTTGACACTCGCTCGTAGGCCTTGACACTCGCTCGTAGGCCTTGACACTCACTCGTAAGCCTTGACACTCGCTCGTAGGCCTTGACACTCGCTCGTAGGCCTTGACATTCGCTCGTAGGCCTTGACACTCGCTCGTAGGCCTTGACACTCGCTCGTAGGCCTTGACACTCGCTCGTAGGCCTTGACACTCGCTCGTAGGCCTTGACACTCACTCGTAGGCCTTGACACTCGCTCGTAGGCCTTGACACTCACTCGTAGGCTTTGACACTCGCTCGTAGGCCTTGACACTCGCTCGTAGGCCTTGACACTCGCTCGTAGGCTTTGACACTCACTCGTAGGCCTTGACACTCGCTCGTAGGCCTTGACACTCGCTCGTAGGCCTTGACACTCACTCGTAGGCCTTGACACTCACTCGTAGGCCTTGACACTCACTCGTAGGCCTTGACACTCACTCGTAGGCCTTGACAATCGCTCGTAGGCCTTGACACTCACTCGTAGGCCTTGACACTCACTCGTAGGCCTTGACACTCGCTCGTAGGCCTTGACACTCGCTCGTAGGCCTTCACACTCACTCGTAGGCTTTGACACTGACTCGTAGGCCTTGACACTCGCTCGTAGGCCTTGACACTCATTCGTAGGCCTTGACACTCACTCGTAGGCCTTGACACTCACTCGTAGGCCTTGACACTCACTCGTAGGCTTTGACACTGACTCGTAGGCCTTGACACTCGCTCGTAGGCCTTGACACTCGCTCGTAGGCCTTGACACTCGCTCGTAGGCCTTGACACTCACTCGTAGGCCTTGACACTCGCTCGTAGGCCTTGACACTCGCTCGTAGGCCTTGACACTCGCTCGTAGGCCTTGACACTCGCTCGTAGGCCTTGACACTCGCTCGTAGGCTTTGACACTCGCTCGTAGGCCTTGACACTCACTCGTAGGCCTTGACACTCGCTCGTAGGCCTTGACACTCGCTCGTAGGCCTTGACACTCACTCGTAAGCCTTGACACTCGCTCGTAGGCCTTGACACTCGCTCGTAGGCCTTGACATTCGCTCGTAGGCCTTGACACTCGCTCGTAGGCCTTGACACTCACTCGTAGGCCTTGACACTCACTCGTAGGCCTTGACACTCGCTCGTAGGCCTTGACACTTACTCGTAGGCCTTGACACTCACTCGTAGGCCTTGACACTCGCTCGTAGGCCTTGACACTCGCTCGTAGGCCTTGACACTCGCTCGTAGGCCTTGACACTCGCTCGTAGGCCTTGACACTCACTCGTAGGCCTTGACACTCACTCGTAAGCCTTGACACTCGCTCGTAGGCCTTGACACTTACTCGTAGGCCTTGACACTCGCTCGTAGGCCTTGACACTCGCTCGTAGGCCTTGACACTCACTCGTAGGCCTTGACACTCGCTCGTAGGCCTTGACACTCGCTCGTAGGCTTTGACACTCACTCGTAGGCCTTGACACTCGCTCGTAGGCCTTGACACTCGCTCGTAGGCCTTGACACTGACTCGTAGGCCTTGACACTCGCTCGTAGGCCTTGACACTCGCTCGTAGGCCTTGACACTCACTCGTAGGCCTTGACACTCGCTCGTAGGCCTTGACACTTACTCGTAGGCATTGACACTCGCTCGTAGGCCTTGACACTCGCTCGTAGGCCTTGACACTCGCTCGTAGGCCTTCACACTCACTCGTAGGCTTTGACACTAGGCCTTGACACTCGCTCGTAGGCCTTGACACTCACTCGTAGGCCTTGACACTCGCTCGTAGGCATTGACACTCGCTCGTAGGCCTTGACACTCGCTCGTAGGCCTTGACACTCGCTCGTAGGCCTTGACACTCATTCGTAGGCCTTGACACTCACTCGTAGGCCTTGACACTCACTCGTAGGCCTTGACACTCGCTCGTAGGCCTTGACACTCGCTCGTAGGCCTTCACACTCACTCGTAGGCTTTGACACTGACTCGTAGGCCTTGACACTCGCTCGTAGGCCTTGACACTCATTCGTAGGCCTTGACACTCACTCGTAGGCCTTGACACTCACTCGTAGGCCTTGACACTCACTCGTAGGCTTTGACACTGACTCGTAGGCCTTGACACTCGCTCGTAGGCCTTGACACTCGCTCGTAGGCCTTGACACTCGCTCGTAGGCCTTGACACTCACTCGTAGGCCTTGACACTCGCTCGTAGGCCTTGACACTCGCTCGTAGGCCTTGACACTCGCTCGTAGGCCTTGACACTCGCTCGTAGGCCTTGACACTCGCTCGTAGGCTTTGACACTCGCTCGTAGGCCTTGACACTCACTCGTAGGCCTTGACACTCGCTCGTAGGCCTTGACACTCACTCGTAGGCCTTGACACTCGCTCGTAGGCCTTGACACTTACTCGTAGGCCTTGACACTCGCTCGTAGGCCTTGACACTCGCTCGTAGGCCTTGACACTCACTCGTAGGCCTTGACACTCACTCGTAAGCCTTGACACTCGCTCGTAGGCCTTGACACTCATTCGTAGGCCTTGACACTCATTCGTAGGCCTTGACACTCACTCGTAAGCCTTGACACTCACTCGTAGGCCTTGACACTCACTCGTAGGCTTTGACACTGACTCGTAGGCCTTGACACTCGCTCGTAGGCCTTGACACTCGCTCGTAGGCCTTGACACTCGCTCGTAGGCCTTGACACTCACTCGTAGGCCTTGACACTCACTCGTAAGCCTTGACACTCGCTCGTAGGCCTTGACACTCACTCGTAGGCCTTGACACTCGCTCGTAGGCCTTGACACTCACTCGTAAGCCTTGACACTCGCTCGTAGGCCTTGACACTCACTCGTAGGCCTTGACACTCGCTCGTAGGCCTTGACACTCGCTCGTAGGCCTTGACACTCACTCGTAAGCCTTGACACTCGCTCGTAGGCCTTGACACTCGCTCGTAGGCCTTGACACTCGCTCGTAGGCCTTGACACTCACTCGTAGGCCTTGACACTCGCTCGTAGGCCTTGACACTCGCTCGTAGGCCTTGACACTCACTCGTAGGCCTTGACACTCGCTCGTAGGCCTTGACACTCGCTCGTAGGCCTTGACACTCGCTCGTAGGCCTTGACACTCGCTCGTAGGCCTTGACACTCGCTCGTAGGCCTTGACACTCGCTCGTAGGCCTTGACACTCGCTCGTAGGCTTTGACACTCACTCGTAGGCCTTGACACTCGCTCGTAGGCCTTGACACTCGCTCGTAGGCCTTGACACTCACTCGTAGGCCTCGACACTCGCTCGTAGGCCTTGACACTCGCTCGTAGGCCTTGACACTCACTCGTAAGCCTTGACACTCGCTCGTAGGCCTTGACACTCGCTCGTAGGCCTTGACATTCGCTCGTAGGCCTTGACACTCGCTCGTAGGCCTTGACACTCGCTCGTAGGCCTTGACACTCGCTCGTAGGCCTTGACACTCGCTCGTAGGCCTTGACACTCACTCGTAGGCCTTGACACTCACTCGTAGGCCTTGACACTCGCTCGTAGGCCTTGACACTCGCTCGTAGGCCTTGACACTCGCTCGTAGGCCTTGACACTCGCTCGTAGGCCTTGACACTCACTCGTAGGCCTTGACACTCACTCGTAAGCCCTGACACTCGCTCGTAGGCCTTGACACTTACTCGTAGGCCTTGACACTCGCTCGTAGGCCTTGACACTCGCTCGTAGGCTTTGACACTCACTCGTAGGCCTTGACACTCGCTCGTAGGCCTTGACACTCGCTCGTAGGCCTTGACACTCACTCGTAGGCCTTGACACTCACTCGTAAGCCTTGACACTCGCTCGTAGGCCTTGACACTCACTCGTAGGCCTTGACACTCGCTCGTAGGCCTTGACACTCGCTCGTAGGCCTTGACACTCACTCGTAAGCCTTGACACTCGCTCGTAGGCCTTGACACTCGCTCGTAGGCCTTGACACTCGCTCGTAGGCCTTGACACTCGCTCGTAGGCCTTGACACTCACTCGTAGGCCTTGACACTCGCTCGTAGGCCTTGACACTCGCTCGTAGGCCTTGACACTCACTCGTAAGCCTTGACACTCGCTCGTAGGCCTTGACACTCGCTCGTAGGCCTTGACATTCGCTCGTAGGCCTTGACACTCGCTCGTAGGCCTTGACACTCGCTCGTAGGCCTTGACACTCGCTCGTAGGCCTTGACACTCGCTCGTAGGCCTTGACACTCGCTCGTAGGCCTTGACACTCACTCGTAGGCCTTGACACTCGCTCGTAGGCCTTGACACTCGCTCGTAGGCCTTGACACTCACTCGTAGGCCTTGACACTCGCTCGTAGGCCTTGACACTCGCTCGTAGGCCTTGACACTCACTCGTAGGCCTTGACACTCACTCGTAAGCCTTGACACTCGCTCGTAGGCCTTGACACTCACTCGTAGGCCTTGACACTCGCTCGTAGGCCTTGACACTCGCTCGTAGGCCTTGACACTCGCTCGTAGGCCTTGACACTCGCTCGTAGGCCTTGACACTCGCTCGTAGGCCTTGACACTCGCTCGTAGGCCTTGACACTCGCTCGTAGGCCTTGACACTCGCTCGTAGGCCTTGACACTCGCTCGTAGGCTTTGACACTCACTCGTAGGCCTTGACACTCGCTCGTAGGCCTTGACACTCGCTCGTAGGCCTTGACACTCACTCGTAGGCCTCGACACTCGCTCGTAGGCCTTGACACTCGCTCGTAGGCCTTGACACTCACTCGTAAGCCTTGACACTCGCTCGTAGGCCTTGACACTCGCTCGTAGGCCTTGACATTCGCTCGTAGGCCTTGACACTCGCTCGTAGGCCTTGACACTCGCTCGTAGGCCTTGACACTCGCTCGTAGGCCTTGACACTCGCTCGTAGGCCTTGACACTCACTCGTAGGCCTTGACACTCACTCGTAGGCCTTGACACTCGCTCGTAGGCCTTGACACTCGCTCGTAGGCCTTGACACTCGCTCGTAGGCCTTGACACTCACTCGTAGGCCTTGACACTCACTCGTAAGCCCTGACACTCGCTCGTAGGCCTTGACACTTACTCGTAGGCCTTGACACTCGCTCGTAGGCCTTGACACTCGCTCGTAGGCCTTGACACTCACTCGTAGGCCTTGACACTCGCTCGTAGGCCTTGACACTCGCTCGTAGGCCTTGACACTCACTCGTAGGCCTTGACACTCACTCGTAAGCCTTGACACTCGCTCGTAGGCCTTGACACTCACTCGTAGGCCTTGACACTCGCTCGTAGGCCTTGACACTCGCTCGTAGGCCTTGACACTCACTCGTAAGCCTTGACACTCGCTCGTAGGCCTTGACACTCGCTCGTAGGCCTTGACACTCGCTCGTAGGCCTTGACACTCACTCGTAGGCCTTGACACTCGCTCGTAGGCCTTGACACTCGCTCGTAGGCCTTGACACTCACTCGTAGGCCTTGACACTCGCTCGTAGGCCTTGACACTCGCTCGTAGGCCTTGACACTCGCTCGTAGGCTTTGACACTCACTCGTAGGCCTTGACACTCGCTCGTAGGCCTTGACACTCACTCGTAGGCCTTGACACTCGCTCGTAGGCCTTGACACTCGCTCGTAGGCCTTGACACTCACTCGTAGGCCTTGACACTCGCTCGTAGGCCTTGACACTCGCTCGTAGGCCTTGACACTCACTCGTAAGCCTTGACACTCGCTCGTAGGCCTTGACACTCGCTCGTAGGCCTTGACACTCGCTCGTAGGCCTTGACACTCGCTCGTAGGCCTTGACACTCGCTCGTAGGCCTTGACACTCGCTCGTAGGCCTTGACACTCGCTCGTAGGCCTTGACACTCGCTCGTAGGCCTTGACACTCGCTCGTAGGCCTTGACACTCGCTCGTAGGCCTTGACACTCACTCGTAGGCCTTGACACTCGCTCGTAGGCCTTGACACTTACTCGTAGGCCTTGACACTCGCTCGTAGGCCTTGACACTCGCTCGTAGGCCTTGACACTCACTCGTAGGCCTTGACACTCGCTCGTAGGCCTTGACACTCGCTCGTAGGCCTTGACACTCATTCGTAGGCCTTGACACTCATTCGTAGGCCTTGACACTCACTCGTAGGCTTTGACACTCGCTCGTAGGCTTTGACACTCACTCGTAGGCCTTGACACTCGCTCGTAGGCCTTGACACTCGCTCGTAGGCCTTGACACTCACTCGTAGGCCTTGACATTCACTCGTAGGCCTTGACACTTACTCGTAGGCCTTGACACTCGCTCGTAGGCCTTGACACTCGCTCGTAGGCCTTGACACTCACTCGTAGGCCTTGACACTCACTCGTAAGCCTTGACACTCGCTCGTAGGCCTTGACACTCATTCGTAGGCCTTGACACTCATTCGTAGGCCTTGACACTCACTCGTAGGCTTTGACACTCGCTCGTAGGCTTTGACACTCACTCGTAGGCCTTGACACTCGCTCGTAGGCCTTGACACTCGCTCGTAGGCCTTGACACTTACTCGTAGGCCTTGACACTCACTCGTAGGCCTTGACACTCGCTCGTAGGCCTTGACACTCACTCGTAGGCCTTGACACTCGCTCGTAGGCCTTGACACTCACTCGTAGGCCTTGACACTCGCTCGTAAGCCTTGACACTCGCTCGTAGGCCTTGACACTCGCTCGTAGGCCTTGACACTCGCTCGTAGGCCTTGACACTCACTCGTAGGCCTTGACACTCACTCGTAAGCCTTGACACTCGCTCGTAGGCCTTGACACTCACTCGTAGGCCTTGACACTCGCTCGTAGGCCTTGACACTCGCTCGTAGGCCTTGACACTCACTCGTAAGCCTTGACACTCGCTCGTAGGCCTTGACACTCGCTCGTAGGCCTTGACACTCGCTCGTAGGCCTTGACACTCGCTCGTAGGCTTTGACACTCACTCGTAGGCCTTGACACTCGCTCGTAGGCCTTGACACTCGCTCGTAGGCCTTGACACTCACTCGTAGGCCTTGACATTCACTCGTAGGCCTTGACACTTACTCGTAGGCCTTGACACTCGCTCGTAGGCCTTGACACTCGCTCGTAGGCCTTGACACTCACTCGTAGGCCTTGACACTCACTCGTAAGCCTTGACACTCGCTCGTAGGCCTTGACACTCATTCGTAGGCCTTGACACTCATTCGTAGGCCTTGACACTCGCTCGTAGGCCTTGACACTCGCTCGTAGGCTTTGACACTCACTCGTAGGCCTTGACACTCGCTCGTAGGCCTTGACACTCGCTCGTAGGCCTTGACACTCACTCGTAGGCCTTGACACTCACTCGTAGGCCTTGACACTCGCTCGTAGGCCTTGACACTCACTCGTAGGCCTTGACACTCGCTCGTAGGCCTTGACACTCACTCGTAGGCCTTGACACTCGCTCGTAGGCCTTGACACTCACTCGTAGGCCTTGACACTCGCTCGTAGGCATTGACACTCGCTCGTAGGCCTTGACACTCGCTCGTAGGCCTTGACACTCGCTCGTAGGCCTTGACACTCGCTCGTAGGCCTTGACACTCGCTCGTAGGCCTTGACACTCGCTCGTAGGCATTGACACTCGCTCGTAGGCCTTGACACTCGCTCGTAGGCCTTGACACTCGCTCGTAGGCCTTGACACTCGCTCGTAGGCCTTGACACTCGCTCGTAGGCCTTGACACTCACTCGTAGGCCTTGACACTCACTCGTAAGCCTTGACACTCGCTCGTAGGCCTTGACACTCACTCGTAGGCCTTGACACTCGCTCGTAGGCCTTGACACTCGCTCGTAGGCCTTGACACTCACTCGTAAGCCTTGACACTCGCTCGTAGGCCTTGACACTCGCTCGTAGGCCTTGACACTCGCTCGTAGGCCTTGACACTCGCTCGTAGGCCTTGACACTCGCTCGTAGGCCTTGACACTCGCTCGTAGGCCTTGACACTCACTCGTAGGCCTTGACACTCGCTCGTAGGCCTTGACACTCGCTCGTAGGCCTTGACACTCGCTCGTAGGCTTTGACACTCACTCGTAGGCCTTGACACTCGCTCGTAGGCCTTGACACTCGCTCGTAGGCCTTGACACTCACTCGTAGGCCTTGACACTCGCTCGTAGGCCTTGACACTCGCTCGTAGGCCTTGACACTCACTCGTAAGCCTTGACACTCGCTCGTAGGCCTTGACACTCGCTCGTAGGCCTTGACACTCGCTCGTAGGCCTTGACACTCGCTCGTAGGCCTTGACACTCGCTCGTAGGCCTTGACACTCGCTCGTAGGCCTTGACACTCGCTCGTAGGCCTTGTCACTCGCTCATAGGCCTTGTCACTCGCTCGTAGGCCTTGACACTCCCTGGTAGGCCTTGACACTCGCTCGTAGGCCTTGACACTCGCTCGTAGGCCTTGACACTCGCTCGTAGGCCTTGACACTCACTCGTAGGCCTTGACATTCACTCGTAGGCCTTGACACTTACTCGTAGGCCTTGACACTCGCTCGTAGGCCTTGACACTCGCTCGTAGGCCTTGACACTCACTCGTAGGCCTTGACACTCACTCGTAAGCCTTGACACTCGCTCGTAGGCCTTGACACTCATTCGTAGGCCTTGACACTCATTCGTAGGCCTTGACACTCGCTCGTAGGCCTTGACACTCGCTCGTAGGCTTTGACACTCACTCGTAGGCCTTGACACTCGCTCGTAGGCCTTGACACTCGCTCGTAGGCCTTGACACTCACTCGTAGGCCTTGACACTCACTCGTAGGCCTTGACACTCGCTCGTAGGCCTTGACACTCACTCGTAGGCCTTGACACTCGCTCGTAGGCCTTGACACTCACTCGTAGGCCTTGACACTCGCTCGTAGGCCTTGACACTCACTCGTAGGCCTTGACACTCGCTCGTAGGCATTGACACTCGCTCGTAGGCCTTGACACTCGCTCGTAGGCCTTGACACTCGCTCGTAGGCCTTGACACTCGCTCGTAGGCCTTGACACTCGCTCGTAGGCCTTGACACTCGCTCGTAGGCATTGACACTCGCTCGTAGGCCTTGACACTCGCTCGTAGGCCTTGACACTCGCTCGTAGGCCTTGACACTCGCTCGTAGGCCTTGACACTCGCTCGTAGGCCTTGACACTCACTCGTAGGCCTTGACACTCACTCGTAAGCCTTGACACTCGCTCGTAGGCCTTGACACTCACTCGTAGGCCTTGACACTCGCTCGTAGGCCTTGACACTCGCTCGTAGGCCTTGACACTCACTCGTAAGCCTTGACACTCGCTCGTAGGCCTTGACACTCGCTCGTAGGCCTTGACACTCGCTCGTAGGCCTTGACACTCGCTCGTAGGCCTTGACACTCGCTCGTAGGCCTTGACACTCGCTCGTAGGCCTTGACACTCACTCGTAGGCCTTGACACTCGCTCGTAGGCCTTGACACTCGCTCGTAGGCCTTGACACTCGCTCGTAGGCTTTGACACTCACTCGTAGGCCTTGACACTCGCTCGTAGGCCTTGACACTCGCTCGTAGGCCTTGACACTCACTCGTAGGCCTTGACACTCGCTCGTAGGCCTTGACACTCGCTCGTAGGCCTTGACACTCACTCGTAAGCCTTGACACTCGCTCGTAGGCCTTGACACTCGCTCGTAGGCCTTGACACTCGCTCGTAGGCCTTGACACTCGCTCGTAGGCCTTGACACTCGCTCGTAGGCCTTGACACTCGCTCGTAGGCCTTGACACTCGCTCGTAGGCCTTGTCACTCGCTCATAGGCCTTGTCACTCGCTCGTAGGCCTTGACACTCCCTGGTAGGCCTTGACACTCGCTCGTAGGCCTTGACACTCATTCTAGGCCTTGACACTCATTCGTAGGCCTTGACACTCACTCGTAGGCTTTGACACTCGCTCGTAGGCCTTGACACTCGCTCGTAGGCCTTGACACTTGCTCGTAGGCTTTGACACTCACTCGTAGGCCTTGACACTCATTCGTAGGCCTTGACACTCACTCGTAGGCTTTGACACTCGCTCGTAGGCCTTGACACTCGCTCGTAGGCTTTGACACTCGCTCGTAGGCCTTGACACTCACTCGTAGGCCTTGACACTCGCTCGTAGGCTTTGACACTCACTCGTAGGCCTTGACACTCGCTCGTAGGCCTTGACACTCGCTCGTAGGCCTTGACGCTCACTCGTAGGCCTTGACACTCGCTCGTAGGCCTTGACACTCGCTCGTAGGCATTGACACTCGCTCGTAGGCCTTGACACTCACTCGTAGGCCATGACACTCACTCGTAGGCCTTGACACTCGCTCGTAGGCCTTGACACTCGCTCGTAGGCCACACTCGCTCGTAGGCCTTGACACTCACTCGTAGGCCTTGACACTCGCTCGTAGGCCTTGACACTCGCTCGTAGGCCTTGACACTCGCTCGTAGGCTTTGACACTCGCTCGTAGGCCTTGACACTCGCTCGTAGGCCTTGACACTCGCTCGTAGGCCTTGACACTCGCTCGTAGGCCTTGACACTCGCTCGTAGGCCTTGACACTCGCTCGTAGGCCTTGACACTCGCTCGTAGGCCTTGACACTCACTCGTAGGCCTTGACACTCACTCGTAGGCCTTGACACTCGCTCGTAGGCCTTGACACTCGCTCGTAGGCCTTGACACTCGCTCGTAGGCCTTGACACTCGCTCGTAGGCCTTGACACTCACTCGTAGGCCTTGACACTCACTCGTAGGCCTTGACACTCGCTCGTAGGCCTTGACACTCACTCGTAGGCCTTGACACTCGCTCGTAGGCCTTGACACTCGCTCGTAGGCCTTGACACTCGCTCGTAGGCCTTGACACTCACTCGTAGGCCTTGACACTCACTCGTAGGCCTTGACACATGCTCGTAGGCCTTGACACTCGCTCGTAGGCCTTGACACTCACTCGTAGGCCTTGACACTCGCTCGTAGGCCTTGACACTCATTCGTAGGCCTTGACACTCACTCGTAAGCCTTGACACTCGCTCGTAGGCCTTGACACTCGCTCGTAGGCCTTGACACTCGCTCGTAGGCCTTGACACTCGCTCGTAGGCCTTGACACTCGCTCGTAGGCCTTGACACTCGCTCGTAGGCCTTGACACTCGCTCGTAGGCCTTGACACTCACTCGTAGGCCTTGACACTCGCTCGTAGGCCTTGACACTCGCTCGTAGGCCTTGACACTCGCTCGTAGGCTTTGACACTCACTCGTAGGCCTTGACACTCGCTCGTAGGCCTTGACACTCGCTCGTAGGCCTTGACACTCACTCGTAGGCCTTGACACTCGCTCGTAGGCCTTGACACTCGCTCGTAGGCCTTGACACTCACTCGTAAGCCTTGACACTCGCTCGTAGGCCTTGACACTCGCTCGTAGGCCTTGACACTCGCTCGTAGGCCTTGACACTCGCTCGTAGGCCTTGACACTCGCTCGTAGGCCTTGACACTCGCTCGTAGGCCTTGACACTCGCTCGTAGGCCTTGTCACTCGCTCATAGGCCTTGTCACTCGCTCGTAGGCCTTGACACTCCCTGGTAGGCCTTGACACTCGCTCGTAGGCCTTGACACTCATTCTAGGCCTTGACACTCACTCGTAGGCCTTGACACTCGCTCGTAGGCCTTGACACTCGCTCGTAGGCCTTGACACTCGCTCGTAGGCCTTGACACTCACTCGTAGGCCTTGACACTCACTCGTAGGCCTTGACACATGCTCGTAGGCCTTGACACTCGCTCGTAGGCCTTGACACTCACTCGTAGGCCTTGACACTCGCTCGTAGGCCTTGACACTCATTCGTAGGCCTTGACACTCACTCGTAAGCCTTGACACTCGCTCGTAGGCCTTGACACTCGCTCGTAGGCCTTGACACTCGCTCGTAGGCCTTGACACTCGCTCGTAGGCCTTGACACTCGCTCGTAGGCCTTGACACTCGCTCGTAGGCCTTGACACTCGCTCGTAGGCCTTGACACTCACTCGTAGGCCTTGACACTCGCTCGTAGGCCTTGACACTCGCTCGTAGGCCTTGACACTCGCTCGTAGGCTTTGACACTCACTCGTAGGCCTTGACACTCGCTCGTAGGCCTTGACACTCGCTCGTAGGCCTTGACACTCACTCGTAGGCCTTGACACTCGCTCGTAGGCCTTGACACTCGCTCGTAGGCCTTGACACTCACTCGTAAGCCTTGACACTCGCTCGTAGGCCTTGACACTCGCTCGTAGGCCTTGACACTCGCTCGTAGGCCTTGACACTCGCTCGTAGGCCTTGACACTCGCTCGTAGGCCTTGACACTCGCTCGTAGGCCTTGACACTCGCTCGTAGGCCTTGTCACTCGCTCATAGGCCTTGTCACTCGCTCGTAGGCCTTGACACTCCCTGGTAGGCCTTGACACTCGCTCGTAGGCCTTGACACTCATTCTAGGCCTTGACACTCATTCGTAGGCCTTGACACTCACTCGTAGGCTTTGACACTCGCTCGTAGGCCTTGACACTCGCTCGTAGGCCTTGACACTTGCTCGTAGGCTTTGACACTCACTCGTAGGCCTTGACACTCATTCGTAGGCCTTGACACTCACTCGTAGGCTTTGACACTCGCTCGTAGGCCTTGACACTCGCTCGTAGGCTTTGACACTCGCTCGTAGGCCTTGACACTCACTCGTAGGCCTTGACACTCGCTCGTAGGCTTTGACACTCACTCGTAGGCCTTGACACTCGCTCGTAGGCCTTGACACTCGCTCGTAGGCCTTGACGCTCACTCGTAGGCCTTGACACTCGCTCGTAGGCCTTGACACTCGCTCGTAGGCATTGACACTCGCTCGTAGGCCTTGACACTCACTCGTAGGCCATGACACTCACTCGTAGGCCTTGACACTCGCTCGTAGGCCTTGACACTCGCTCGTAGGCCACACTCGCTCGTAGGCCTTGACACTCACTCGTAGGCCTTGACACTCGCTCGTAGGCCTTGACACTCGCTCGTAGGCCTTGACACTCGCTCGTAGGCTTTGACACTCGCTCGTAGGCCTTGACACTCGCTCGTAGGCCTTGACACTCGCTCGTAGGCCTTGACACTCGCTCGTAGGCCTTGACACTCGCTCGTAGGCCTTGACACTCACTCGTAGGCCTTGACACTCACTCGTAAGCCTTGACACTCGCTCGTAGGCCTTGACACTCATTCTAGGCCTTGACACTCATTCGTAGGCCTTGACACTCACTCGTAGGCTTTGACACTCGCTCGTAGGCCTTGACACTCGCTCGTAGGCCTTGACACTCACTCGTAGGCCATGACACTCACTCGTAGGCCTTGACACTCACTCGTAGGCCTTGACACTCGCTCGTAGGCCTTGACACTCACTCGTAGGCCTTGACACTCGCTCGTAGGCATTGACACTCGCTCGTAGGCCTTGACACTCGCTCGTAGGCCTTGACACTCGCTCGTAGGCCTTGACACTCGCTCGTAGGCCTTGACACTCACTCGTAGGCCTTGACACTCGCTCGTAGGCCTTGACGCTCACTCGTAGGCCTTGACACTCACTCGTAGGCCTTGACACTCGCTCGTAGGCCTTGACGCTCACTCGTAGGCCTTGACACTCACTCGTAAGCCTTGACACTCGCTCGTAGGCCTTGACACTCGCTCGTAGGCCTTGACACTCGCTCGTAGGCCTTGACACTCACTCGTAGGCCATGACACTCACTCGTAGGCCTTGACACTCGCTCGTAGGCCTTGACACTCGCTCGTAGGCCATGACACTCGCTCGTAGGCCTTGACACTCGCTCGTAGGCCTTGACACTCACTCGTAGGCCTTGACACTCGCTCGTAGGCCTTGACACTCGCTCGTAGGCCTTGACACTCACTCGTAGGCCTTGACACTCGCTCGTAGGCCTTGACACTCGCTCGTAGGCCTTGACACTCGCTCGTAGGCCTTGACACTCGCTCGTAGGCCTTGACACTCACTCGTAGGCCTTGACACTCGCTCGTAGGCTTTGACACTCACTCGTAGGCCTTGACACTCGCTCGTAGGCCTTGACACTCGCTCGTAGGCCTTGACACTCGCTCGTAGGCCTTGACACTCGCTCGTAGGCCTTGATACTCACTCGTAGGCCTTGACACTCGCTCGTAGGCCTTGACACTCACTCGTAGGCCTTGACACTCGCTCGTAGGCCTTGACACTCACTCGTAGGCCTTGACACTCGCTCGTAGGCCTTGACGCTCACTCGTAGGCCTTGACACTCACTCGTAGGCCTTGACACTCGCTCGTAGGCCTTGACACTCGCTCGTAGGCCTTGACACTCGCTCGTAGGCCTTGACACTCGCTCGTAAGCCTTGACACTCACTCGTAGGCCTTGACACTCGCTCGTAGGCTTTGACACTCACTCGTAGGCCTTGACACTCGCTCGTAGGCCTTGACACTCGCTCGTAGGCCTTGACACTCACTCGTAGGCCTTGACACTCGCTCGTAGGCCTTGACACTCACTCGTAGGCCTTGACACATGCTCGTAGGCCTTGACACTCGCTCGTAGGCCTTGACACTCACTCGTAGGCCTTGACACTCACTCGTAGGCCTTGACACTCGCTCGTAGGCCTTGACACTCACTCGTAGGCCTTGACACTCGCTCGTAGGCCTTGACACTCGCTCGTAGGCCTTGACACTCGCTCGTAGGCCTTGACACTCACTCGTAGGCCTTGACACTCGCTCGTAGGCCTTGACACTCGCTCGTAGGCCTTGACACTCATTCGTAGGCCTTGACACTCACTCGTAGGCCTTGACACTCGCTCGTAGGCCTTGACACTCGCTCGTAGGCCTTGACACTCATTCGTAGGCCTTGACACTCACTCGTAGGCCTTGACACTCGCTCGTAGGCCTTGACACTCACTCGTAGGCCTTGACACTCACTCGTAGGCCTTGACACTCGCTCGTAGGCCTTGACACTCACTCGTAGGCCTTGACACTCGCTCGTAGGCCTTGACACTCACTCGTAGGCTTTGACACTGACTCGTAGGCCTTGACACTCACTCGTAGGCCTTGACACTCGCTCGTAGGCCTTGACACTCACTCGTAGGCCTTGACACTCGCTCGTAGGCCTTGACACTCACTCGTAGGCCTTGACACTCGCTCGTAGGCCTTGACACTCACTCGTAGGCCTTGACACTCGCTCGTAGGCCTTGACGCTCACTCGTAGGCCTTGACACTCACTCGTAGGCCTTGACACTCGCTCGTAGGCCTTGACACTCACTCGTAGGCCTTGACACTCACTCGTAGGCTTTGACACTGACTCGTAGGCCTTGACACTCACTCGTAGGCCTTGACACTCGCTCGTAGGCCTTGACACTCACTCGTAGGCCTTGACACTCGCTCGTAGGCCTTGACACTCACTCGTAGGCCTTGACACTCGCTCGTAGGCCTTGACACTCACTCGTAGGCCTTGACACTCGCTCGTAGGCCTTGACACTCACTCGTAGGCCTTGACACTCGCTCGTAGGCCTTGACACTCGCTCGTAGGCCTTGACACTCGCTCGTAGGCCTTGACACTCGCTCGTAAACCTTGACACTCATTCGTAGGCCTTGACACTCACTCGTAGGCCTTGACACTCGCTCGTAGGCTTTGACACTCGCTCGTAGGCCTTGACACTCATTCGTAGGCCTTGACACTCACTCGTAGGCCTTGACACTCGCTCGTAGGCCTTGACACTCACTCGTAGGCCTTGACACTCATTCGTAGGCCTTGACACTCACTCGTAGGCCTTGACACTCGCTCGTAGGCCTTGACACTCACTCGTAGGCCTTGACACTCACTCGTAGGCCTTGACACTCGCTCGTAGGCCTTGACACTCACTCGTAGGCCTTGACACTCGCTCGTAGGCCTTGACACTCACTCGTAGGCCTTGACACTCGCTCGTAGGCCTTGACACTCACTCGTAGGCCTTGACACTCGCTCGTAGGCCTTGACACTCACTCGTAGGCCTTGACACTCGCTCGTAGGCCTTGACACTCGCTCGTAGGCCTTGACACTCATTCGTAGGCCTTGACACTCACTCGTAGGCCTTGACACTCACTCGTAGGCCTTGACACTCGCTCGTAGGCCTTGACACTCACTCGTAGGCCTTGACACTCGCTCGTAGGCCTTGACACTCACTCGTAGGCTTTGACACTGACTCGTAGGCCTTGACACTCACTCGTAGGCCTTGACACTCGCTCGTAGGCCTTGACACTCACTCGTAGGCCTTGACACTCGCTCGTAGGCCTTGACACTCACTCGTAGGCCTTGACACTCGCTCGTAGGCCTTGACACTCACTCGTAGGCCTTGACACTCGCTCGTAGGCCTTGACGCTCACTCGTAGGCCTTGACACTCACTCGTAGGCCTTGACACTCGCTCGTAGGCCTTGACACTCACTCGTAGGCCTTGACACTCACTCGTAGGCTTTGACACTGACTCGTAGGCCTTGACACTCACTCGTAGGCCTTGACACTCGCTCGTAGGCCTTGACACTCACTCGTAGGCCTTGACACTCGCTCGTAGGCCTTGACACTCACTCGTAGGCCTTGACACTCGCTCGTAGGCCTTGACACTCACTCGTAGGCCTTGACACTCGCTCGTAGGCCTTGACACTCACTCGTAGGCCTTGACACTCGCTCGTAGGCCTTGACACTCGCTCGTAGGCCTTGACACTCGCTCGTAGGCCTTGACACTCGCTCGTAAACCTTGACACTCATTCGTAGGCCTTGACACTCACTCGTAGGCCTTGACACTCGCTCGTAGGCTTTGACACTCGCTCGTAGGCCTTGACACTCATTCGTAGGCCTTGACACTCACTCGTAGGCCTTGACACTCGCTCGTAGGCCTTGACACTCACTCGTAGGCCTTGACACTCATTCGTAGGCCTTGACACTCACTCGTAGGCCTTGACACTCGCTCGTAGGCCTTGACACTCACTCGTAGGCCTTGACACTCACTCGTAGGCCTTGACACTCGCTCGTAGGCCTTGACACTCACTCGTAGGCCTTGACACTCGCTCGTAGGCCTTGACACTCACTCGTAGGCCTTGACACTCGCTCGTAGGCCTTGACACTCACTCGTAGGCCTTGACACTCGCTCGTAGGCCTTGACACTCACTCGTAGGCCTTGACACTCGCTCGTAGGCCTTGACACTCGCTCGTAGGCCTTGACACTCATTCGTAGGCCTTGACACTCACTCGTAGGCCTTGACACTCACTCGTAGGCCTTGACACTCACTCGTAGGCCTTGACACTCACTCGTAGGCCTTGACACTCGCTCGTAGGCCTTGACACTCGCTCGTAGGCCTTGACACTCACTCGTAGGCCTTGACACTCACTCGTAGGCCTTGACACTCACCCGTAGGCCTTGACACTCGCTCGTAGGCCTTGACACTCACTCGTAGGCCTTGACACTCGCTCGTAGGCCTTGACACTCACTCGTAGGCCTTGACACTCGCTCGTAGGCCTTGACACTCGCTCGTAGGCCTTGACACTCATTCGTAGGCCTTGACACTCACTCGTTGGCCTTGACACTCGCTCGTAGGCCTTAACACTCGCTCGTAGGCCTTGACACTCATTCGTAGGCCTTGACACTCGCTCGTAGGCCTTAACACTCGCTCGTAGGCCTTGACACTCATTCGTAGGCCTTGACACTCACTCGTAGGCCTTGACACTCGCTCGTAGGCCTTGACACTCACTCGTAGGCCTTGACACTCACTCGTAGGCCTTGACACTCACTCGTAGGCCTTGACACTCGCTCGTAGGCCTTGACACTCGCTCGTAGGCCTTGACACTCGCTCGTAGGCTTTGACACTCACTCGTAGGCCTTGACACTCGCTCGTAGGCCTTGACACTCGCTCGTAGGCCTTGACACTCATTCGTAGGCCTTGACACTCACTCGTAGGCCTTGACACTCACTCGTAGGCCTTGACACTCGCTCGTAGGCCTTGACACTCACTCGTAGGCCTTGACACTCGCTCGTAGGCCTTGACACTCGCTCGTAGGCCTTGACACTCGCTCGTAGGCCTTGACACTCACTCGTAGGCCTTGACACTCGCTCGTAGGCCTTGACACTCGCTCGTAGGCCTTGACACTCATTCGTAGGCCTTGACACTCACTCGTAGGCCTTGACACTCGCTCGTAGGCCTTAACACTCGCTCGTAGGCCTTGACACTCATTCGTAGGCCTTGACACTCACTCGTAGGCCTTGACACTCGCTCGTAGGCCTTGACACTCACTCGTAGGCCTTGACACTCGCTCGTAGGCCTTGACACTCACTCGTAGGCTTTGACACTGACTCGTAGGCCTTGACACTCGCTCGTAGGCCTTGACACTCATTCGTAGGCCTTGACACTCACTCGTAGGCCTTGACACTCACTCGTAGGCCTTGACACCCACTCGTAGGCCTTGACACTCACTCGTAGGCCTTGACACATGCTCGTAGGCCTTGACACTCGCTCGTAGGCCTTGACACTCACTCGTAGGCCTTGACACTCGCTCGTAGGCCTTGACACTCGCTCGTAGGCCTTGACACTCACTCGTAGGCCTTGACACTCGCTCGTAGGCCTTGACACTCGCTCGTAGGCTTTGACACTCGCTCGTAGGCCTTGACACTCGCTCGTAGGCCTTGGCACTCGCTCGTAGGCCTTGACACTCGCTCGTAGGCCTTGACACTCACTCGTAGGCCTTGACACTCGCTCGTAAGCTTTGACACTCGCTCGTAGGCCTTGACACTCGCTCGTAGGCCTTGACACTCGCTCGTAGGCCTTGACACTCGCTCGTAGGCCTTGACACTCACTCGTAGGCCTTGACACTCGCTCGTAGGCCTTGACACTCGCTCGTAGGCCTTGACACTCACTCGTAGGCCTTGACACTCGCTCGTAGGCCTTGACACTCACTCGTAGGCCTTGACACTCGCTCGTAGGCCTTGACACTCGCTCGTAGGCCTTGACACTCACTCGTAGGCCTTGACACATGCTCGTAGGCCTTGACACTCGCTCGTAGGCCTTGACACTCACTCGTAGGCCTTGACACTCACTCGTAGGCCTTGACACTCGCTCGTAGGCCTTGACACTCACTCGTAGGCCTTGACACTCGCTCGTAGGCCTTGACACTCGCTCGTAGGCCTTGACACTCGCTCGTAGGCCTTGACACTCGCTCGTAGGCCTTGACACTCGCTCGTAGGCCTTGACACTCGCTCGTAGGCCTTGACACTCACTCGTAGGCCTTGACACTCGCTCGTAGGCCTTGACACTCGCTCGTAGGCCTTGACACTCATTCGTAGGCCTTGACACTCGCTCGTAGGCCTTGACACTCGCTCGTAGGCCACACTCGCTCGTAGGCCTTGACACTCACTCGTAGGCCTTGACACTCGCTCGTAGGCCTTGACACTCACTCGTAGGCCTTGACACTCGCTCGTAGGCCTTGACACTCGCTCGTAGGCCTTGACACTCACTCGTAGGCCTTGACACTCGCTCGTAGGCCTTGAAACTCGCTCGTAGGCCTTGACACTCGCTCGTAGGCCTTGACACTCACTCGTAGGCCTTGACACTCGCTCGTAGGCCTTGACACTCGCTCGTAGGCCTTGACACTCACTCGTAGGCCTTGACACTCACTCGTAGGCCTTGACACTCGCTCGTAGGCCTTGACACTCACTCGTAGGCCTTGACACTCGCTCGTAGGCCTTGACACTCGCTCGTAGGCCTTGACACTCGCTCGTAGGCCTTGACACTCACTCGTACGCCTTGACACTCGCTCGTAGGCCTTGACACTCGCTCGTAGGCCTTGACACTCATTCGTAGGCCTTGACACTCACTCGTAGGCCTTGACACTCGCTCGTAGGCCTTGACACTCATTCGTAGGCCTTGACACTCACTCGTAGGCCTTGACACTCGCTCGTAGGCCTTGACACTCACTCGTAGGCCTTGACACTCACTCGTAGGCCTTGACACTCGCTCGTAGGCCTTGACACTCACTCGTAGGCCTTGACACTCGCTCGTAGGCCTTGACACTCGCTCGTAGGCCTTGACACTCGCTCGTAGGCCTTGACACTCACTCGTAGGCCTTGACACTCGCTCGTAGGCCTTGACACTCACTCGTAGGCTTTGACACTGACTCGTAGGCCTTGACACTCGCTCGTAGGCCTTGACACTCATTCGTAGGCCTTGACACTCGCTCGTAGGCCTTGACACTCGCTCGTAGGCCTTGACACTCGCTCGTAGGCCTTGACACTCACTCGTAGGCTTTGACACTGACTCGTAGGCCTTGACACTCGCTCGTAGGCCTTGACACTCATTCGTAGGCCTTGACACTCGCTCGTAGGCCTTGACACTCACTCGTAGGCCTTGACACTCGCTCGTAGGCCTTGACGCTCACTCGTAGGCCTTGACACTCACTCGTAGGCCTTGACACTCGCTCGTAGGCCTTGACACTCGCTCGTAGGCCTTGACACTCGCTCGTAGGCCTTGACACTCGCTCGTAAGCCTTGACACTCACTCGTAGGCCTTGACACTCGCTCGTAGGCCTTGACACTCGCTCGTAGGCCTTGACACTCACTCGTAGGCCTTGACACTCGCTCGTAGGCCTTGACACTCGCTCGTAGGCCTTGACACTCACTCGTAGGCCTTGACACATGCTCGTAGGCCTTGACACTCGCTCGTAGGCCTTGACACTCACTCGTAGGCTTTGACACTGACTCGTAGGCCTTGACACTCACTCGTAGGCCTTGACACTCGCTCGTAGGCCTTGACACTCACTCGTAGGCCTTGACACTCGCTCGTAGGCCTTGACACTCACTCGTAGGCCTTGACACTCGCTCGTAGGCCTTGACACTCGCTCGTAGGCCTTGACACTCACTCGTAGGCTTTGACACTGACTCGTAGGCCTTGACACTCGCTCGTAGGCCTTGACACTCATTCGTAGGCCTTGACACTCGCTCGTAGGCCTTGACACTCACTCGTAGGCCTTGACACTCGCTCGTAGGCCTTGACGCTCACTCGTAGGCCTTGACACTCACTCGTAGGCCTTGACACTCGCTCGTAGGCCTTGACACTCGCTCGTAGGCCTTGACACTCGCTCGTAGGCCTTGACACTCGCTCGTAAGCCTTGACACTCACTCGTAGGCCTTGACACTCGCTCGTAGGCCTTGACACTCGCTCGTAGGCCTTGACACTCACTCGTAGGCCTTGACACTCGCTCGTAGGCCTTGACACTCACTCGTAGGCCTTGACACTCGCTCGTAGGCCTTGACACTCACTCGTAGGCCTTGACACTCGCTCGTAGGCCTTGACACTCACTCGTAGGCTTTGACACTGACTCGTAGGCCTTGACACTCACTCGTAGGCCTTGACACTCGCTCGTAGGCCTTGACACTCACTCGTAGGCCTTGACACTCGCTCGTAGGCCTTGACACTCACTCGTAGGCCTTGACACTCGCTCGTAGGCCTTGACACTCACTCGTAGGCCTTGACACTCGCTCGTAGGCCTTGACGCTCACTCGTAGGCCTTGACACTCACTCGTAGGCCTTGACACTCGCTCGTAGGCCTTGACACTCACTCGTAGGCCTTGACACTCACTCGTAGGCTTTGACACTCACTCGTAGGCCTTGACACTCGCTCGTAGGCCTTGACACTCGCTCGTAGGCCTTGACACTCACTCGTAGGCTTTGACACTGACTCGTAGGCCTTGACACTCGCTCGTAGGCCTTGACACTCATTCGTAGGCCTTGACACTCGCTCGTAGGCCTTGACACTCACTCGTAGGCCTTGACACTCGCTCGTAGGCCTTGACGCTCACTCGTAGGCCTTGACACTCGCTCGTAGGCCTTGACACTCACTCGTAGGCCTTGACACTCGCTCGTAGGCCTTGACACTCGCTCGTAGGCCTTGACACTCGCTCGTAGGCCTTGACACTCATTCGTAGGCCTTGACACTCACTCGTAGGCCTTGACACTCGCTCGTAGGCCTTGACACTCATTCGTAGGCCTTGACACTCACTCGTAGGCCTTGACACTCGCTCGTAGGCCTTGACACTCACTCGTAGGCCTTGACACTCACTCGTAGGCCTTGACACTCGCTCGTAGGCCTTGACACTCACTCGTAGGCCTTGACACTCGCTCGTAGGCCTTGACACTCGCTCGTAGGCCTTGACACTCGCTCGTAGGCCTTGACACTCACTCGTAGGCCTTGACACTCGCTCGTAGGCCTTGACACTCACTCGTAGGCTTTGACACTGACTCGTAGGCCTTGACACTC
Source organism: Cylicocyclus nassatus (assembly GCA_958299035.1). Lineage (NCBI taxonomy): Eukaryota > Metazoa > Nematoda > Chromadorea > Rhabditida > Strongylidae > Cylicocyclus > Cylicocyclus nassatus. Next base: position 77,566,001 of record CATQJL010000001.1, read on the forward strand.
GCTCGTAGGCCTTGACACTCATTCGTAGGCCTTGACACTCGCTCGTAGGCCTTGACACTCGCTCGTAGGCCTTGACACTCGCTCGTAGGCCTTGACACTCACTCGTAGGCTTTGACACTGACTCGTAGGCCTTGACACTCGCTCGTAGGCCTTGACACTCATTCGTAGGCCTTGACACTCGCTCGTAGGCCTTGACACTCACTCGTAGGCCTTGACACTCGCTCGTAGGCCTTGACGCTCACTCGTAGGCCTTGACACTCACTCGTAGGCCTTGACACTCGCTCGTAGGCCTTGACACTCGCTCGTAGGCCTTGACACTCGCTCGTAGGCCTTGACACTCGCTCGTAAGCCTTGACACTCACTCGTAGGCCTTGACACTCGCTCGTAGGCTTTGACACTCACTCGTAGGCCTTGACACTCGCTCGTAGGCCTTGACACTCGCTCGTAGGCCTTGACACTCACTCGTAGGCCTTAACACTCGCTCGTAGGCCTTGACACTCGCTCGTAGGCCTTGACACTCGCTCGTAGGCCTTGACACTCACTCGTAGGCCTTGACACTCGCTCGTAGGCCTTGACACTCGCTCGTAGGCCTTGACACTCATTCGTAGGCCTTGACACTCGCTCGTAGGCCTTGACACTCGCTCGTAGGCCACACTCGCTCGTAGGCCTTGACACTCACTCGTAGGCTTTGACACTGACTCGTAGGCCTTGACACTCGCTCGTAGGCCTTGACACTCACTCGTAGGCCTTGACACTCGCTCGTAGGCCTTGACACTCACTCGTAGGCCTTGACACTCGCTCGTAGGCCTTGACGCTCACTCGTAGGCCTTGACACTCACTCGTAGGCCTTGACACTCGCTCGTAGGCCTTGACACTCGCTCGTAGGCCTTGACACTCGCTCGTAGGCCTTGACACTCGCTCGTAAGCCTTGACACTCACTCGTAGGCCTTGACACTCGCTCGTAGGCTTTGACACTCACTCGTAGGCCTTGACACTCGCTCGTAGGCCTTGACACTCGCTCGTAGGCCTTGACACTCGCTCGTAGGCCTTGACACTCACTCGTAGGCCTTGACACATGCTCGTAGGCCTTGACACTCGCTCGTAGGCCTTGACACTCACTCGTAGGCCTTGACACTCACTCGTAGGCCTTGACACTCGCTCGTAGGCCTTGACACTCACTCGTAGGCCTTGACACTCGCTCGTAGGCCTTGACACTCGCTCGTAGGCCTTGACACTCGCTCGTAGGCCTTGACACTCACTCGTAGGCCTTGACACTCGCTCGTAGGCCTTGACACTCGCTCGTAGGCCTTGACACTCATTCGTAGGCCTTGACACTCACTCGTAGGCCTTGACACTCGCTCGTAGGCCTTGACACTCGCTCGTAGGCCTTGACACTCATTCGTAGGCCTTGACACTCACTCGTAGGCCTTGACACTCGCTCGTAGGCCTTGACACTCACTCGTAGGCCTTGACACTCACTCGTAGGCCTTGACACTCGCTCGTAGGCCTTGACACTCACTCGTAGGCCTTGACACTCGCTCGTAGGCCTTGACACTCACTCGTAGGCTTTGACACTGACTCGTAGGCCTTGACACTCGCTCGTAGGCCTTGACACTCATTCGTAGGCCTTGACACTCGCTCGTAGGCATTGACACTCGCTCGTAGGCCACACTCGCTCGTAGGCCTTGACACTCACTCGTAGGCTTTGACACTGACTCGTAGGCCTTGACACTCGCTCGTAGGCCTTGACACTCACTCGTAGGCCTTGACACTCGCTCGTAGGCCTTGACACTCACTCGTAGGCCTTGACACTCGCTCGTAGGCCTTGACGCTCACTCGTAGGCCTTGACACTCACTCGTAGGCCTTGACACTCGCTCGTAGGCCTTGACACTCGCTCGTAGGCCTTGACACTCGCTCGTAGGCCTTGACACTCGCTCGTAAGCCTTGACACTCACTCGTAGGCCTTGACACTCGCTCGTAGGCTTTGACACTCACTCGTAGGCCTTGACACTCGCTCGTAGGCCTTGACACTCGCTCGTAGGCCTTGACACTCACTCGTAGGCCTTGACACTCGCTCGTAGGCCTTGACACTCACTCGTAGGCCTTGACACATGCTCGTAGGCCTTGACACTCGCTCGTAGGCCTTGACACTCACTCGTAGGCCTTGACACTCACTCGTAGGCCTTGACACTCGCTCGTAGGCCTTGACACTCACTCGTAGGCCTTGACACTCGCTCGTAGGCCTTGACACTCGCTCGTAGGCCTTGACACTCGCTCGTAGGCCTTGACACTCACTCGTAGGCCTTGACACTCGCTCGTAGGCCTTGACACTCGCTCGTAGGCCTTGACACTCATTCGTAGGCCTTGACACTCACTCGTAGGCCTTGACACTCGCTCGTAGGCCTTGACACTCGCTCGTAGGCCTTGACACTCATTCGTAGGCCTTGACACTCACTCGTAGGCCTTGACACTCGCTCGTAGGCCTTGACACTCACTCGTAGGCCTTGACACTCACTCGTAGGCCTTGACACTCGCTCGTAGGCCTTGACACTCACTCGTAGGCCTTGACACTCGCTCGTAGGCCTTGACACTCACTCGTAGGCTTTGACACTGACTCGTAGGCCTTGACACTCACTCGTAGGCCTTGACACTCGCTCGTAGGCCTTGACACTCACTCGTAGACCTTGACACTCGCTCGTAGGCCTTGACACTCACTCGTAGGCCTTGACACTCGCTCGTAGGCCTTGACACTCACTCGTAGGCCTTGACACTCGCTCGTAGGCCTTGACGCTCACTCGTAGGCCTTGACACTCACTCGTAGGCCTTGACACTCGCTCGTAGGCCTTGACACTCACTCGTAGGCCTTGACACTCACTCGTAGGCTTTGACACTGACTCGTAGGCCTTGACACTCACTCGTAGGCCTTGACACTCGCTCGTAGGCCTTGACACTCACTCGTAGGCCTTGACACTCGCTCGTAGGCCTTGACACTCACTCGTAGGCCTTGACACTCGCTCGTAGGCCTTGACACTCGCTCGTAGGCCTTGACACTCGCTCGTAGGCCTTGACACTCGCTCGTAGGCTTTGACACTCACTCGTAGGCCTTGACACTCGCTCGTAGGCCTTGACACTCGCTCGTAGGCCTTGACACTCACTCGTAGGCCTTGACACTCGCTCGTAGGCCTTGACACTCGCTCGTAGGCCTTGACACTCATTCGTAGGCCTTGACACTCACTCGTAGGCCTTGACACTCGCTCGTAGGCCTTGACACTCGCTCGTAGGCCTTGACACTCATTCGTAGGCCTTGACACTCACTCGTAGGCCTTGACACTCGCTCGTAGGCCTTGACACTCACTCGTAGGCCTTGACACTCACTCGTAGGCCTTGACACTCGCTCGTAGGCCTTGACACTCACTCGTAGGCTTTGACACTCGCTCGTAGGCCTTGACACTCACTCGTAGGCTTTGACACTGACTCGTAGGCCTTGACACTCACTCGTAGGCCTTGACACTCGCTCGTAGGCCTTGACACTCACTCGTAGACCTTGACACTCGCTCGTAGGCCTTGACACTCACTCGTAGGCCTTGACACTCGCTCGTAGGCCTTGACACTCACTCGTAGGCCTTGACACTCGCTCGTAGGCCTTGACGCTCACTCGTAGGCCTTGACACTCACTCGTAGGCCTTGACACTCGCTCGTAGGCCTTGACACTCACTCGTAGGCCTTGACACTCACTCGTAGGCTTTGACACTGACTCGTAGGCCTTGACACTCACTCGTAGGCCTTGACACTCGCTCGTAGGCCTTGACACTCACTCGTAGGCCTTGACACTCGCTCGTAGGCCTTGACACTCACTCGTAGGCCTTGACACTCGCTCGTAGGCCTTGACACTCGCTCGTAGGCCTTGACACTCGCTCGTAGGCCTTGACACTCGCTCGTAAACCTTGACACTCATTCGTAGGCCTTGACACTCACTCGTAGGCCTTGACACTCGCTCGTAGGCCTTGACACTCGCTCGTAGGCCTTGACACTCATTCGTAGGCCTTGACACTCACTCGTAGGCCTTGACACTCGCTCGTAGGCCTTGACACTCGCTCGTAGGCCTTGACACTCATTCGTAGGCCTTGACACTCACTCGTAGGCCTTGACACTCGCTCGTAGGCCTTGACACTCACTCGTAGGCCTTGACACTCACTCGTAGGCCTTGACACTCGCTCGTAGGCCTTGACACTCACTCGTAGGCCTTGACACTCGCTCGTAGGCCTTGACACTCACTCGTAGGCCTTGACACTCGCTCGTAGGCCTTGACACTCACTCGTAGGCCTTGACACTCGCTCGTAGGCCTTGACACTCACTCGTAGGCCTTGACACTCACTCGTAGGCCTTGACACTCGCTCGTAGGCCTTGACACTCACTCGTAGGCCTTGACACTCGCTCGTAGGCCTTGACACTCACTCGTAGGCTTTGACACTGACTCGTAGGCCTTGACACTCACTCGTAGGCCTTGACACTCGCTCGTAGGCCTTGACACTCACTCGTAGACCTTGACACTCGCTCGTAGGCCTTGACACTCACTCGTAGGCCTTGACACTCGCTCGTAGGCCTTGACACTCACTCGTAGGCCTTGACACTCGCTCGTAGGCCTTGACGCTCACTCGTAGGCCTTGACACTCACTCGTAGGCCTTGACACTCGCTCGTAGGCCTTGACACTCACTCGTAGGCCTTGACACTCACTCGTAGGCTTTGACACTGACTCGTAGGCCTTGACACTCACTCGTAGGCCTTGACACTCGCTCGTAGGCCTTGACACTCACTCGTAGGCCTTGACACTCGCTCGTAGGCCTTGACACTCACTCGTAGGCCTTGACACTCGCTCGTAGGCCTTGACACTCGCTCGTAGGCCTTGACACTCGCTCGTAGGCCTTGACACTCGCTCGTAGGCTTTGACACTCACTCGTAGGCCTTGACACTCGCTCGTAGGCCTTGACACTCGCTCGTAGGCCTTGACACTCACTCGTAGGCCTTGACACTCGCTCGTAGGCCTTGACACTCGCTCGTAGGCCTTGACACTCATTCGTAGGCCTTGACACTCACTCGTAGGCCTTGACACTCGCTCGTAGGCCTTGACACTCGCTCGTAGGCCTTGACACTCATTCGTAGGCCTTGACACTCACTCGTAGGCCTTGACACTCGCTCGTAGGCCTTGACACTCACTCGTAGGCCTTGACACTCACTCGTAGGCCTTGACACTCGCTCGTAGGCCTTGACACTCACTCGTAGGCCTTGACACTCGCTCGTAGGCCTTGACACTCACTCGTAGGCTTTGACACTGACTCGTAGGCCTTGACACTCACTCGTAGGCCTTGACACTCGCTCGTAGGCCTTGACACTCACTCGTAGACCTTGACACTCGCTCGTAGGCCTTGACACTCACTCGTAGGCCTTGACACTCGCTCGTAGGCCTTGACACTCACTCGTAGGCCTTGACACTCGCTCGTAGGCCTTGACGCTCACTCGTAGGCCTTGACACTCACTCGTAGGCCTTGACACTCGCTCGTAGGCCTTGACACTCACTCGTAGGCCTTGACACTCACTCGTAGGCTTTGACACTGACTCGTAGGCCTTGACACTCACTCGTAGGCCTTGACACTCGCTCGTAGGCCTTGACACTCACTCGTAGGCCTTGACACTCGCTCGTAGGCCTTGACACTCACTCGTAGGCCTTGACACTCGCTCGTAGGCCTTGACACTCGCTCGTAGGCCTTGACACTCGCTCGTAGGCCTTGACACTCGCTCGTAAACCTTGACACTCATTCGTAGGCCTTGACACTCACTCGTAGGCCTTGACACTCGCTCGTAGGCCTTGACACTCGCTCGTAGGCCTTGACACTCATTCGTAGGCCTTGACACTCACTCGTAGGCCTTGACACTCGCTCGTAGGCCTTGACACTCGCTCGTAGGCCTTGACACTCATTCGTAGGCCTTGACACTCACTCGTAGGCCTTGACACTCGCTCGTAGGCCTTGACACTCACTCGTAGGCCTTGACACTCACTCGTAGGCCTTGACACTCGCTCGTAGGCCTTGACACTCACTCGTAGGCCTTGACACTCGCTCGTAGGCCTTGACACTCACTCGTAGGCCTTGACACTCGCTCGTAGGCCTTGACACTCACTCGTAGGCCTTGACACTCGCTCGTAGGCCTTGACACTCACTCGTAGGCCTTGACACTCGCTCGTAGGCCTTGACACTCGCTCGTAGGCCTTGACACTCATTCGTAGGCCTTGACACTCACTCGTAGGCCTTGACACTCACTCGTAGGCCTTGACACTCACTCGTAGGCCTTGACACTCACTCGTAGGCCTTGACACTCGCTCGTAGGCCTTGACACTCGCTCGTAGGCCTTGACACTCACTCGTTGGCCTTGACACTCGCTCGTAGGCCTTGACACTCGCTCGTAGGCCTTGACACTCACTCGTAGGCCTTGACACTCGCTCGTAGGCCTTGACGCTCACTCGTAGGCCTTGACACTCACTCGTAGGCCTTGACACTCGCTCGTAGGCCTTGACACTCACTCGTAGGCCTTGACACTCACTCGTAGGCCTTGACACTCGCTCGTAGGCCTTGACACTCGCTCGTAGGCCTTGACACTCGCTCGTAGGCTTTGACACTCACTCGTAGGCCTTGACACTCGCTCGTAGGCCTTGACACTCGCTCGTAGGCCTTGACACTCGCTCGTAGGCCTTGACACTCGCTCGTAGGCCTTGACACTCACTCGTAGGCCTTGACACTCGCTCGTAGGCCTTGACACTCGCTCGTAGGCCTTGACACTCGCTCGTAGGCCTTGACACTCACTCGTAGGCCTTGACACTCGCTCGTAGGCCTTGACACTCGCTCGTAGGCCTTGACACTCATTCGTAGGCCTTGACACTCACTCGTAGGCCTTGACACTCGCTCGTAGGCCTTAACACTCGCTCGTAGGCCTTGACACTCATTCGTAGGCCTTGACACTCACTCGTAGGCCTTGACACTCGCTCGTAGGCCTTGACACTCACTCGTAGGCCTTGACACTCACTCGTAGGCCTTGACACTCGCTCGTAGGCCTTGACACTCACTCGTAGGCCTTGACACTCGCTCGTAGGCCTTGACACTCGCTCGTAGGCCTTGACACTCACTCGTAGGCCTTGACACTCGCTCGTAGGCCTTGACACTCGCTCGTAGGCCTTGACACTCACTCGTAGGCCTTGACACTCGCTCGTAGGCCTTGACACTCGCTCGTAGGCCTTGACACTCACTCGTAGGCCTTGACACTCGCTCGTAGGCCTTGACACTCGCTCGTAGGCCTTGACACTCACTCGTAGGCCTTGACACTCGCTCGTAGGCTTTGACACTCACTCGTAGGCCTTGAGACTCGCTCGTAGGCCTTGACACTCGCTCGTAGGCCTTGACGCTCACTCGTAGGCCTTGACACTCACTCGTAGGCCTTGACACTCGCTCGTAGGCCTTGACACTCGCTCGTAGGCCTTGGCACTCACTCGTAGGCCTTGACACTCACTCGTAAGCCTTGACACTCGCTCGTAGGCCTTGACACTCATTCGTAGGCCTTGACACTCACTCGTAGGCCTTGACACTCGCTCGTAGGCCTTGACACTCACTCGTAGGCCTTGACACTCACTCGTAGGCCTTGACACTCGCTCGTAGGCCTTGACACTCACTCGTAGGCCTTGACACTCGCTCGTAGGCCTTGACACTCGCTCGTAGGCCTTGACACTCGCTCGTAGGCCTTGACACTCACTCGTAGGCCTTGACACTCGCTCGTAGGCCTTGACACTCACTCGTAGGCTTTGACACTGACTCGTAGGCCTTGACACTCGCTCGTAGGCCTTGACACTCATTCGTAGGCCTTGACACTCACTCGTAGGCCTTGACACTCACTCGTAGGCCTTGACACTCGCTCGTAGGCCTTGACACTCGCTCGTAGGCTTTGACACTCACTCGTAGGCCTTGACACTCGCTCGTAGGCCTT